>CAJHNH020000297.1:82500-165000 GCA_905116865.2 Candidula unifasciata
ATGAAGTGTTCTGCCGGAGTGGCTAGAAGAGATACAGTTAGACATGAAGTGTTCTGCTGAAGTGGCTAGAAGAGATACAGTTAGACATGAAGTGTTCTGTCGGAGTGGCTAGAAGAGATACAGTTAGACATGAAGTGTTCTGTCGGAGTGGCTAGAAGAGATACAGTTAGACATGAAGTGTTCTGCCGGAGTGGCTAGAAGAGATACAGTTTGACATAAAGTGTTCTGTCAGAGTGGCTAGAAGAGATACAGTTAGACATGAAGTGTTCTGCCGGAGTGGCTAGAAGAGATACAGTTAGACATGAAGTGTTCTGTTGGAATGGCTAGAAGAGATACAGTTAGACATGAAGTGTTCTGCCGGAGTGGCTAGAAGAGATACAGTTAGACATGAAGTGTTCTGCCGGAGTGGCTAGAAGAGATACATTTTGACATGAAGTGTTCTGCCGGAGTGGCTAGAAGAGATACAGTTAGACATGAAGTGTTCTGCCGGAGTGGCTAGAAGAGATACAGTTAGACATGAAGTGTTTTGCCGGAGTGGCTAGAAGAGATACAGTTGGACATGAATTGGTCTGTCGGAGTGGCTAGAAGAGATACAGTTAGACATAAAGTGTTCTGCCGGAGTGGCTAGAAGAGATACAGTTGGACATGAAGTGTACTGTCGGAGTGGCTAGAAGAGATACAGTTAGACATGAAGTGGTAAGAAACAAACGTCGGCACAGAACAAATTCTAAATAAATACAAAGTAGGCCAGACATTAGATAGAGTGTCTTGTTACCTCATACCAGACAAGGCAACACTGAAATAAGAGAAGGACGTAGAGCAAAAAGTAGTCCATGAACAAGATGGAAATAGAACATCAAAGAAATTCGACATGGTTTCTGTGATCGAGGCAGCCAGAAGAGCCACAAGCAGAACTTCATATCTCCCTCGGCCTCCGAGGGGTAAGTCAGGAAGTGAAGAAGGAGAAGATGGAGAAAAAGAAGATAGAGAATGTTGCGAGACCACACTGAATAACAACACCAAAACTAGGTGGATTTATTTGCTCAAAGTTGGACAAGGAGAAATAAGCCAGAAATGATGCTGTCAAAAAATCAACTGTGGGCCTGTCGTCCATTCCCATAACCCGGAAGCAACAAGAGCAGATAAGTGTACACTCTTGTCAGCGCCTCCATAAATTTAAGTTATCAACTCAAGAAATCCACATGTTTATCCAATAGTCCACACTAAAAACCCACATGTGCAAACAGAAATCTATCTATACAACAAATCCAAACAACTGTCCAGCCATTCAAAAACCCACAAATGCTCATACAACAATCAATACACTCAACAAACCCACAAGTGTATACAACAATAATCCACTCAACAAACCCACATGTGTATACAACAATAATCCACTCAACAAATCCACATGCTTATATAACAATCCACCCAATATACCAACATGCTCACATAACAATCCACTCAAGAAACACATATCCATAAAGAAATCCACTCAAAAACCTACATGTCCGTACAACAACCCTACATACCCATGTATCCATACAACAAACCATGCAAAAAAAACTCACATATCAATACCACAATCCACTCAACAAACCCCCATATAACCACTCAAGAAATCTACATAAACATACAACAATTAATGCCCTTTTTTTAAAATCTGTTATTTAATATTCCTAGCTATTCGACGGAAATAACCAGATTTCATTTCTTGTAGTGCTTCTTCTAAGACATGGGTCACGTGTACCAGATTGACTGGATCTGTCTGCAGCAATGTCGTCTTTTTTGCCTCATCGTCTTTTGTCTGTAGCTTTAGGAGAACTAGCGGCGCCACCTGATGTCGTAAAGATCGACTAGCAAGCTGGAGAGAGATTATAACACATTTGTAACTAAAGAAATCAGTGGTCATGGGTTAAATTTTGCATTGTGACATTTGTAAAAATTACTTGGGCTAAAACAGGTACCAGAAAATGTCCCAGAAAGTAAAGGTGGCTGGTTTGATTGTGACAAAATTACACATTAACCCTATAGCCAGGAGAAGCCTCAAAACTTGACACGCCAGTTAGGGCTAATTGCCTGTAAATGTCACTTGTCTGACTTATCTATAGTGACGCCTTTGCAAGACATATAGTTAATGCTATTATCTTTGTTTATCATCATCATCATGTGTTGGGCTGATAAGCGTAAGCTGTCATGTTTCATCACCTCACACGATCACCAGATATCACAGATTGGCTGAATTAATCTGGGAGCCAATGATAGAAAATTATACAATTACTTTAAAACAAACACTGCTATCACTGTGAGTACAGTCTGTCATGTTTGATCATCTCAGTTCAGTTTTGAGTCGACCCATCCATCTGGCCAGGCCATTGAGGTATTTATCTCTTTGCCTTCCTCTTGCTCTCTTCACATCAATTTTGCCAGTTGTTACCAAGTTCTCAAGTCCATTCCTTCCCAAAATATGCCCAAAAACATTGACAATCTTCATCTAATTGTTCCAATAAGTTGAGGACTTTTATCTGTCCTTCAAAGGCAGATGTGGTCAAGGCCCTTTGGGAACAAGCAATGGACTCAGTAGAGATAGAAGATTATTATGGCCTGGAGAGAATGAGGCATCTGGGTGTAACTAGAGGGTCTGGCCGGGCTCACTACACTCAGAGGAAAGGCAAAGTGGACATATAACCAGATTGTGACCGGTGCCATCGGAATTGGAACTCTGCGCTGGCTGCTGAAGATGAGGACGGGGTATGCAAGGGAATGCTCCCCAAGTTCTGTGATGTCAATTCTTGACTCAACTCAACTCAATCTGTCCTTCAAACTAAATGGATTTTTTTTTTAAAGCCAAGTTAACCTCACATTTTCCCTAAGCCTCAGTGATTAAGGTCGTGATGTGGATCACCAGATTCATAAATTTTTTTGTTGGGGGGGGGGGGGGGGGGGGGGGGGGGTGTGTTGTGGTGTGATGTAATCAATTTAATGCTTCACTCTATTCATGTGTATTGATTATTTTTTATTTTGGGTCTTATATAATTCCTTACTTTTATTTAATCAATTTTTATAATTTTCACAAATTTCTGGAGTCTACACAACAAAACAAAACTAAAACGTGAAAAAGCCAACTTCACAGGAATGATAGAGACTGAATTAATCAAGTATTGACATCCCTGCACTCCAGACATTCCTACAACATGCTCTGTCTCCTTCACTCCTTCCTCCCACTTGTATCATTGCCCACCTCTTGCTCTCTTGCCTTCGACCTTTCCCTTCAGTATAGTTTTTAAAAGCGTGTTATGTCTTTTAATATAGCCAGAGTATTTAAATTGTCTCTTTTTTTATTTTCTTTCAGTAATTCTCTTTTCATTTGTAGCCTTTCCAGAACCTTTGTGTTGGACCGTTTTGGTTTCCATGAAAGATGACCTATTCTCCTGTATATCCACATCTCCAGAGACTCATTCAATTGTTAGGGAAGAGGTTGGTCTATTCTTTCACCCCTCCTTCTCAAATGGATGCCATAAAACCCACACGGGTTAGGAGAATCCTGTAAACTTAATTTTCAGCAACCATAGACATCATGGGCTGCTGCCAATCTATAGGAGCTAGAAGCTCGACTGTGGATCGAAAGTCGTAGGTTCGGGTCCTGAGGGAGCCGGGCTTTTTCCAAAAATCATCTTGGCTTCCATGTCGACCCAGCCTTAGGGGGATCCAGGTACAGTCATGGGAAGTAAAGGTGGCTGGCGTGATGAAGACCACATCACCTGCGTGCCGATAAGTGTGCAAAATATAGGTCTAGTCATATATGCCCAATCTCCTGAAGGCATGGACACAAGTCCTTCACCTTTTTCAGGCATCACGACACAAGGCATTCAAAGACCCATTTCATGTAATTGGCACATCAGGCATATGGTGAAAGATCTACATTTTTACAGACTAATGAGAAACATTGAAAAGGATAATAGCAGAAGGCATGGCACCGAGAAGGAGGGGCAGGGGCCAACCAACAGGAAGATAGGCACAGGATAGAAGTGACTCCTTGAATATGAAAGTACATGAGGCAGGACAGCTGGCAAGAGACTGAGTTTCCTTCAGGCAGACTATGATGAGGGCAACGTTCTGCAAAGGACCTGCTGCATGATGATCATGAATCAGAATCAGTAAATGGGTGATGCAATCAAAACTGTGCTGGCTGCCTTTACCTCCCAGGATACTTCCTGGTGCCAACTTTGGGCTGGATTGATCTGGCAGCCAACAATAGAAAATCATACAATTATTTTAAAATAACCACTGGTATCACTGTGAGTACAAACCCAAAACATTCTGGCTAATCAGGTGCATTACCTGAACATCAAATCTCCACTCCAAGTTATGGTAGTGAGGCAAGTCCAGGCTCATATCATCTAAGATCTGCCTGACCTCCCGCCGGTGCTCCAGATACAGCTCCAACAACGTGGATCTTGTTTCTTCACTGAAGCCTAAAGTCATCAGAGAATCCTGGAAGTCTACCTCATTCAGCTGGAAAGAACAAAGAATTTATCAACACCTGGACCACGAACAAGAAGTTTGAAAACTGGAGATGTCGATATATAGAATTTTCATGGAAACAACCAGTCAAATATAGAGGTTTTGAAAGGACTAGGAATAAAAGAGACTTGCTGAAGGAAACTATTTTTTAAAACAATATAAGCCCCTCTACCACATTAAGATGGAGATACATCAGTCTTGGGGTCATCTCAGCATATAAGCCCTTCTACCACATTAAGATGGAGATACATCAGTCTTGAGGTCATCTGAGCATATAAGCCCCTCTACCACATTAAGATGGAGATACATCAGTCTTGGGGTCATCTGAGCATACAAGTCACTCTACCACATTAAGATGGAGATACATCAGTCTTGAGGTCATCTGAGCATATAAGACCCTCTACCACATCAAGATGCAGATACATCAGTCTTGGGGTCTGAGCATACAAGCCACTCTACCACATTAAGGTGGAGATACATCAATCTTGGGGTTATCTGAGCATACAAGCCCCTCTACCACACTAAGACAGAGAGATACATCAATCTTGGGGTCACCTGAGCATATAAGCCACTCTAACACATTGAGGTGGCGATAAATCAGTCTTGGGGTCATACAAGCCACTATACCATATTAAGATGAAGATACAACATTATAACACAGTGAATAATTTAGTATCCATATGAGAGAGAATTATACAGGAAAAACATACAAGTAGAACAGAAATTAGAACAAAGATGGAGAACACATGAAAAGCACTACAAAGAGTAAGAGAGCATATATATCAATCACATACACTAAAACAGTTTTTACCAGAAATCTGGAGCCCTCGATGAGGAGGTACATAAGTCCTTCCACACCATGCTGTACGGTTTCTACTGGCACCCCAAGTTTTTCTATTCAACAAAAATAAAGCATCATATTTTAAAACAAAAACAAGAATTGGTGTATTGTTCAAGTAGACAAAAATAATATACATTTCAAATTAAAAAAATATGCATACAATATGGAACTCTAGACAATATCGTTTTAAAAAGCAAGTTATGTATTTTAAATTCTAATGATAATTCAGTTTCAACATATGCCAGTGAAAGTTGAAGAACCACTAAAGACATGAAACCAAATTTAAATGCACTCAAAATCAAATGCCTCAGGAAATTATGGACATTAAATAGAATGAATTTAAGAAAGGCCAAGAAATAAGAGAAATGTCTGGACATTCTTTGGAGGCAACAGTTATAAGACAAAGAAGGTGGCCAAATCCTGAAAAGAAGAAGAGAAAGATACACAATAATTAGCACTCAAAACTTGTGAATAGACTCCTGGCTGTTTAATTTCTTCTTCTTCAGCATTCCGAGCCCTTGAGGTTCATTGCTGCAGATATCACCCACCTCCATTCATCTCTCTGGTTGGCCTTCTCTTTCCAGTTGGTAACACCAGGTGTTTGCAGGTCTGTCTGGACATTATCTCTCCATCGTCTTCTTGGTCTGCCTCGTGGTCTATGACCATTCATCTCCCTTGTGTATACAGTTTTTAATTCTCTGTCATCTGATATTCTTTCAATATGCCCCAACCATTTCAGTCTATTATCTCTCATGATGCCAGTGATTTAAACAGATTATGAATTTTGTTGTTGCTTCTTACTCCCCATTCCCCGCTGTTCGCATCTTTGATGGGTCCAAAGATTTGTCGTAAGACTGTTTTCAGAAACCTGTAATAAGGCTTTATCTCTTTTAGTTTGTTTAATTTATGCAACAACAAAAATTCATGTAATTACCGCAATGATAAAATCATATGATAATTTCCAGACATTATTTGTTCTCATGTCCTGGACAACTAGTCAATAAGCAAGCAAATAGAAAATCTCGTGAGAGTTCAGAGATGAGACTCTATACACAAATACTAAAATGACTTGGACAACCATGAGTAATCTAACTGTTCTGAATATAAATTTTAAAAAGAGACAGTCATCATTTTTAACAGGGAGGTGGGATCTTTAACATGATGTGACATGCCTGTAATCACAAGTGATGAGTTAAGTTGAGACAAGAATTGACATCACAGCACTCGGGCATTCCCATGTGTGCTCCGTCCTCATCTTCAGCAGCTAGCGCAGAGTTCCAGTACTGATGGTACCGGTCACAATCTGGTTATATGTCCACTGAGTGTAGTGAGCCGGCCAGACCCTCTGGTTACACCTCATTCTCTCCAGGCCATAATAATCTTGTTTCTCTACTGATTCTGTTGCTTGTCCCTAAAGGGACTTGACCACATCTGCCTTGTAATGTATCAATTCACCACCAAGTGGTGCAGATCCAGCCAATCTGTCTGCCTGTTCATGCATAAGTGATGATAGTTTGCCAAGACAAATAATTACTTACTATATGTAATGGATCCCATGACGTGGAGAGATTGAAAATAATTTATGGAAAGAAAGATTCCTTACAGTCTCTGGCCATAGCAAGAAGAGTAAATGAAATGATACATGCTGTTGAAGACTATAAGATGTGAAGAGGCACAATTCCTTAGACCAACAGAATCAGGCGGATGAGAGGTCAGAATGCCCACCTCATAAATGGATGTGTGATCACTCTTTGTAAGGCTTGGCTAGCCTGTACACCGCATGTCAACTACTTCAGCAAAGAAAAGCAGCCTGTTTTAATTATCATCATCAGCATTATCATTATCATCATCATCAACTTGTTGTGCAGTGACAGGTCACACCAAGGGCATGCAGTCTAGCCTTCCATTCCCTTCTATACTGTGGAAACCTTTCAATATTGGGCAAAAGTCAGGCCCGCATGGGTGGCCATTTTTTTCCATTTCAGCAGGTTTCACTCAGCACCTCCCACCCCACCTCTATCATCATCATCACGTGGACAATAATGCCTTTCCACAATCTGCAATCTTTAACAGCACTCACATATCGGTGACTGGGTCGCCCACTGGCTGGCCGGGAGATGACTTCGACACCGGTCGGGACAGTATTTGGCTCTGTCTCCTTTGATCGCATCAACACTGCAGGAGTCCTTCTCAGGGCTTTTGGTGGCATGCAGCGCTAAGCCATTTTACAGGGCACACATAACCTAGTCACAATTATAACCTAAAGCTCCCCTTTCAGGAATGCTGGTTGAATGTCACAATTTTTTTTTTAGCAAAACACATACCTATCTTCAACAGCATGTATCAGAGTGCTCAATGCTCAATGCTTGACAAAAGGTTATCAAGAATCTTCTTGCACTGTCCTCCTCTTTCTCTTTTTCCACACATCTTTCTAATGGTCACAGCATGTTCCAGTAATATGACAAAAAATGATGACTGTCTCTTAATGATGTTTGTAATCAGTTGTTGTCGAGCCCTCGCCTCTTTAAAAAATCTAGGCTGCCTTATTGGCTGTCCAAGGAATTCTAAGAATTATTCTGTAAAACCACATCTCTGAGGCCTCAAGAAATTGTTAGGCTTGTTTATTTATTGTCCAGGATTCGCAGCAACACAGGCTAAAACTGGCTCTATTTAGCAAGTAAGAATTCTTTTTCTAACCTCGAGATGGATTTATTGTATAAAATTTCTTCATTTTACAAAACTGCTTTAGCTTGTGCTATTCTGTTGTTTATCTCTGCGATAAAGAATCCTCACCCCTGTCTGACATGCACACTGTGGGAACTATACAGTCTTTATTTTATGCAGGTAATGGTAGTTGAGCCTGCATTGTCCTGTTCTTAGATGGAAAATTGTTGTATGTTGTTTTCTGTTGAGTCTGTTGATGGGGTCTTGTGGGTGTTCATAGTCTGTTCTATCCATAATTTCTTTATTTCCCCTTGCTTGGTTATTTGATTTCCCACAGTCTCTTTCTTTTAACTTGCCAACAATATTTAGACTGTCTCTTTCTTATGCCAGTAATCAGTTCTTTCTGTGAGTTAATTGCTTTTGAGACATCTTCATGGTGTATATTATCTGCCTGCCTGTGGTGATTTCACCATTCTCCTATTTAAAAAAAAAAAAAATTTATATTCAGATAAAATATAAAATTGCAAAATGCTCACGAGCTGCGCCTTGAAATATCTTTGGGTTGATTCCCTTGCGTATGAAGTTCAGAGAAATACGGCCAAACTCTTTCAACACTGAAAACAGATATTTTTCACTGTGCATTTATAAACTTTGAGCTATAATAAAAGATATAAAAATATGATACATGATATTTAAAAAAAATAGAAATCATACTATAGGTAAAAGTTACAAGTGAAGATTCTGAATAATGAAATATGATGCAAGCTTTACTGCAGTGGGAGCCATTGTAAAGTCTCGGGAAGTAAAGCTGACCACATCCCCACTGAGTGCCTACTGATTTGGGAAGGGGGGGGGGGGGGTAACAGTGGGTCAATTCCCCCCCCCCCAAAAAAAGGCCCTGGAACATACATGAGCAGCCGACTCATCATCATGTAGCGGGTCCTTTGCAGAACGTCGCCGCTCTCATCACAGTCTGCCTGAAAGAAACTCAGTCTCTCGCCAGCTCTCCCACCTCATGTACTTTCATATTCAAGGAGTCACTTATATCCTGGTACCATGTCTTCTGCTGTTGTTGTTTTTCCCAATCCGCCACGGCACTTGATTATGACCAAAATATTTCAGCTTCTGAGACAAGATGCTGTTTATGAGCCAATCTTCCTTTCAAAATGTGAATATTTCTCCTCTTCTTTGTCCATGGTATACTGAGAATCTTTCTATAGCATTTCAGCTCAAAAGCTCCGCCCCTATTCTCTTTCTTAAGGACTGGGAGATAGTCCACGCTTCACGTACGTATGTTGCTATAGGGAAGATAGGACTGAGAGATAGTCCACGACTCACATCCGTATGTTGCTATAGGGAAGATGGGACTTGGAAATAGTCCACGACTCACATCCGTATGTTGCTATAGGGAAAATGGGACTGGGAGATAGTCCACGACTCACATCCGTATGTTGCTATAGGGAAGATGAATGCTCTTAAGATTTTTTATTTTCATTTCCTTGCTGGTGCATAACTACAGACATTTAATACTGTTTAACCTCTGCATTGCTATGGCCATTCTCCTTTTCATTTCTGTCAAACAGTCAAGCAGCCAACTGGTCTATAAAAAATATGAGTCCAAGCATCACATACTTTGACCTTCATAATAGTTGTCGCAAAGGACAAACAAACAAAAGCCAAAAAAGTCCTCCCCCCAAAAAAAAAAACCATTAATTTACAAAAGGGACACAGGACAGAGGCATGAAATACATCCAATGAATGTATCTCTGTATATGCGCAAGTGTGTGAAGATATTTGTATGTTTGACTGTTAAAGTTAAAGCTGGGAGGATGTTAACGGGTGTTATCCCATACAGCTCTGTCTCTCCATGGAAAAGCTAGCCACCTGCCGAGAACATCACCAAAGTATGAACTCTGTAGCTCCAGCGATAAACCCCAGGGATCTCCATAAGAATTGCACGTGTGAACCAAAAAAATGCAGCCGCGAAAAGAACCCATGAACTTCAGAACGGGGCAGATTGTTTGACCACTTCACCAGAGAAACACCTCTCCCCTCCCCACCCTGGGTTGTATGTGTACATGTATGTTTTCACGTGTATGGGCATAGCAGCAGACCCTCCCCTGCCCGAAGGTCTTGCTTGGGTTAAAATTTAGATCAGTGTCTTGTCAAACGTGACCTTGGCTTCCAGTTAAAGGTAAAGGATTGGTCAAAGGATTAAGTCTTTTAGTGGATTGTGAAGATAATAACATTATTTAAGAGTCTGCTACAGGATAATAAACATCTGTATGCTCAGGAAACAGTATGGAACAGTAGAAACATATAGAGAACTAGCTGTACCTGGCCACGCGTTGCTGTGACCCAAAATGGTGAAATGGAGAGGAAAGAAAATAGCTCTCAGCTAACAGTGTCTGTCATATCCCCCTCCCTCCCCTCGACCCAGTCATTTCTCCCTCTCCGAAGGATTAAAAAATCATCCATGGCGAAATTATTAAAGTAGAAATAGTTAAGAAATGAGAACTTTAAAATAATATTTTAAGCTCTCTCAGCTAACTGTGTCTGGCATAAACCCCCCCCCCACCCCCCTTCCAATCATATCTCCCTCTCTGAAGGATTGAAAAATCATCAACTTGTGAAATAATTAAAATTAGAAATAGTTAAGAAATGAGAACTGTAAAATAATATTTTAAGCTAACTCAGCTAACACATCACCCATCCAGTACCAGTACTACTGCAACCACTACCACCACCACCATCACAACAACAACAACAACAAAAACTGTCACTACAGTCTGTGTAGGTCGGTGTAGAAAAGAGGAGTTAGCGCCGCATGCTGTCGCCACGGACTATTTAGTTATATTTTGCCCCCGACATAGGAAAAAAAAACCAAACTTTATCACGTAACCAGTGATGGAACCCACAGTGAAAAGTACACTATACTCACGAATAGCGGAGAAAAATACCCTGCACCCTTCATCTCTCCCTCTCTGAGGAAACGATTTTTAAGTGACCTTGGCATCCGTGTCCACCCAAACTTAACTGGACTGTAAGCCTTCTTAGTTAACAGTGTCTGTCATCGCCGAATAGTTTTTGTTTGAGAAGCGTCGCGGGCAGGCAAATTAGGACTTAACTGAAATCAGATGTCTTTGGGCGAAAGACGCAGATATCGCAGCCTAGCTGTAAACCACAACACAACGTGGAAACCACCCTTTTAAGGGAAAAAGAACAATTATCACCCAGCGGGGAATCGAACACCGGTCACTCGCGTGAAGGATGACATACTTACAACTATACTACCGACGACTGAAGAGTTTAGGTCAGATATCGCAGCCTAGCTGTTAACCACAACACGTGCCAACAGCCCTCTCGAGGGCAAACGAAGATTACCCGTGACATGACCATTGAGAATCACGTCGCGGCTGTCGCAGGCTAGCTGTAAACCCCAAAACCGAAAAAGGCGTAGATATCGCAGCCTAGTCATAAACAACAACACAACGTGCCAGCCGCCCAGTTAAGGGCTAAAAAAAGATTATATCACCTAGCTGGGAATTGAACGCGGGTCACCCGCATGATAGACAGAATAGCTACCAACTACGCTACCAAACACTCAAGCAGAAAGTGGAAATGAAATTATTTAATAACGCAAAGTTCAATAAGAGCTCAGCAGTCAAATATGGCCAATTAACTAAAAACAAATCCTGGCCGGCAACGAAACAAATAATGATTTGACCGTTGCTGGAGCTACGTCATTCGTGGTTTGTGCGATTTTCTGACAAAAAATCACGCTTGGAGTCAAATGCAACGTTGTGTGCAAATTTGAAAGCAATCGGTTCAGTAGTTTCCGATTTTTTAGCTAACAACATCAGAAAATTAACAATTTGATTAATATAGATTAAACACTTATTATTAAAGCACTATGGCTATATTTAAAATAATATTTAATAGGGACATTTTCTCCATGGAAATGTTATCTTTAAATCACAACAGTGTTCAACAGTGTTAAGATTCTGTAAAATATATGTATATTTAGTTTTCTTAATATGGCCAGGTATTCTAAGAATCTGTAGCATTTAATTTCAAAAGACTTTATTTTCTTCTTCACTGGCTCCAAACTGGTCTTTGATTCATATTCATTCCCAGAGAAAAGATTCACTTATATCCTCAAAAATAATCACAAAGAAATAGCAAAACTAATGTTATCAGAGTCCTGTTCAACCCCTGTAAGTCATAATTGAGGTATATCAAGTTTTGTGTCTTTCCAGACACTGGATTTTTATTTGCTGAATACTTCTGGCTACTTAACTTTTTAAGGCCCAAGCAACGGTGTGAGCGTTGATTGAGAAGTTCCGTTTTGCCCAAACAATGCTGTCATTGTCGATCGTGTATCCCGTACATTTTGCTTCGCACACGGCTCGGTACTTATTTCTAATGTTCGGAAGTACGATTAAACTATTCAGGGGAAGTCACTCTGCCAAAATCCTTTCAGATACTTTCACTATCAGAAATCAAACATGCATAATTTGAACAGATTCACTGTGAATTTTTTTTCAACAGTGCATTTTCTAAGTTCGTTTTCAAGTGCGATGAATAATAATGTTCCCACCACAAGTACAGGTCGCAGAATGCATCTTTCTGTGACTGAAGCTCTGAAAATGTTTCAGTCAGATGTTTTTAATCCTGATAATGATAATGAAAATTTAGATTTTTCGGAAAGTGATTCGGACAGGGCATTTTCACCGATCAGCTGTTCTGAATCTAGCGATTCTAATGAGTTTATTACACAGACAATGTCCCATTGCTACCGTATTTATAGTATAAGAGAAAGAAAGTGCTCTAAACAAAGAGACAGTACTATACTATGGCTAAGCTACACTGAAATCATCGCAGTTAAAGTCTGTATATAACTGTACGAAGCAAATAGTAAATAGCGTGTGTGTGTAATGGCTAATTTTTCGGCCATTTTTTTCTCTGAAATTTTTCTCAGCACTTTGTGAGAACTAAGAACCCCTGAGTGCTAAACTAACCCAGAAACTTATCATAACTTTGGAATTTGTTAGGAAATTGAACAAACTTTAAAGTTTTGTTCTCAAATTTAGATATTCACTACTCGTGTGGCTGCAAAATGATGGTAAGTGAAGAATTTATTTGTAAAATGTTGCTGTTGTGAAATAAACATCTGCTGAATTCTTTCCTATTAACTATATAAAAATTGAAGATACATTTATCATCAGATTCAAAATATACATTCATTTCTCTTTAAAAATGTATATACTTTTATTAGGATTAGAAGTATTTTACATTCTCTATTGCCTTTCTTGTACACCCACCCCTCTGCCACTTTTGTAAAGGGCAATTAATGTGGGCCAAGTCTGTCGAAATTCATGGGCCTAAAAGAGTTTATAAGAGTCCTAATCCCAATAAATGTTAATTATAAAAGATATTGTATGTTTAAAACTTTAAATACTAACACTAAAAATAAAAAGCTTACTTTTTAAATATTGGTGTGCTATCATCAATCTATGGGTATTTTCAAAATGATTATATTATGCGTATTTTCAAAGTTATTACTACTATTGTTAGTATGCAACTTTTAATATCCTATATGCATATTTTAGTTCTTGCAATGTGATGTTTAACTCAGGGAGTCAGGGAGTCTCAGGGAATGCATCATGCGCTATTTGGTAATAAAGCTATAACATTACGGGTAAATTGAGTGTTATAAAAACTTTGTTTTGTGTGAAGATACTGTTTTGGGAAGTCATTTCTCTTTACCAAACAAGGGTGCTCTGTTAATATGGTGTTCCAAAAGTTTCTCTAGACCACGATATAATGTACGGATTGTGTTTATATTTTATTTATACATTACTAAGTGGTTCACATTCATTTGTGATTTGTTTAGGATATATTTTATCATGTTTTTTAGACTCGTAGTCTGGTAGTCTTAGTTTCAGCTTCATAGCAAACGGGTCACCCCATCTTTGCTCCGCTCTTGTGCCAACGAAAAACACACAGAATGTTTATCACAGTATTAGAATTGCAGTTCATCATTGATGGTAGTTGAAGTCGCCAACAGATCAGCAGTTGCCCACGCGATTAATTTTAATCACATACGGGCACCACAACACTGCACGACAGGCATTGCGCCATTTTCTGAATCTACAATTCACACCAACACGTTGGTCACAGTCGAAAAAACATTCCAAATGCAATCCGCAGCTCACAGGGTCACGCCATGCATTCAACTCAGAAGCTGGGCGACGAAACTATATCCAGTCTACAAATGGAGCAAAAATGCATCAGCCACCGTCCGGCAGAAGCAAAAAATTTGCCTCTGTTTCGTACAGTGCCGCTGCCTAACGTCCATTTTGATCGGAATTTTTTTAGAGCAACAAGGTGGTAAGTGGATAAATTATTATTTCATTTTAAAAGGTTCTCTACTTACTAAACATTATGTCTTTTTATTTATTAATGTTTAACTACTGGCACAATTTAGTCTTGTAGCAGTATTCTGGCATGACGCTGACCACATCACCCATCTTGTGCTGATTTGTTATAAAATATAGGTCTAGCCCTATATGCCTTATGGCATGGAAAAAGGTTCTTGGCTATCCTATGAATAACAGTCACAAATTATCGAGGCTAAGAAAATACCCTAACAGGGCCTCAGTCATATGTAAATTGCAGACCTCTTTCCGGCGACTATACAGCATAAAAGCTTCCGCTGAGTTAAAGTCACTGCCGAGTTTCCCTGCGCTACGCGCTGAGGGGGGCTAAATTAGATGACTGGGATTCATGAGCAGCAGCTACCACATCTCCTGCTGCTTAATCCATTTTATTTGTTTGTGAGTCCCAGGCATAGTGTTTAGCCCCCCTCAGGGCCACACATAGCGGCGCGGTGGATACTCTCAGCATGGCGGTATATCGCCAGAAAGAGGTCCACATATGACTGAGGCCCTGATAGCCAGGGTCCTTTACTTTACTTTTTAAGCAGTATTCTAATATTATTCCTCACCAATCCATGATCACCTTGATAGATTATATAACTATAATGGGCTCTCCTCCGAACTTCAACCCGATATTATGGCAGCCATAAAATATCCTTACGGGGCTTAGGCATATGTAAAATGCGGACTTTCTGCCAAGGAACAAATTGCTGCAAAACTAGGATTACTTGACAATTTCAAGAGACGCAACATTGCAGACGATAGTAGCAGACGATAATAGCGACCGTTGACAATTCCGAGCATTTCTGCAGGTGATAGTAGCAGACGATAATAGCATGTGCAAAATGTGATTAAACTCACCACCGAGCATATCCCCGCGCCGCTGCTCGCGGTGCAGATGGGAGGCTAAACTAGGCGCCTGGGACTCAAGAGCAAATTAAGTGGAGGAAGTTACAGGAGATGCGGTAGCTGCTGCTCGTGAGTCCCAGCCATGTAGTTTAGCCCCCATCCGTGCCGCGCGTAGCGGCGCGGGGGATACGGTCGGCGGTGAGGCATAGTCACAGAAATAGGTCCGCAAGCAACATATTGCTGAGACCCTGTTAGAGCATTTGTTTCGTTACACGGAGCCGGCATATTTTTTATAGAACTGAGCCCCGTGAGAAGATTTTATGGCCGCCATAATATCTAGTTGAAGTTCGGAGGAGAGCCCTGTAATGAATTAATATGGTCTGTTTTAATGTATTACAATTGTGAAATTTCAAAATTGCAATACCACCCCTTTGGCCTCTGGTGCTAGACCCCCGGGAACTCAAAAAGAGTTAATTATTTGTAACAGTGTCAGTCAGATCGTCAAAGAAGCAGAAGCACGGTCACTACAGTTTTTAACAAAAACCAAGGCTTCTGGACATTTAATTTATTCTAAATGCTTTTTACCTTCAGTTTCAAGATCCGTTAAAAAGGATAAATGTTCCTTGTGGGAATCTTCGTACACGAGAAGCATTGTTCCACTTTGTAACTACAACACTATACTAGAGTATAAACTTTATTGTATAAAGTATAAAGTCAGACTACCCCCCGAACAAGAGATGGGCGTTAACCCGGAAGTTATCATCGAACCGGAAGTCGATGATTTAATGCAGTGAATTCAAATTATTTTAAGTTGAGTTGAATCCTATTTTATTTTTATTTTTTGTTCACTGACTGTAAGCGAAAGTTTTGGTTATTCGCTCATTTAGACTTTGGCTTTGTGCCATGGCATGAGTTTTACGTGTACATCCGTTTTACTGGCTTATGTGTGTGCAGTTGGTTGTTCCTTGCCGCTCGGACAGATAAACTTCGAC
This sequence comes from Candidula unifasciata, assembly GCA_905116865.2. Classification (NCBI taxonomy): domain Eukaryota; kingdom Metazoa; phylum Mollusca; class Gastropoda; order Stylommatophora; family Geomitridae; genus Candidula; species Candidula unifasciata. The sequence continues at coordinate 98,811 of CAJHNH020000297.1, forward strand.
TTCGAAGGCACGACGAAGGAAGCTGCCAATTAGTCGACTCTTACGACATGCTTATTGGAGTGGCAGTGGGTCTATTCTTTTTTCCCCACAAAGGGAGCCTGAACCCACACAGGGAACTGGGGACACTCCCATTATCACTCTGTCCCTATCTTCAGCAGACAACGCAGAGTTCCAGTACCAGTAGCAGTCTGATTTTAAGATCCGTTTTGTCTTTCCTCTCAGTGTCTAGTAGCGGCCAGATCCCCTCTGCATGGCTCTCACCAGACTGTGGTGATCAATTGTCTATTCTAAATTGTACTCGTGCTCCCATAAGGCCGTAACCACGTCTGCCTTATCACGCATCATTAATCCACCAGGTTGTGCAGAGCTAGCCAGTCTGTCCGCCTGTTCATTTCCCAACACACTGGCATGCCCCGAGAAAAGATCCAGACAATGCTCTTCACTCTTGACCACTGAAGGGAAAAATGTCACTCTGCATGGAACATACCTGTCCTAACCTTCCTTGGCGGGATTTACGAATCAGTTACAATGGCAGTGTGTGTGTATAACGTTCTCTAGCCAGCGAAGAGCCTCCAACTTCTTTCTTAAGCTCGATGTTGTGGTATATGCTAGGCTCTCCGGCACTAAACTTCGACCATAAACTTTTGCCAAGAACCACCAGGTACTTTTGCCTCTTGACGGGAAACCATCTATATAAATAATCACATCACCCGAGCGAGCTTTTTCGTTAATTAATTGCTGAATGTCCACTTTCGTGCAACTGCTGGCCACTCCCTGCACTCTCGACTTAGTGTGATTATGACTCCACAATTCCGACTCTTCTGCTGGCACTTTGACCCACTTCTCTCCTCGCTAGTAGTAGACCAGAAGTGCCTTACCCAGACAGGAAATATTCTTTGTAAAGACTAATCAGCAGTAACATTAAAACAGACGCACTAACTACAAGTCCTAATCTTAAACAAAACAACTGGAACTATAATTATCACGCTGAACATCTGTTTATTTCACTAAACACAAAACTAAGCGCTGTTTACAACAAAAACATTAACAACCATCAACGTGCCAAGAACTTCAATAATAAAATGAAATATCTACGAGCGATGATACACACTGATATGCCTCTACACAGTTCAACTACTAGAGACAAATCCAGATTAAACTATGTAACCATACTGCAGCCATGATGGCAGCCATCTCTCTGTCGGCTTGATCTAACACACCTGCATTGCGTTGAGACCACGTGTAGTCAAGCGACGGCAGCCAGGGCGTTTGAACGAACGAACGAACGAACAAACTTTTTTCAAAGGGTTACACATTGGGCACTCAGGCCCCTTTGACATTCGGCCAGTAGCGTTTGACCATGGCGAGCTGACCAGTAAAGCCAAAAAAAGGAGCGTCTCTTGAAACTGGATAAAGAAACAAAAACTTCAAATTTTGTCCTCTTTCAGTCGCCTGAAGGCCTGCTTTATTGAGGACGGTTTCTTTGCTATCTGATTTTGTTTGTTTCCTTGCGGCGATCATTTTCGCCTAAGTTTGATTTCTTGCTGTATTGGCTTTAATTGGGAGTGGATGTTTTACTAGTCCTGAGAAGGACTAGTAGAATATGCCTGGGGCGGCCTCGATCGGGTATGGGTGGGAGTAAATCTGGTTGTTGTTCAATCATGCCTGGCTGGTCTATCTGGTTGGCTGTGCTTCCTCGCGTCAGTAAGCTGGCTTGTTCCACAAAAACTGGGTGTCATAGCGGCTTGGTAGGTTCTGATTGGCTGCTGGCTTCGTCATGTCATGGTGGGTTGTCTGGTTGATCAATATTTGCGCTAAAGTCTGTTTGGCGTCCCCTGCCTCCTTTGTTTCCATCTTGTCTTGATCAGCTGTGTATGGGCTGCTTCCATCTCTTCATGGAACCCATTAATTTTTTGCGTACAAGGTTTTTTTTTTTTTTTTTCCTCAGCGGGTAGCAGATCGACTTTATTCCATTCCTCGTGATCAAAAGTGATAACATAGCGGTTCTTGTAGAGCTCGATCTTGTGCGGGTGTATTTGTTCGTTAAAACCTTGTAGCATCTTTTGAACGTCGGCCTCGCTTCTCTCCTTACCGGCTACCGCTTCTTTGCCTTCTTCACAGGGTGTGGCATAAAATTATATCACCTAGCGGGGAATCGAGCACGGGTAACCCGCATGATAGGCAGAATAGTTACCAACTTCTCGGGTGCCTCGATGTTTTATTAACTTATGGCTGGCCAGGTTTCTTCGCATGTGCAATCAAACTAAAATCAATAGCTGTTGGCTTCTGGCTACACTATAATCAATAAAACCATCATAAAGATCTACGTTGTATTCCCTGCATTTTTCAAGATTATTCTCATATTAAAGATATGATCCCTAGTTCTTTTTACGCTGTCTGAACTCGCACGTGCTTATTAATATTTCGGCTATCCTTTGAATAACAGGCACTAAATATGGCGGCCGCAAAATATCCGTTTGAGCCGCAGTCACGTGTCAATTGCGCACTTCCGGCTACTTAATTTGCGGATTTCCGGCGACTATCGCCACCGTCACGTAGCCCCTACGCCGCTCACGCAATTGGGTCCTAAACTAAATGGCTAGGACTCACGGGCAAAGCTGCAGGGGATGCGGCAGCTGCTGCTCGTGAGTCTTGGCCATCTAGTTTAGCCCCAATCCACGCCGCGTGAGCGGCGTGGTGGCCATGAGGTGGTAGCGGTTGTTGGCAGAAAACTGCCGGAAACCCGCAAATTAAGTAGCCGGAAGTGCGCGATTGACACGTGACTGCGGCACGAACGGATATTTTGCGGCCGCCATCTTTAGTGCCCGTTATTCGATGGATAACCAATATTTCTTTCCAAGCATTTTAATGATAATTCAGAAGAGGATTTTGCTAGCATGACTTCTTAGTGCGATGCTACGATACTTGGAGCATAGTTTTTAATTGGAGAGGGATATAAATTGTATTTCAGGATCCTCGCCGGAGTTCGTTCAATGCGCTGAGATTCTTCGGACTCGGGCTTAAGTCAGAAGTAGAACGGAGCACTTATAGGTCGTGCCATGATGTTGATCTGTCATCTAAACCTTATCCAGTTCTTTACCACGATTTAGACCAAATGGCACTTTTCGAGATCTTTGTGCGTGGTAAACTCGGAAGTTCTGGATAAGTTCGACTGGAATTTCATCGCAACCTGGTGACTCCCCTTTTCTGCAGATTGCATTGTTGATTGTACCTCCTCTAATCAAGGCTCTGTTTGTTTTTTTTGTTTTTTTTGGGGGGGGGGGGGGGGTTTTTGTGTGTGTCGCTGTCACTTTCATTAATTGTTTTCCAATTACTTGTCCGATAATTGCACATTTCTGAGCAGTATTCTTTTCATCCTACTAATATGTCCCCGGGAGGTAGGCAGTGTTGCCACTTTTCTTTGACAAAAAACATCCAAAACGGAGTCAAAAAATATCTAAAAACATCTTAATTTGCGTGGAAAACATCAGAAAAAACATCCAAATTGAAAGAGTCACAAATTACATAGCAATTGATATAACTTAGCCTATAGAATCATGTCCTCATCTTTACTGAAATCTGTCTTACAAGATCCACAGGATAAACTCAACTTAGATGATGAAGTTGGAGCTTCAGATCCAAAATGACTGGTATGCTTTAGCTGTTCCAGTTTCTTTTAATACCCAATCACGGAGCTGATAAGTGAAACAGCATTTTCCTACTCTTATCAGGCCGAATTTTATTGTCAAGATAGCATTTAAGAGGTCAAATTTCATCCTGTTTATTAGGTTAGATTTGATAAATTCACTCCAAATGAAAAACATCTAGAAACACACCTACCATCTAAACGTCAAAAATGCCATCTAAATGCAAGGAAAAAATCTAAATCTGGATGTAAAACATTAAAAGTGGCAACACTGGAGGTAGGTGCTTTGCTGGGGGGGGGGGGGGGGGGGGGGGGGTCGTCACTTTCAACCAACAATACTGAATGCTAGATTGTGACTAGGTTATGTGCGCCAGATAAAATGGCTTAGAATTCCACGCCACCAAAAGCCCTGTAAATAACTCCTGCTGTGTTAATACGAAGTCGTCTACCAGCGAGCTAATAGGCGACCTGGTTCCCGATAGGTAATATGTCCACATTGGCCACTGGAAACTAATATTATTTTTTTTCCGTGGACACTTGATTGTTCTGACAACTTCGAGAACACTCCCAGATAGCATAAACTAGGACACGGGAAATTCTAGCGTCGCACGTTGGTTAAACATGCTACGCCATATCACCGATAAGTTTTTAAAAGGAGTAGAAAATTATAGGGAAGAGAAAAAGTTGGTAAGAAACAACAAATAGTTTATGTTAGCTTTACAAAATCGATCACAATAAACAAACAAAGGACGTTGCGGCAATAAGCCTTCATCAGCACATAAAGGACACAGTAAACATACACAAATATGCTCTAACTATGAAGTGACTACATAGGACTCTAATGTATAAAATAAATGATACTCATCTGTGTCCCGGGCGAAAAAAACTTCGTACAATAAAATGACAGCCAGCCACTAGCCTATATATCTCCAACGCGAGGGTGGTGAGCGAAAAAAAAAAAAAGGGGCGGATTAGACGCCAACAGCGTACACTGAGTGTCTAAGGAGGGAGGGGTTGGCCTATAAGGCATAACCAGGGTTGGGTTGTGGGGATAACATTAGTCCATCCGCATGGAATAAAAGTGGTGCCTGTGCTAGCAAACAGACAGACAGATAAATAGATAGACAGACAGATAGATAGATAGATAGATAGATAGATAGATAGATAGATAGATAGATAGATAGATAGATAGATAGATAGATAGATAGATAGATAGATAGATAGATAGATAGATAGATAGATAGATAGATAGATAGATAGATAGATAGATAGATAGATAGATAGATAGATAGATAGATAGATAGACAACAAAGATCGTGGATGGTGGGTTGAATGGATGAGTGGGTAGCGCAACTGATGGGCGGGTAGACAAATAGACGAAATGATGGCTATAATCGTGGATGGATGGAAAGTATAATAGATGGATGGATTGGCCGATATATGAAATCAGGAAAAAACGAGGGTCTCAAGACACGATGCTTCTCACTTACTGTCAGCTATGAAATAGAGACAGTAAGGGTGATCGTTATACAAAGTATCAGTCGAACCGAGCGCAGAACTGGTTTTAAAAAAAAAACAGAATGTAAGGGAACAATGAAAAATAGCTAGGGTGGAGGGTGAGGTGAGTGGGTGGTGAGATAGATGGGTGGGTAGATGAGTGGATGGGTAAAGGATGGCTATATTAGTGGATGAATTGAATTGCTAATATATAGAATCGGGTGAAAACAGGGGTCTCGTGATAAGATGCTTCTCTCTTACTGTCAGCTATCAAATAGAGACAGTAAGGATGCTTGTTATTCAAAAGTAATCAGTCGAGCCCGAAAGTAATACTAGTAACAACCAGAATGTAAAGGAGTTATGAAGGGAAAGATGGGAAAACGGCATGTGTGGATGGTGGAGTGAATGGGTGAGTGCGTCCTGGACAGATGGGTGGGTAGATGAATGGATGGAATGATGGATGACTGTATTTGTAGATGAATGGAATGGTAGATGGATGGATGGATCGACCAAATATAAGATGAGGTAAAAACATGAGTCTAGTAACACAGTGCTTCTCTCTTACTGTCAGCTATCAAATAGAGACAGTAAGGGTGATTTTTATACAAAGTATTAGTCGAGCTCAAGTGCAAAGCTGGTCACAGCCAGAATGGAAGGAAGCGGTGAAAAATAGCATTGAGTGGGTGATGGGATAAATGGTGTTCGTAGATGAATGGGCGGGACGATGGTTACGTTCGTGGATAGATGCAATGGTAGATGGACGGATGGATCTGCCTATATGTATGCTGATATATTTAAACAGGTTTTTTGGTTTGTTTTAGTATCCAGAAGCCATGAGTTGTTAACCCTTAGGCTCGGTACTATGGATATCGCAACCTTTCGGCCTTGATTCCATTTTAAATACCGTAAATCTGGGAGAAATGTGGCTTTTATGCCTACCACCGGGGTGAACCAGCGGCGTCCGTGGCTAAGGCGTTGCGAGTCCGACTCGTAAGCCAGCATACCGCGATCGAAACCCACTGCAGGCTGCGTGGATTTTTGTCGTGGTATGGGACGTCGCAGGTCGACCCAGCCTAAAATGGGTACCAGGATGGGCTGTCCTGGGAAAGTAAAGACAGCCGGCGTAATGCTGACCACATTACCCACAGAGTGCTGATGGTCTGTAAAAATATGGGACGCTCTGCCCATATGTCCGATGCGCTGAAAGGCGTGAAAAGGGAACTTTACTTTACTTTACTTACCGGGGTGAACGCGGACCACAAGGAGTTCGTGGTTTAGCCAACTACGCTAGAGAGCCGGGGATTTAAACAGGTAAAAACAAGTCTCATTATGTGATGCTTCTCTCTTACTGTCATCAAGCAAGTAAAGACAGTAAGGATGATTGTTATACAAAGTATCAATCGAGCCCACGCGCAACAACATCGTGTTTCCTGAGATACCTGCTGTGTAGGTAGCAGAGACTAGTGATGTATTGTACATCGAGTAGGCGTGCAAAGAAACGTGGGGAGCGATGAATAGATGGACATATCGATTAACAGGCTCAGTGGATCGAGATGAATGGATGATATGATATATGGGTGGACCAGAGGATGGATGGGTAGATGGAAGGATGTATGGATGGATGGGTATTGTATAAATAAGAGAATCAGAATGTCGTCCGACAGACAGGTTCAGTACGAATCTAACGAATACAAGCGAAGCAAATACACAGTGACACATTGTCTACTATTATCCACACGACGAAGTGTATATAAAGAAAAACACAACTACAAGTGTATATTGTATACATTTTTCTCACAAGAAAAGGAATAACTGTAAGGTAAGTCTAACCTAAGTGATTAACTGATTTATCAACACTTATAAAGTTATAGTTATTTATTTGTTGTAAATTACCGGTAATAACAGGCAGCTAGTGATAAGTAGGGGACCTTTTCACACTATTGGCTCATAAAGCTAAGGATGCTAGACAAATATTATGTAGACCAGTCGGCACTCGATGGAGTCTGGTCAACATCACGTCTGTCGCTTTTACTTCCCAGGCATATGTTTTTTAGTTGGATTGAGTTGTGAATCCTTGGCCAAATGAAAGTGTTCGCCCGATGCGGATTTTAACCCACGCCTTTCTTTACCGAGTTGAGTCAAGAATTGACATCACAGCACTCTGGAAATTCTCATAAGCGCTCCGCCCCCAACCGCAGCAGCCAGCGCAGAGTTCCAGTACTAATGGTGCCGGTCGTAGTGACTTTCGTTACAGTTACAAAGTATATTATTTTCACTGTCTTCACGTGTTGCCGCCCAGCATCGTGTGAAGTATAAAACACGAATATTTATTCATCATCATCATCGTGTAGCAGGTCCATCACAGAACGTCGCTCTCAAAACGGTCTGCCTGAAAGAAACTCGGTCTCTGGCCAGTTCTCCCACCTCATGTACTTTCATACTCAAGGAGTCACTTATATCCTGTGCCCATCTTCGTGTCGGTCGGCCCCTGCCCTCTTTCCTGGTCCCATGCCTTCTGCTATAATTTTTCCCAGTCCGTCGTGGCGCTTGATGTGACCAAATATATTTCAGCTTCCGAGACAGGATGTCGTTTATTACCCAATCTTCCTTGATGTTCAGATCTTTCAAGATGTAAGTATTTCTCCTCTTCTTTGTCCAAGATATATGCGAATATATACGAATATTTATTACCTGTTTTTTTTTTTAAAGGCTAGTTGGGTATCCTTGTGCAGGACGTTAACCCCAGCATTGTTTTTGTTTTGGCTGTTGTGGATTTTGTAGTGAAATTTACTTTCAGCACTTTGCTATTGCTGACTCAACGGTGTAAGAAAACACAGTATGCTTTGGGGAGAAATAGAACGGTAGTCATTCCACTTGCCAGGGATCAAACGAGTTGAATTACCCATTACAACTGTCTTTGATATCAATTTCATTACAGCTGTCTGCATTAACGATAAGAATAAACTCACAGGGAGCAAGTACAGCGGGGATCTACAGTCATCAGTAGAAATTATCCTCTTTCGACACACGTTTCGGCCCACGATTCCTAAACGTATTCGGAGGTGGGCCCACCTGAGTTCATGAAGCTCAGGGCTGCTTCCCCGCCGCACAGAATTACCGGATGGTGTTATACTTTCGGCCAGAGACAAGACGACTTGGTGGTTTCGAAGGAGGTACTGTGAGATAAGAAGCCGCCACGACAGCGTAATTAGAACAGTCCGCATGCCTGGACGACCGAGCGACAAGCTTACTTTGGTTTACCGGACACATGTTGGACTTTTATTAGCAGTTGGCAGAGAGACACTGGCAGACAATTCGTACACGATGGACTTTTCAAAGGGATAAGAAACTCTTTTTCCACTAGATACCCGGACCAGCTCACCGAGGCCCGTCCCCTACGTTGTTGCGCTGCGTCCAAAGCCAGCTGGATGCCCTTTCGGCCACCTCACCAAGTTTTTTGAGTGCCCGTTTCCGTTCATTACCGCGCAATCCTAATTCTTTCACCACATTGTAGAGCGAAGTGGAAACGAGGCCTCTCGCTCCCACTTCGACGGCAAATACCCGCACTGTGTAAGCCTCGTTTCTCCTCAAACCGGCTGCTAAATCACTGTACTTCTCGAGCTTGTACAAATGATTCTCCTCCATCCGCGACTCAAACGGGACAGTCAACTCAATCAGAATGAGCTGCCGTTTTTGCGCAGAATGGAGAACGATGTCCGGTCGCAGGCCGGTTTTACGGATCAACTCGGGATACCGTTCATGGCCTGGCAGATCAACCGCCAGTAACCAGTCCCTCGCAGAGTCTAGCACAGAACTATAGCTGTCCTTATAACCCACTCCCACTATCTATACACATTACCCATTTCAGTTGTTTGTATTACCTACTCACTTCATCTGTCTACATTATTCTACCCACTTAATTGTCTATGTTATATTACTCACTACAATTGTCTGCGAGTTATCCAGTTACCTATGCATTATCTGCTACAACTGGTTGCTGCTCATAATTTTTATGCAGGCAATTTTTTTTCCGGGGGGGGGGGGGGGGGTGGGTGGGGGGGAGGGTGGGGGGGGGGGGGGGGGGGGGGGGGGGGGGGGGGGGGGGGGTCTGTTTTTCACCTGGGTTTCCAAATAATCTTTGTGTTTGTGTCTGTTTTTTTTTTTTTAAGTGTTGTTCAATTATGACGTTTTTTTTTTTTTAGGCAGTGTTTCTACACTTGTTTTGTACCTTTATATTTTCAGATGACGAAAGGACACAAAGCACCTGCAATTGGCATTGACCTGGGCACCACCTACTCCTGTGTGGGTGTGTTCCAACATGGCAAGGTAGAGATCATCGCCAATGACCAGGGCAAAAAAATAACTCCCAGCTATGTCGCCTTCACAGACACTGAGCGTTTGGTTGGGGATGCAGCCAAAAACCAGGCAGCCATGAACCCAAGCAATACCATCTTTGATGCTAAACGGTTGATTGGACGCAAGTTCTCTGACCAAACGGTTCAGAGCGACATGAAACACTGGCCATTCAAAGTGCTGGACAAGGCTGGAAAACCAATGATCCAAGCAGAGTACAAGGGAGAGCTGAAGGTGTTTTCTCCTGAGGAGAACAGTCTATGGTTCTGGTGAAGATGAAAGAAACAGCAGAAGCATATTTAGGACAGAAAGTGACAGACGCTGTCATCACAGTGCCTGCTTATTTCAACGACTTCCAGAGGCAGGCTACCAAAGACGCCGGTATGATTGCCGGACTCAACGTTCTGCGGATCATCAACGAGCCAACTGCTGCAGCTTTAGCTTATGGGACTAGATAAGGGGAGAAGAATGTTCTTATCTTTGACCTAGGTGGTGGCACCTTTGATGTCAGTGTACTCACAATTGATGAAGATTCCCTGTTTGAAGTCAAAGCCACGGCTGGCGACACCCATCTTGGAGGTGAAGACTTTGATAACCGTATGGTTAACTACTTCGTTCAAGAGTTCAAAAGAAAACACAACAAAGATTTGAACAACAACCCTAGAGCTCTGAGACGTCTGCGCACAGCTTGTCAGAGAGCTAAGAGACCACTGTCCAGCAGCACTGAAGCTTCAGTAGAGATTGACTCGCTGTATGAGGGCATCGACTTTCACACGAAAATGACGAGAGCGCAGTTTGAGGAACTTTGTGGAGACCTGTTTAGATCCACACTGGAACCAGTAGAGTCAGCACTGAGAGATGCCAAACTAGACAAAAGTAAAATCAGTGAAGTTGTCCTTGTGGGTGGCTCCACACGTATTCCCAAGATTCAGAAACTCCTCAGCGACTTCTTCAATGGCAAGGAACTCAATAAATCCATCAACCCAGACGAAGCTGTGGCATATAGGGCTGCAGTCCAGGCTGCTATCTTGTCAGGGGACACGAGTGAGACCATCAAAGATGTTCTACTTATTGTTGTAGCACCATTATCCCTCGGTATTGAGACAGCTGGGGGAGTGATGACACCATTAGTCAAACGAGGCACTACCACCCCACCAAAGTCTCTGAGATATTCACCACATATGCAGACAATCAACCAGGTGTGGACATTCAGGTTTACGAAGGTGAGCGCCCCATGACTAAAGACAATCATCTCCTAGGACAGTTCCACTTGACTGGCATTCAACCAGCACCACGAGGTGTGCCTCGAATCGAAGTCACTTTGACATTGACAGAAACGGAATCTTAAACATGACCGCTATGGACAAAAGTACGGGAAAATCCAACAACATTACAATTACCAACGACAAAGGCCACCTCAGCCAGGCAGAAATTGACAGAATGTTGGCAGAGGCGGAGAGATACAAGGCGGATGATGAGAAACAATGAGAACGTGTAGGAGCCAGAAATCAGCTGGAGAATTACATCCTTAGTGTGAAACAGGCGGTAGATGCAGCAGGAGATAAACTATCTTCATCTGATAAAGACACTGTTCTCAATGCTTGTAATGACACTTTAAAATGGTTAGACAACAACACACTCACTGATAAAGATGAGTTCGAAGAACGATTGAAAGAAATCCAGAAAACGAGTTCATCTGTCATGGCAAAACTTCACTCTCATGGACAGAATGGGCCTTCTCACAATTCTGGACGCCAGAATTCTGGATCTCAAGGGCCAACTGTAGAAGAAGTTGACTAAACATGACTTAAAAGTTTAATAAATGACTGTTAAATGGCGTGAGTTAACATTGCAAACACAAATCATCTATGTTACCGGTAATGTACCAATACTTTTTTTTTCAACTGCTTTTTATCTATTGTTACTAAAATGTTCCCACTGTCTTGAGGAAATGATGAAAGTGAACTATGATGTCTTGTGAGTAATTTGTGATGAAATGTATGTGAACCAAAAATGTTACTGCATTTTTAATGTTATTTATAAAAATAAAACTTGTTAATTTTTTACAGAATTGTTTTCATTTCTTTAAGAAACATGTGTTGTGGAAAATTAAAATACATGTACGTTCACAAATCTATTTCAGCTCATTGATTAATGCACAGTAAATCTGAGATTTAACAGGAGTTATGTTATTGCAGGATGAAATATGCAAACATGAAAGAATAAACATGAAATGATAAATTCTTGATGACATTCAAGAACACGATGTTAAATGACACCTTCAAGGATTCCTAGAAAACTTGCCAACAGTAAATCAAGCATTGGCAAGAAACCACTGTCAGATTGTGACGTGACGCGTGGTTTAAATGTTTATGTTGTTGAGTAGGGATCTTCCTTTCAACACATTCTCTCCACTAGATACACCGAACTAAAATCTGAGCTATGTTGCTCTCAGACAAAGTCCTGGATATCCAAGAAAACAGCCATATTGGCTCGTTAAGTACATTAACATTAGCTGAACTTGGTACCCACAAGAGAAGGCAAGGAATTTTAGATGTCTATCATACTTAATGAATTATTAGACAGGGCAAGTGATTCCTCCGTCATCTACCTTCTCCCGGTGTTATTATAAATAATTAAAGAATTATTATATTATTAATTGAGCCCCCACCAAATGTAATTCTATCTATGTTTAGTTAAACAGGTAAGACTGAATACACTTGGAATTTAACAAACGATGTAGTATAAAACTTGACATACAGCTTTATTTTCTAACAATCAGTTAATTGACATACCCAGTTTGTTGTGTTTACACAAACAGTGACTAGCTAAAGTTATGATAGTAATGGGTTGTTTCAGCGCGAGAACAGCACCTGGGATTAGAGTGGTGTGATGAAGGTGATAAAGTATGAACAATTTATGAACATAACTCAAGTTTCATAGAACCTCTGACAGCCGTGAGCACTGTCAAGCTCTTCCTCCTCTTCCAGCTTCTTCCCTGCTTGTTTCTCCTTCTCGCCCCCACCTCGTTCTCCCCCTCGTTCCCAGCTGGCCGAGTCTAACACAATGTAGGCTACTTCATGGACTGATCGTCACATGGGCGCTGTAATCATGGAAACAAAACACATACGTGTAGTATCTTGACTTACACTAAGAATACATGTATCAATTAATACAACATATAACAATAGGATATAGTAATAAGATATAGCCCATCACTCCTCCTCATATTCCACATCCTCTCCAGTCTAGTCTGAAGGTCTTTTGTCTTACATGGGCGTCACATATCCTGCCTTCCCTCAAATGCTATGTCATGATAGTTGACTTTCTAAGTCTGTTGTCCGTCTTCACTCAGACTTCGAGTTGGCTGACATAGATATTACATGACCACGTGGAGCAGGTTATGTGCTGAAAACATTATATATGTGCACGCTGTCCTGAATATTATCTTTCAGTGACAGTAAATACTGTACACCCATCATTCTCCCCCTGGGGTTATAAATCCCCTGTTTAGGTGAACACATTAAGTGAGCACATGGTGGGCACACAAAACGTAGCAGCATCCCTGCACATATTTGGGCATCATTTCCCACAGTCCCAACTCATATTTTGGCTGATCGTGAAAACAATATAATTACATTTCATTATAGCAAATGTCATTGTTCACATCTTATTTTATACACATGAAAACATACAATGAAAAACATGTGACACAAACATACAGGAAATAGGAATAGTTTAGCAGTTCCTTAACTTGAGATACTGAATACTCACAGAACTATTTCAAGCAGAATGTGCAGACAAATTAGGAAAAGGTAGTATAGACTAAGCTTAACTCCCTAACCTAAGTATACAAGATTAAAATTAATATTTTCTCTCACCTGGGAACTTCCCATTTATCGCCAAACCAGAGTACGACAGTAAAATATACCTTTACGTCGACCTGTTTGTTTGCCGGCAGGCTGCGATTAATCACGGGAATTCCACAGGCTCTCAGTATAAGTATTAATCTATTGTCCAAATTAAACTCCTCCCTTTCCTTAGTTTTTACCCAACCCTCAAGATGATGGCTTAAGCTCCTCCTCCGAAGTACCTATCAAATCACATTAGCTAACAAGTGGCCTGTCAGTCAATTATGGACTGACATCCCTAGAGCAAACATTCTTAAGTGCCCCAATCTAGTTTACCCCGAATTACACTGACGTGTTAAACTTTAAACTTCTCCTCGCCTCAATGTCTACAGTCCGCTCAATTCCCCTGTTCAAAAGGGCCCCACTCAGGCTGTGTGTTAGGAGATAACATTATGACACTGGCGTGAGAATCAAACCTACACCCCTAGTCTCATCAAAAGTCTGTTCAAAGCAGTCTGGTCAGGAGATAACATTTATGACATGGGCATGTGAAAGGGAATTCTCTAGCCCCGGTGTAATTGTGTAACATTACCCAAGACTGAGTCGCTTTGTCTGGACTAAGGACTGGAAACAATTTAAATCCGTGCGGTTTAAAGCAATATTAGGATAAAGCGCAGAGTAAATATAATTCTGTCTCTTTAGAACCAGAAGAACTTATTACAAGTACTAACTTCTGGAATCACTGAGATCGTCTCGTGACACAGATGCACTCCGACTTCGAAGGAAGTCCCCAATTAGTCGATTCCTATGACATGCTTGTTGGGGAGGCAGCGGGTATTTTCTTGTTTTCAGCATAATGGGGCCCTGGACCCCACCCCAGGGGAAAATGTATAATTTTAAGAAGTGGGGCTGCAAGGCCAAGTCATTTGCCTCATCGCTTTTAAGGTTGTGGATTAGTTTCATTTAGGTTGTGGATTCGTTTTATGGGCGTGTCATTCACAAATATAATTTGACAAAAATCCCAGGGGACTGTAGAAGTTGATCCTCTCGATTTTAAAAGTAGTTTGCCACTGCTTCCGAATGCAGATGTTCTCATACCATTGCAATGCAAACTGCACTGCTATTGCTATCGAATCGCATACAACAGAATTTGACAATTTTAATGCCCCCCCCCCCCAACAAACAAGTTGTAAGCGTTGACTAATTAAGGGTTTACTTCTAAGACTGAGTGCTTTTGCCTGACAGGAAAGGAACCAACAGTCTGCATACAAACAAACCAGATTGGTAAAATGGATGGTACATGCAGGATTCAAGTGCTGGAGCAGGACTAGTGTTCATAAGTGAACGAACAATCAGAACTTTCAGCTGGAGAAAGAAGAAGTATATGTACAAAGAAAAACAAAATATTGCTTAATTTTGTACTTTTTTTATGTAACAGTGACGTAGATGCTTGATACATTCATCATGTTGGTCTAAGACAATGGTGTGGAGGAATAAAACTGACATCAATAAAACTGACTTTAGACACCAAGGACAGAGATTTGTGAAGGGACATAAACCATTATAATATCTGATGAGATTTATCCATGATATTCATGATGACAAATCGTTACATAAACTACATATTATTGGCTGCACAACTGTTGGTAAAAGTAAAGTTAGCCTGCCCCCCCCCCCCCCCATTTAAACAGTGCTACTTCACTTCTGTTTGGTCGACCTTCAGCTTAGCTCACTTCTGATTGGTCGACCTTAAGCCACCCGCCCTTCAGGAAAGGTTGGGGGGGGGGGGGGGGGGGGGGGGGGGGGGGGGGGGTGTTCCGCAATGCCGTTGATATCGCGTATTGTATATTTCAGCACGCCATCGCTTTTAACACTCCAAAAACGTGGATAAACTGGGTCTAACCCCCATAAAGTACTCATTTCCACACCTTTATGCGCATTGTGCACATTTGGCTAGAACTATATTTTATAGACCAACTGGCAGTCTATGGGGGAGGTGGTCAGCATCATGCTGGCTGCCTTTACTTCCAAGGAATGTACCTTGTACCCATTCAACATCAACATATGTGTGTGCCACACAAAATGTAACACTTAAAAACTGGTCTGCCATATTTGCTCAAACATTGAATTGCACTTGCCCTGGCAGAGACAGAGGAGATACTTTTTCAATTTTTCGTTATTTGAAGCCTCACCCTGGCTTTCGCCGGGAGCCCTGAAAATAGCCGGGTCATAAATATACCCTATGGTTGAAAGGGGTTTCTGGGACCTCTCCACGGTTGATCCTCGTCCGCATGGTGGCACTTTGTGTCACTGGGTGTCTATCGCTTTGTGTGATGTCCTAGTGGGGTATAACTTAAAATAGAATAGCAAACACTTCTCAGCCTTCCAGGCTGAATGAATGAGTCGAGAACTGACATCATTGTACTTGAGTTGTTGCTGCATAAGAGCTTTGTCTTCTTGCTCAGTGGCCAATGAATAGTTACCATGCTAACAGTGCCAGTTGCAACCTTAGTTTTCCACTCAACACTGAATGTTGCCCAAGTTTTCCACTCAGTGCTGAATGTTGCCCAAGTTTTCCACTCAGTGCTGAATGTTGCCCAGAATCCCCAGTATGCATACAGATAAGCCAGATCTTACAGATGTGATGCATAACAAGTTTTGAAACAAGATCAAAGTCCAAAAGTGGATGAACAATCAGAAACTTCCACCAAAGTTTAGAGACTGTGAATAATAAAAAGAAGTAGATAAATCAATGAAGAACACAATCCACATCAAATAGTTTAGAGATAATAATTAAGTAAATACAAATTAATCCAAACATCACATGGCAAATGATGATGATTCATTCTGTGATTTCAATGTAAATATAAAATACATGCATTATAAAAGATTCTACCTCTTCAATTGAAACAGATCAAACACCTGTTTTAAAATATTCTCTGACTTCAATTTACATAGACCAAACGTGTGTTTTAAAATATTCTACGACTTTAATGTAAACAGATTAAACACATTTTGAAATATTTGATGACTTCAATATAAACAGATTAAATACACATGCCTTAATTATTTTATGACATTTACAGATCGTCTGTTTCATTATTTGTTGTAGAAAAGATAGGAAGATAGAACAATATTCAAAACAATAACATCATCTCTATTTTGAATAACAGATCTCTGCTTTATTTGTTGTGAAGTAAAGGTAGGCTGGGTAGAAGAACCATTCATTAATACTGGCTAAAATACATTTTGTTTTCTTCTGTGTTGACATACTAAGCATTCAGTCCTGTCTAGGTCATAAACAGGACAGTGTATCTAAGGTCATTGCCAGTCCCCTACAGCTTCTCTTGCAAAGTAGCTCCCTTGGGCCTGAGGACCAACCTCAGCCAGGAGCTAGGTAATCTACTGATCATACTCATCGCACATAGGGCAATCCATAAGCGCTCAGATCCCATCTGCAGTATCTCTCTCAGCATGTAACAATTGAAAACACCAGTTCTGTATTGGTTTCATACTTTTCTTAAGCTACCTGTATTCTAGTGTTTATGTCAGGCAACAGCTCTTTTGACATGAAGTTCTTGTAGTCTTGTAAATGTTGCCAATTCATTATCGGCTCCCGAACCACCAACTCAACCTGCCCACTTGAGAGCATTATGCCTGGCAACAGTTCTTTTGACATAAAGTTCTTGTAAATGTTGCCAATTCATTATCGGCTCCCGGATCACCTACTCAACCTGTCCACTTGAGAGTATTATGCCTTGCAACAGTTCTTTTGACATAAAGTTCTTGTAAATGTTGCCAATTCATTATCAGCTCCCGAATCACCTACTCAACCTGTCCACTTGAGAGCATTATGCCTGGCAACAGTTCTTTTGACATGAAGTTCTTGTAAATGTTGCCAATTCATTATCGGCTCCCAAATCACCTACTCAAACTGTCCACTTGAGAGCATTATGCCTGGCAACAGTTCTTTTGACATGAAATTCTTGTAAATGTTGCCTATTCATTATAGGCTCCCGAATCATCTACTCAACCTGTCCACTTGAGAGTATTGAGAATATCAGTCCAGTCCATTGCCTTTCCTGAACCTACTGTAGCTCTGTCAGCAAGCCAATCAACTCGTTTATTTACCTTTACCACAGAGCGTCCTGGCACAAACCTTCTTCATTTGTTCGCCTGAAATAAGTTGTCTATTTCAGCAATTTTGTCTCTGTTGTAAATTTCACTGTCGTTTTTAGTTCGTTCAGTGGTCCACAGAGTTTACACGCCACTGTTGTTCTTTCTGGCCAAAAGGTTTGCCTTGATGTATCAAATTCTCTGCAGTCCTGAAGTACATGTTCTGCTGTCTGGGGCACCTTTGAGGGCTGTCCTGAGACTGAAAATGTAGGGCCTCATGGCTTGTGCAGTTGCCACAGATTGTGTGTTTAATATTTTGTTTTTGCCCCCAACAGAAAACAAAATACCACCTCAATGAGAATTTCAACCAGGGTCTCCTGAATGGGTGCCCAGTGTTCTTAACTGCTAAGCCGGTCATGCCAAAAATAATGGAGAGAGTGTGTGCATATTTGGGTGCGTGTGAGTGCATACCTGCATGCATTTTGTGTGTGTGGTGTGGGGGCTTTGCACTGCACTTGAGGACTCCCAAATGTGCTACAGTGACCTTCTGACCACTTGTAAACATTGAAGTGGATGAGACAGAAAAAAGACTCTTATGTATATATTTTAATTAATGGACACTGGATGGACATCAAAGACATGATTACAGTATGAAAATGACACAGAAAACATTTCAGATGCAAATATCACATGCATACTTATTCCATCCTCTATCCCCCAACGGAGCATAGATAGACCCTCAACCAACTCCCACCAAGTCATCCAATCCTTTGCTATTGTATGCAGCTTGCCCCATGTCCTCCTCTCTAGCTCCTCCATGTATTTTATGGCCTACCTTTATTTCTATGCCCAGTGGGTGCCAGTGCAAAGACATTCTAGAAATAATGTTCTCAACATGTGCTCTACCCAACACCAGCTTCATCACCTCTTTATTCATCATAATTAGCTTAGTTCTTTCATGAATACACAGGAGGTAAAATATCTGTATCCAAAATACAAGAGTGCACTACAAGAAAACAAATGGAAAAGGAATGAGCATGCTGAGCTAGGAAAAGTGTACAAGCCAATGGGCCACAAAACCAGTAAGATAGTTTGGCATTACAATCATATATACCTCTTTCTCTCCTCCCACCCTTTCCATACACGTGTATGTGTGTGTGTGTGAATGGAAATATAGAGGGATAGAACAATCGTTACTTCACAACATCAGCTCTGTATAACAGAATTGTAGTATAAAATAGGAAAGAATAACTGCTCTATAGAATTGAATAGAACAAGTATCTTCTGCATCTGAGCAGAGAAATTTACATGTTTTGACAATAAACCACCTGGCCAGAAGCCCCATAAAGGTGTACATTTACTCAATAGCCATCTCTGAAAGTATCCCTTCCTCAGCTGATGGATATCACAGGAGCTGTAGCCCTTAAATCTCGCCTTACACCTGGTCCTCTTTATAGGGGTTCAGAGGCCACATTAAGAAAGGGGGAGGGCCTTGAAAGCCAAAATGCATCTGCCTAGGAACCAACAGTCTGCACACAAATAAGCAAGATCTGTAAATAGATGTGCCTGTAAAACTCAAGTTCTGGAACAAGTCAAAAGACCAGTAGTGGACACATCTACCAGAACTTTCTGCCAGAATTTACCACTGGTTTGAGGTTTTGAACAACGGATCAACATCATAGCACACAGGTAGTAACCCATAAGTGCTCCGTTCTTCTTCGAACTCAAGTCTGAGTTGGAAGAAGCTCAGCACAGTGCACAGGCTCCGTAGCACCGGCGAGGATCCTGAAATACTTTGGGTAGATTTTCAACTTCAAATTTTGCCTCGGCAGTGATGTTAGGCTACTCTTTTCGATTCCTAACCCAAGAGATTTTTTATGTAGGCAACAATGCACACGGGCGTCCGACCTCACTACCCAGAGACCAGGGGAAATTACTAGAAGTCCGTCCACTTGAAAAAATCCCAGCCCTTACCGGGGATTGAACCCGGAACTTCTAACACTCAAGGCTGACACCATGCCTCAAGACCACGCAGCCTCTATACCACTGGTTAAATGCTAAGAAGAAGAAGTCTGGTCTGAAGTACATGAGGACAAAACGAATTTGGCAGCATCGCTGAGGGTACAGAACAAATGGATACAATAAAAATATAACAAGGATTTTAAAAATTGTGGGTGAAAATACCAAAGAGGCATCTAAATACCTCCATCATCACCATATTGTTCTAAACACATCACACAATGAATTCCTCCATCTATCTTTCTATCTTTTCTCTCCTGTGCACTTTTTCCAACTTCTTTTATGGAACCTAGTCATCTCTCTCACCAACGTTCATCATGGGCGTTCTAATAAACACGATCACATTCTGAATTCATTTGTTTCTCATTTCAGTGTCTGATTTGTGATCCTTTAAATACCTCCAGCACAAAACAAAAATAAATAAAAAAGTTGTGTATTTCAAACAACAAACATTGGATGGAAATAAGAGAAATTATCAATTTTTCATTGCAAATCACACTGGAAAAATGTGAAACATGAAATATCAAACACATATTCAGATAGCCAAAACCTCTAGAAAAACAACATATTTATAATGTTGTTAACACAAACGAGCCTGTATACTACATTTTACACTTGTTTCTTGCTTGGGACATCCCTTTTGCTGGAACCTCTTCACTGATTGGATTTCTTCTTCAAAGCAGCAATTGTTGCACCCACAATCCCTCCAAGTGCTAAAGCAGCTCCACCAACAATAGCAATGCCTATCAAGCCATCTAGGAAATCAAGAAAAGGAATAAATATTAAGAAACTAAAACATCTTTTTATTGATTTGACCAGTCAATTCATTCAGTCAGTCCTGTCTCTTTTACCCTGGTCTTAATAAACGATTCTCTTCTAATACATGAATATAGCAGTAACTGCAGTCAAGCTGGTATCAAAAGACAAATTCACTAAACACAAACAAAAAACACTGAGTGTAGAATTAAAATGGAATACATTCCCCTGAGTCACACAAAAACAACAAGTTTGGGTGACTCTTGCTATGACACTGCGACCTCTATCACAGACATTGTGGCAAAAATCTGGCATCAACAGAGCTGTAAAAAGCTTTATGGTTTACAAGGAAACCCCCTAAATGCTATATTTAGGTAATGTATCCATATCCTGACCTCCTAAACGAATGAACAAACTTCATTTTAAAAGGGTTACAAATTGGGCACATAGACCCGTCTGACATTCGGCCCTTCTAAGCACACATCTTTCAGAGTATCAGTGCCTGTTATCAATAATGCATGTTATAGGTATAATATAAGTTCAATGAAAGGGCGCAGATAAAGACTTTGGTTTTTTTTTTTCTTCAGTCGTCGTCTCACTGATTCCAGGTTGTAGCCCAGTGTCATGGTTTTCTGTATTTATCTTGCGCTTCTTGGGTGATTGATTTGTAAATCTTTTTTGCAGGTTTTCATCTACACCATTTGTCAATATTTTGTGTGTCAAACAAGCAACTGTTTCTGTGAATGTCCCCCCCCCCCCCCCCCTCACACACACACACTTCGTTGAGCTAACAGTCTTAGCGGATATTCCGTAAATTTATTTCATTTCTCTCCTATTCTGGCCAGTAAAAATACTCCATAGTCTGAGTTAATCATTTCTCTCCTATTCTGAGGTTTAGACCCTCGTGGTCTTAACCGTTTCTTTTCTGGCTTTAGGTGCAGAAGTCCCACATAATCTTAATTAATCTGTTCTCTTCTCTCCTTGGATTCTGAAATAACTCTGGGTTTTAGCTCTCTCTCTCTCCCCATCCCCACCCCCCCCCCCATACCCCCCCCCCCCCCCCATATGCACAGAGTTTAATAAAAAATCATTTTCCACAGGTCACTAATAAATTAATATTTGGTCATGCCTTCTCGTTCAAATGCAGCAAAGATCAACGATGCTTGTGATGAGGTGCTGTGCATGGTCTCCACGATTACACATGGCACAAGCACAACACCTCAGAAGATCAGCTACAAAAGCAAGAGAAGGAGGAAGCCGCAGATGTTGTTTTATGTCGCGCGAAATATGGATCGAATATGTCGCAATATAGAATTGAGAATAAAGACACTCTATGCCTTCACAGCATGACAATAGCCAGTTTGGCAGCCTAGACGTTAAAGCAGTGCAGTTTGTCGTGCACTGGATCCCAAATTTTTTCTTCCCACGATGCTTAACGGCAGAAGTGGTTTATGACGATAATGATGATGATGATGACTAATAAATTTGTCTGTGTATATTACAAACTGAAAAAAATATATATAAATACTCAGATATATGAAGGGGTCTTCTAAAAGTACTGGAAAGTTTTGGGAAATGCAATTCTGGATTCAAGACTCAACGAAGGGAAAACCCCAACTGCACCTCCACGTGGTAGAGGATGGTAAACACACTGCAGTGTGGCAAACACAGCTATGGGAATCAAGTATCCACCGGGCTAAGTGGACAGGGCTGGGTCCTCTGCTGTTAGCAGAAGCATCACAGAGCAGGGCACTCACTCGCCCTGGCAATCTAAAAGGTTGCTGAAGGCTCAGGAAATAGTCTAAAGTCATGTGGGTGTGGAATGCAAGGGGAAACTACCACATTATTATCCCAAGAAACATTCTGTAAGTATAAGTGACTCCTTGAATACAAAAGTACATGAAGCAAGAGAGCTGGCGAAAGACCGAGTTTCTTTCAGGCAGACCATGATGAGAGCGACGTTCTGCAAAGGACCTGATACATGATGATGTGAAGGGAGTAGTGAGTACAAACAGTGAAGTATTACATGAAATACATTCCCCAGGTCCTTAAATAAATAACATGTAACAGGTGATACATGCCATGAATTCTATCATGGTGGAAAGTTGGAGGAAAAAAGAGGCAGAGGCCGAGAAAGAAGATGCTGGACAGCATGACATTACGACATGGAAAATTATCTGTATAAAAAATGACTGTAAGTGAGACAGAAGGCTGTGGATAGACATGACTACCAACACCACATGGCATGGACCATAAAAAGAAAGAGAAGCTTTTAGCAATACTGAATCCAAACAAATATTTACATGCATTTGTATTACTAATGCTTAGTCTATTAGTCACGTCCACATACCTTTCTTCATTCTAGCTTTGATATACCTTTCCAACTGTCGAGCCTGTCTGTTATTGTGCTCAATTTTACAGATAGCATCTGTGTACTTCAGTGCCTTTTCATACTCCTAATGAATAAAAAAAATTTTATAAAAGGAAAACAACTACAGTGTGGATATCTGCATTATCTCCTTCTTCTTCTTCTTCTTGTTCACTGGCTGTAAACTTCTGGGTATCCATCAACCTCCGGATATTAGTCTTGTTCCAAAACCTGAGTCCTGCATGCACACACATCCCTTTCACACACCTGGCTTATTTGTATGCAGACTCTCAGCTCCTTTGCCGCTCAGGCAGATGCACTTTGACTGCGAAGAATGCCCCCAATTAATCAACTCCTACGTCATGCTTGATGGGGAGGCAGTAGGTCTATTCTTGTCACACACCCCCCCCCCCTCCCCACAATAGGGATCCCGGAACCCACAAGGGAAATCAGCATTACCTATCTGTAGACTCGTATGGAAGTACAAAGCAATTACTGCAGCTGGTATTCCTTTAACTTCTGTCTTGAGCAACTGTTACCTGAGAGCAACAACTGCCTGGAACACAGTGAGTTACAACAGTGGCTCCCAAACTGGCTGGGACCTGTTGGCTGCTCCTGTTTCCTAAGGTCTGTCAATGAACCCACACTTTCTAACTGAGAGGAGATGAATCAACAGTTTTCACACAAAATAACCAAATTTGTGAAATGGATGTGCATGCAATAACCCAAGTCCTGGATAAGATCAAAGTCCAGATACAGACAATCAACCAGATCTCCCTGCCACAGCTCTTGTTATTCTTTGTTCACAGGCTGTCAGCTCCGATGGAAAGTCATGGCTGCTGGTACATTTGGACTTTGGCTTTGTGCCAGGGCCTGAGTTCTGCGTGTGCATCCGTTTTACTGGCTTATTTGTGTGCAGTTGGTTGCTCATTGCCGTTTGGGCAGATGCACTCAGACTTGGAAGGAAGCCCCCGATTAGTCGACTCCTACAACATGCTTGCTGAGGAGGCAGTGGGTATATACTTGTTTTCTCCATAATGTGTCCCCGGAACCTCAAACAGGGAGCCAGCACTCCAATCAATTAATGCAAAAGAAGAAGAATCTGGTATTTCCATTCCATTGATTTTTGTTTTGTTGTCTAGTATGTCCACTCTTATTTACTTATTTCTCTTGTCATCTATCATTGCCAATAAATAGCCATAACTGTTTGTAATTTAATGCAGCGAACTATGGACAGACCAGAACAAGTCATTATCCTCCGCCTCAGAACAGGGCACTACCGATTACGAAACCATGTGTACACAAAATTCAAGTTAGGCGTATCAGCCATGTGCACCTGTGGAAAGGTGCCCCAAACAGCAGAGCATGTACTTCAGGACTGCACCGAATTTAACACATTAAGGCAAACCTTATGGCCAGAAAGAACAACAGTGGAACGTAAACTCTATGGACCACTGAATGAACTAACGACAGTGAAATTTATACAAGAGACAAAATTGCTGATTTAGACAACTTATTTTAGGTGAAGAATAAGAATGCAGCGAACATACTCACTTTGATTCTGACAAAACCAACTGCTATATAGAACAAGTAATCTCGCTGGCTAAGATCATCCTTGGCATGCCTCAGTAAATCTGTGAAATGAGTAGCAAATACAATAAATACTAAAGGCAATGGTGCAATATCAAGACAATAGAAACAGGGACAAATATAAAACAGAATGATGCTAAACATGATAAATAAACTGAAATATTTGGGAGCAATCACAACATCAGCTGGTCACAGTCTCAAGTCTCCTACAGTAGGCAGAGGATAAGACTAAAGTGACACTGGCTACAATCATCCGGCTGATACGCTCCTTCTTCTTCCTAGCGTTCAGACTGTAAACTTCGGCAGGAAATTCTGGTTGTTCATTCATTCCTGCACTTCCTGCTCATCTGATTTACAGATCTGGCTGGTTTGTATCCAGACTGCTGGTTTGCTGTCTCTCAGACTGATGCACTGCACCTGTGAAGGAAACACCCCTAATCCTAATCAGTCACCTCCTGTCACATGCTTGTTAGAGGAAGGGGAGATGTCTATTCTTTGTTCTCCATAAAGCCATGGCAAACCTTCTTTAGGATGCCAAGAACAGTCATGATTTCACAACTACAGAGGCAAGGGAAATGTAAAGAGAAAATTACCTGGATGGTGGTTTAGCCACACAGATGAGGCTAAACAGGAGCACTGACATGATCCATGATTCTGGTGATCGTGTAAGATGCAAAAAACATGACCGCTTATAGGCAGGACACATGAAGATGATGATGATGATAACATCAGATGGAAGGTGAAAAGTCAGAGATTAAGAGCAGGATATAGCACACTAAAGCTGCATTTCAAAAGATAAAAAGTATAATATGTAAAAAAAAAAAAAAAAAATCACTTTAACTGAACGTCAGACTACTGAAACCTAAAGTTAAACTAGTTCTGCTGCATGACAGTAAATCTTGGAAAATAAAGGAGAACTGAAACTTTAAGATGGACAAGTTCTACTGCATGACAGTAAATCTTGGAAAATAAAGAAACAAATTAGGAATATACTGGAGGAGCGAAGACATGGTTTCGAGATGAATGGACGAATGGAAAAATATCATCAAGTGACCTGATCCAGAACACCAAGGGTCAAGATCTGTGAGGAGACGTGAATGCTTATGTCATCTGGCAAGGCACAAGATGATGATGACCCCCCACCCCTAAGGGGCCGCATTAGGCCCAAGAGGAAAGATTAACTGACTAACTAAGACTCAATGGACAAGCCACACAGAGGTTACAGAATCAAGATAAGATATTACAGACACTAGATAGTCACAGCAATTATTCTTTAGGTATGTAACTCATTTCACTCCACTTGCATGGGAAAACATAATCTGTTCTGTTTATATTTGCATCAGTTTATGAGAAGTTTATAATTCCATATTTTAGTTCAGTTATATATTTACTTTTCAAATCATCATAACATCTGTAGGTACTGCCTTAAGGGGAACAGGAAGAGGGAAGGGAGAAAAGGAAGAGGGAAATGTTATCCAGAAACATGTTTTCTTTAAACATTTTTTTTCTAAAAGAACAAAATTCAAATTGCAAAAATCATTCCTTATTACAACTCCATAAGGTTCTTGTTGAACTGATCTGTAGCTTCATGGATACATGATATATAAAGAATAGCTCATAAAAAAACATCAGAGGCAAGGCGGACATTTAATCAAACTTCTACTTGTGCCACTTGTACTTGAACTCTGTGCTGGCTGCTGAAGATGGAGACAGAGTGCTTATGAGAATGTCCCAGGTGCAGTGATGTCGGCTACTTATTCAACTCTTCTTCTTCTTTTTTTTGCCTCACTGATACCAGATTGTACCCATGTGTCGTGATTTTCTGTATCTGTCTTGTCCTTCTCAGGTGGTGGATTTTATTAATCTTTTTGCAGGTTTCAGCTGCATTATTTATCCATCTCTTTCTTGGTCTTTCCCTCACCTCCCTCCCTGATGTTCTGCTGTAAGAAATCTCGGTAAAACTAATGTTGGTCTCCCCATGGACCGCCCATATACATACTAGCTCACTTCTGATTGGTAGTTTCTAAACCTGTCACCTTGGTACAAGGTTACGGGGTGTTCTGCAATGCTGCTGATACCATGTGTTGTATATTTCAGCAGGCCACCCATTTTACCACTCCAAAAACAAGGACAAACTGGGTCTAAGACAATCCCCTTAGAGAGTGCTGCAACCTATGTCACAGGCATTATCTTTTTCTGAATAAAAACGTAAATGCAAGACAACACAGAAAGCAAACACCAGAGCGACACACCCGTAACCTGCACGAAAGTAGACCAGCCCAACAAACTTGTAAATGAAATGTGACCTACTTTGTTTGGGGAGACTAACTTAAAATTAACCAAAATCTCATATGCAGTTTGGTCTAGTATTAATTCTCACTACGTGGTTAAACCAATTCACTCTTTGTCTGTCAAATAATTCAGACACTGTCTTATTCCAACTTTCTCTCTAATGCTAGTATGCATAACCTTTCCATTCTTGTGTTGTTAGTGACCTTAAGGAGACAGTGCAAAATACGAGATGTTAATTTCTGTTTTAGTGCTCTGTTTATTGTCGATGTCTGGTACAGACAGTATAAAGTAGGGATGAAGGTGCTATTAATCATTTGCTGTTTTGCTAGAAGATATTTGGGTGTCTAAGCAGTGGGGCTAACTGGAAGGTGACAGCATTTGCCTTATGTACTCTAGCACCGATCTCTCTATTATTAAACCACAAATGAACAATTGTTTCTGTAATGAGCCTGACTCACCTTCAATGAGTGCAATACCTCTGTGGATATCAGAGGTGTACCTGCTTCTCACCAGACACCAGGCATAATCAAACTGTGTTTTCTCACTAACGTGTCCTCTTATAACCTGTGTATTGTACAAGGCTTCAAACTTCTGGAGAAACAAAATGAAATAAACACAAAATTAAAATTCACTGCAACAACGCTGCTGCTGCTAGTACTTTGCTCCCGTTTCCAGTTTGTAATTAAAGAACAAAAGACCTTTACATGTCACTTGCATATTAGGCACACACATAGTTGCTTAGAACCAGCAGCGATGAATTCTGTTCATCAACAAATAAAACAAATGAGGTGCTAATTCATTTCTTGATATCAGCTCATCACTCTTTTTCAAAGTTTTAATTGAAAAAAAAAAATTCATTCATTCTGGAGCCCTTCTTGGGTCTGTGAGAAAACCGTAGTCTCCTCAGCAGCATTAGATCTCTGATACAGTGGGCTCCAGGGCCCTATTGTGGGGAAAACAAGAATAGGCCCACTGCCTCCACAACAAGTATGTTGTTAGAGTCAATTAATTGAGTGCTTCCTTCGAGTACATCTGCCTGAGAGGCAAGGAACCAACAGTGTACATACAATTAAGTCAGAGCTGTTAAACAAATGTGCACACAACACTCAGGTTCTGGAACAAGACTAGTCTAGAGGTAGACAAACAACCAGAAACTTTTGCCAGGGTTTACAGCTGGTGAGCATGAAGAAGAAGAAGGTCTCTTATACCAATTTCCATGATCCCAGTCCTTATTCTGGAAGTCGCTGTGGCCTAGCAGATAGACGCTCACCTGCGGATCGGACAGTCGTGGGTCTGCGCCCTGGCAGAGCCGGACTTTTTTAACAAAATGACCTTGGCTCCCAGGTCAACCCAGCCTTGAGTGGATACCGGGTGCAGTTCTGGGAAGTAAAGGCGGCCGGCGTGATGCTGACCACATCACCCATCTTGTGTCGTTTTTCTATTAAATATAGGTCTAACTGTGTTTACCCAATACACCTGAAAGGAGTGGAAAAAGGTCCTTTACTTACAGTCCTTATTCTGCGACTCCTTCTTTATACACCTTCGAACCTCAACATAAATATATTTAAACAAAGCAGCAGTTCACTTGAGATAGCTGATTTCTGCAAAGTTTGTCCTCGAATGGAGCAGGTGTGGGCAAAATAATTTTAAGTGTACAGTGTATGCTAAGGACCCTGAAGCAAATGATTAGCCATCATTGTACAAATTCTAAAGTTACACTCACAAGTATCTTATATCTTTAGCTTACTGAATAAGCATATTTCCATTATGTCTTGTATGGTCGGCGTCTGTAGCTTAGGCGCTGAGAACGCGCTTTATAATGCCAGGGTGTTGGGTTCGATCCCAGCTGTGGACAATTTGTTTTGCATTGGTTGTGACAATGGTAGAGAGCTGACTGTTGAGGAAGCAATGGCAATCTACTGAATGCAACAAAACACACGATAATAGCAACATGGCAGGGAGACCACGAGCTCCGACGCAGGTTAGCTATAGTGTTCTTCCGATAAAACTCACCGCCAAGCGTATCCCCCCATTCAGCTACGCGCAGCGCGGATGGGGGGCTAAATTAGATGACTGGGACTCATGAGCAGCAGCTACCGTATCTCCTGCAACTTCCTCCAATTTATTTGCTCGTGAGTCCCAGCCATCTAGTTTAGTCCCCCGTCAGAGCAGATTTTGGGGCACTATTTGCAATTTCTGTGCCACTATTTTTAGATACGGGCGCTAAGTTTATTGCTAAGTAGTCAATTTTGTCATTTTCCCATTATTTTCGAGTTCAAGTTTGTGAATGTTTACAACACACGACCTAATGAGGCCCTGTCAGGGTGTGTTTTTGGCCGCCATAATATGTGGCCGTTATTCGGAGGATAGCCCTAGCTTGTGTGAAGTCTGAGATACCCAGCCAGTTTGGTTCAGGTCTAGGAGAGCCCTTTTCCCATGATGAACGATGAGAACACACAACAGGTGTTTTGCGCTGGTTTTTGTGACACCGATGAACAGCCTATTGGCACCTGAAGTAAGGTACAGGAAATCCCTTTACACACATCACAATGGCTTTACCTCTATTCCACGCCTATGCTAAAAGCCACCATTAACCCCCCCCCCCCCCCCTCTCTCCAAATTTTGTATAGTATAATTTTCATACCAATGTCTTAACCGTTTCTAAAATTATCTCAATGTAACTGTAGTTGACTAATTAGGAACTACCGTTGAAGTCAGAGTACATCTGCATGAAGATCAAGGAACCAACAGTCTGCATGCAAATGAGTCTATGAAACTGATGTGCACACAACACTCAATTTCTGGAACAAGGTTTAGAGTGGACGAACAACCAGAACTTCCTGCTAGAGTTTGCAGCCGGTGAACGTGAAGAAGAAGAAGAATGTAACTGTCTATACATGTCTGACCATTTGATATGGTCAGGTTATTAAGCTATTAAAAAAAAAAAACTGGTTTTAATTTATATATAAATAAAACCCAGACAATATTTCATAGATAAAAACTATTTACTACTTTTAGAACTTAGTTTCACCTTCTTTTTAGAGTTCACCAGTTGTAAACTCAGGCGGATGGACCCGGAAAGGGGGGGGGGGGGTTGTGAGGGAAGAAGGAGGGAGAAAAGGGGGCTCTCCTCCGAACTTCTACCCCCTCATTATGGCGGCCATAAAATAGCGGCGTAGAGGCGCGGGGGATACTGTCGGCGGTGAGTGTAACCGCGTTTTGCGCATGCCACAAGTTTGAGGACAACAACGACGCTAATCTGCGTCGGCGCACGTGGCTCCCTGCCATGTGGCTTTTATAGTCAGTAATGTTGCGTGTCTCGAAATTGTCCATGGTCGCTAGTATCGTCTGCAGAAATGCTTGAAAGTGTCATTGGTCGCTATTATCATCTGCTACTATCGTCGGCAGTGTTGCGTCTCTTGAAATTGTCAGGTAATCCTAGTTTTGCCGCGATTCGCTCGTCGCAGAAAGTTCGCATATTTTTAATAGAACTGAGCCCTGTATGGATATTTTATGGCCGCGCTAATGCCGGGGTAAACGTTCGGAGGAGAGC
This sequence comes from Candidula unifasciata, assembly GCA_905116865.2. Lineage (NCBI taxonomy): Eukaryota > Metazoa > Mollusca > Gastropoda > Stylommatophora > Geomitridae > Candidula > Candidula unifasciata. The sequence continues at coordinate 128,852 of CAJHNH020000297.1, forward strand.
CGAAAAGGGCTTCTCCTGTGTGTTCCTCCACTTCTGGACTGTAGTCTTGTTATAAAACTTGAGTTTTGCGTACACATCCGTTTTACAGATCCGACTTATGTGATGAATGCAGACAGCTGGTTCCTTGCCTCTCAGGAAGTCGGAGTACATCTGCCGGAGAGGCGGGGAATGAGTACTGCAAACAAATAAGCCAGTAAAACGGATGTACACGCAAAACTCAGGTCAAGGTAAAAGCTAAAAGCCCATTTTGGACGAACAACCGTGACTTACCGCCGGAATTCACAGCCGGTGAACAAGAAGAAGAAGAAGAAGATGCAGTGCATGCACCCTGACTTCGAAGGAAACGCAAATAATTATTTAAAATCAGTACCCGTTAGTAGGCGACAATGACAATGTCAATACTGACATGCTCTAGTCTTTATTATAATATTAGGCTTGCAGTGGATCTATTTATTCTTTAACCCCGCCCCCACGGGGAGCTTAGTATATCTAAGTATTCTTTAGTTTGATTTATCATGTTTGGACTATCGTTTTTTTTTTTTTTTTATTTCATTTTCACCCACTCAACTCACCATTCTACTAAGACTCGCGGCACTTGTGACTTGGCAGTCATGATTCAGTTTTGCTTAACTTAACAGTAACTTGACTTAAGGCACTTAAGCGATCTACCTATTTTGTGAGGCAAAAGGTACATTTAAATACATTTTTACAAATATATCCTTTTTATTTATTATTCATATCTGTAATATAACAGTTACTCAGAGCGACCAAACAGTTTTTGTAAACAGAAAGACTACCTTCAAATCATTCGGGTCTATGTGTTCTTCGACTATGGCCTCCATCTTTGTTGATCTCATCCGAGTTATTTATAGAGATGTGAACGTAACGAAAGCGAATAGGATTGTTTTGTTAAATTACTTTCATGCTTTGTTTTTTAAAAACCTTTGTGTTTTACACTTTCTTCTTCTTCTTCTTCTTCTTCGTCTTCTTTACCAGCCATAGTGACTCCATCGACGTGTTGAAAGGAGATGAACTTACACCACTTACATCTTCTGTTTACGCTTTCCAATGCACTGATTAAGTTGGTCTTCATTTTCTTCGTTCCACGTCAGCCTGGTCTTCCTCTAGTTCTGTGTTTATTACATTTCGTCAAGGTGGCATTACCAATGCATTCTTTTCAGATGGCCAAACCTTCCTGTCTGCTTTTTTTTTTTTTAAATAAACTGTATGGCCACTTTCACATTGCAGTTGGGAAAACAGTGTTTAGTGCTTTACAGAAACGAAGTAAATCATCATCTTCATAAACCTGCCGTTAAGCGGCGTGCGGAGGAAACATTTTCGATTCAGTGCACGCTGGCTACCATTTGTCTATTGTCATGGCGTGAAGGCGTAGAGTGTCTTTCATGTTGTCGATCCATTTTTCCAAGGCCGTCCTCTTGCTCTTGTAGCTGATCTTAGGGCCTTGACCACATCTGCCTTGTCATGTATCAATTCACCACCCAGTTGTGCAGATCCAGCTAGTCTGTCTGACTGTTTATTGCCCACTACGCCGGCATAGCCTGGAGAACAAATCCAAAGTATGCTCACTACCCGTGACCTTCCCAGTGAAGTTTGCCACTCTGCTCGAAGCATCCTTGTTTTCACCTTTCTCAGCAGGCCTTCAGAGTCTGTTACGTTAGGTAGTACTCGTACTCATATTTTTAATTCTATCAGTTGCATTGTCAAACTTTGTTGTGTATTTAGTACTTGTTGGTTACTACTGACGGTCCGTCTTTGAACTAACCCTCCCCCCCCCCTGTCACTGATATGCAGCTTCTGATGTACTAACCCCCCCCCCCACACACACATTTGCAGTTTCCTGTCACTGACACACTAACCCCCCCCCCCCCCTCAACCCCTTTTCCCTCTATCTAATTATGCGGACAAAACTGTTCCCTGACAAATTTTAGTTTTGTCTATCGAAGATATTAGTAACTTGCTTCTTAGAAATTGGATATTGGCTGCCAACAAAGTAAAAGTTCTTTTCCATGTCAGTGGCACTTCATCATCATCATCCGATAAGCGGCATGGGGAGAAATAGTTTGCGATCCAATGCACGCTGGCTGACAGTGGCTATTAACATGCAGTAAAGGCATAAGATGTCTTTAATGTTGTCGATCCACTTTTCGTGGTCGTCCTCTTGATCTTGTAGATGATCTTCTGAAATCGAATGTCAGTGATAATATTTGATGCTGCATTGTAATGAGATGACCAAACCACTCGATCTGCTGTTTCTCAATGAATCTACTACAATGCGTCGTTCTCACAGTCTGTCTAATAGTATCATTATTCATTCGATCTCGGATAGTTATGTAAGCGGCTTTTCTGAGGTATCTCATCTTGCAAGTGGTTCTTGGGCTTTAGATAAGGTTACGTTATGTTATGTTATTACAGTCGACGTCTTTTCACGTTGGGCATCCCCGTGCGTGCTCAGTCCTCCGATGCAGCAGCCACTCCAAAGCACTTCTACTTCCTATGAGGAGTTGGTTTTAGTATCTCCTGTTGTCTCTTGATTTAGTTGAATATTGGTTTCGTCCCAACTTCTTTCCTGATATCGTCGTGTGGTAGATAATGTCTATGTTTGGTACTGGTAGCACAATACTGGAATGAATATGATGATAGTCAAAATTGGTGCGGACAATAAATGCAAGGAACTGCTATTTGAAGCCCTCATGACCAGTGTTGGATTCAGCTATATAAAGCCCCGAGGCCCCTACCGTTTTAAATTACACATGCTAATGTCAATTTAAAAAAATCAGGTGAAAGTTAATGCATATCAGGTGGATTGTTTTATTCAGTTTAAAAAGTCTACAAGCTAGAATAAATACAAGATTGAGATAATTTAATAAGAAGGAGACGAACACTGTTTTTCGGCCATGTAATGAGAAGAGGGGCACTGGAAAACATCGTGACAACTGGAAAGATCAGTGGGAAAAGGGGCAGAGGCAGACCAACAGAGATGATGCAAGGAGAAACGATGGCATGGAGGGATATCATCAAGAGACCTGTTCCAGACAACCAGGGATTGTAATCTGTGGATATGCATGAACTCCTAAGCCTGTCGGCAGGGCACGTGATGATGATGAATACTGTGAAAATTTTACAATTTCGGGGCATTATTTTCTCCAAATATGTTTAAATAGTCGGCTCTTGCGAACGGCAAGTAATGCCGTGAAATCCCAGCCAAGGTCTTGCGTGTTTCGGCCAAAAGGCGCAGAGGCATGGCAAAATGTCGCAAGCCAGGGCTGTTGGGGTTGGTGTAAACTAGCAGGATGTGTCGACCAAAAGGCGCAAATATCGCAACTATTGTGTAAACTAGCACAGAGTAGTGACGTCACTGTGATGATCGAAAAGATTTGACAAGAAATTGGGTCACATGACAGTCCAACATTTTAGAGTGTGTTAGGACTGGGTTTCCCGGCTTTCTGATGCTTTTGACGACCCGAAAACATCTAGAACTAGCCCTAACCTCAACCCACCTACGTCCCACGAGAGAGTGCAGCCTAGGTCCCACGAGTGAATGCAGCCTAGGTCCCGCGACTGCATGCAGCCCATCGCCCACTCCCTGAAATATTAGACTATCCCGTGACCTGTAGGATATTAAGAAAGCATCAGAAATTGCATCTGTGGCAAAACAGGAATTATTTGAGCTCCCGCAGATTACGAGGAGCTATGTTGTAGATTAGTTAGCTTATACCCGAACCCATGAACCATGTGCCGTGTTGTGTGGAATGGGAAAACATCAGGAAGGGAATGCTAATGAAGGAAAAAATTATTGCAGAAATGGATTAGAGCTAAGGGTCTGAAAAGAAACAGACTAAACACAAATGTTTACAACGGTCCTGAAATCCCATGTTATAATTGTGGAAGACTTTTCTTAACACAGGAGGGTCTTGCTAGACACTCGCCATCGCCATGGGCTGTGAGTCCCCTGCCTCCTCATAGCGCAGTATAATATTACCATCTGGAAAGACGGGCAGGTGTCACTTAATCTGATCCGAATTTTTCATGGCAACTACAGAGAAAGAGCTGCAGAGATAGCTGGATAATTTCAACGCAGTAGCAAAAGCAAACAGCATGAAAGGTTTGAACAATGGATCTACATTATGGCACACGGGTTGTAACCCATTAGTGCTCCGCTCTTCTTCTAACTCAAGTCTGAGTGTCAGAAGAAGCTCAGCACAGCGCACAGGCTCCGTAGCACCTGCGAGGATCATGAAATGCCTTGGGTAGATTTTCAACTCCAAATTTTCCGGGCAGCGCTGTTAGGCTGCTCTTTTCGATTTCCAACTGCTAAGGGATTTTTTACGGGCTCAAAAAAATGCACACAGGCGTCTGATCTCACTACCAACAGACCAGGGGGAATGACTAAAAGTCCAGGTCCATGTGTTAAAATCCCAGCCCTTACCGGGGATTGAACCATGGTTAAAACCACCCTCACCGGGGATGCGGAACCCCTAGCACTCGAGACCACACCAGCCCCCCCCCAGCCCCCCTCCCCCCAGCATGAAAATTAACACTGTTTGGGGGAGGGGCAGAAGTTATGATACTTACCAAAACAGAACAACAAATCAGGTTATGCATAGAAGACCAACAACTCAAGCAAGCAAAATAGTTCAAGTATCGATGGAGCATAATTACATTCCTCGGAAACAGCAGTAGAACACCGATGTGATAAAGCAAATAAAATCATTGGACCCCCACTGGCTGCTAAAAATGGAGAAGGAGTTCCTTTAGGAATGTCCGGAACTGTGTAGTGTCGATTCTCAATTTAGGTCTTTACTATTTTAACTTTCTAAAATGTATTGATAGTACATCGTTTACTGCACATACACACACACAAACAAGGGAAGTGGGGGGGGGGGGGGGGGGTGAGAGTCTCTTTAAGCCTGAGGATCTAAAGCCGCATGGCTAGGGCTCTCGCCATGGACTGTGCAGGTTACGATTTTATTTGTGCCGCAGACAGAGCGCCCGGCTTACATTTTTCAAAAAACGTACCAACTGATATTCTGGCTTACCTTGTTTGGGCTACTCATATCATTACCATACCATTTTCTTAATCTATTTTAAAACTGTGACTGTTTTTAAAAAGGTCCATATTGATGACTAAAAATGTTTGAAGACGAAGAAGAAGACATCTGACTAACCCCAAAAAAAAAAAAAAATTTGCCCCAGGTGAGGATCGAACTCACGACCTTCAGATGGCTCTTGTTTTGTGATTATGAGACTGACGCGCTACCTACTGCGCTACCGAGGCCCTGGTGAAGACGTCTAGTTAAAATTAATTGTGCAAAATCAATGAAAAAAATAATTACAACATATGATAATATTTGAATAATGTTAGTGAATTAAATTAATAATGTATTTTTATGTTTTAAAGAAAAAGCGCTGCTTCACGTAAATAGATGTTTTTAGAATGTAATATTACATAGAAAATGTACCGATAATATAGAAACGATAAATACTAATAGATAGAAGTTCTATTAGAACGATGAAAACTGTCGTGGAAACTATCAGTAAATGACTGATTTCATTCCCACCCACACCGCTTTGCTTGCTACATGAAGGTTTCCTCTTCGTCGTCGTCACTGGTTATAAACACCGGCTTAAAGTTCTGCCTGTTCGTCCACTTTGTGTGCACATCGCCTTATTCCGATTCCTTTTGAGAAAAAACTTAAAAGGTAGACCACTTTCAGACTGCTGCTAGCTAGCCGAGGCTGCTAACAGTCTCCTGCCTATATTTGCATCTGGTTTATTTACGTCACTTTCGTACATCGCCTTTTACAGATCTGGCTTATTTGTATGCAGACTGTAAACTGTTGGTTACTTGCCTCCAGTTCTAATAAGTCGTTTTTTACGACATGTTTGGGCATTCAATCTACCCCCATCCGAAATCGGCACGGGAATCCACGCGAGGAAACTGAATATTTGAATACCTGCTAAAATAATAAGAAGACAACCATAGCGAGAGCATGTGCAGCAGGAGTCTATCGAACATAAGTAGAAGGGTTCCCCTGTCGGCCCATTAGCCATCCTAGACAATCAGGAGGGGTGCGCCGACCTGGGTTATGACGCCAAGCCTCAGACTTCTGCTCCGCGTGAAACCGAAAGTCTCACGCTGAGCGACATACCCCCAGGACACAATATATCTTGTTCAATCTCCATAAAAAAAAATCTTTCAAAAATCTAAAAAAAAATTACATCTTTTCTAACTACCCAACCCGGGTAGTTAGCATCCTTTGGATAATTTCTCCAGGCAATGCCGGTGTGTTGGGAAATGAGCAGGCGGATAGACTGACCGGTTCAGCACCACTTGGTGATGAACTGATGTATGACAAGCTGGATGTTGTGAGGGCCCTTTGGGAGCGAGTGAACAGTGCCGAGGAACAGATAAATCATTGCGGTCTGAGGAGAATGGTACTGCGGGAAGTTACCTGGGGATCTGGCCGACGCTCGACACTCAGGAAAAAGGCGAGACGAATATACAATCAGACAGTTACTGGTATCATCGGAATTTAAACTCTTCTCTTCCTGCTGAAGATAGGGACGGAGCCCTTATGGGGTGTCCCGAGTGCTGTGTTGTTGATTCTTGATTTAACATTCAACATATCTCGTTCAATCTCCAAAGAAGTTACAATCACGGCGCCTGTAACGGTTAAACCCGGTTGCCGAAACGATTTTTCCCCATTGAAATCAGTGCAAATCCAATTACTCCTTTCGCCCACCCCAGAAATATATTGGTTTAAAAAAAACCTTTTAAAAGTGGATTTATGCGTGGCACAAATATTTAGTATTAAATATACAGTTTCTTCTTCTTCTTCTTCTTCTTCTTCTTCTTCTTCTTCTTCTTCTTCTTCTTCTTCTTCTTCTTCTTCTTCTTCTTCTTCTTTTCTTTTTCTTCTTCTTCTTCTTCTTCTTCTTCTTCTTCTTCTTCTTCTTCTTCTTCTTCTTCTTCTTCTTCTTCTTCTTCTTCTTCTTCTTCTTCTTCTTCTTCTTCTTCTTCTTCTTCTTCTTCTTCTTCTTCTTCTTCTTCTTCTTCTTCTTCTTCTTCTTCTTCTTCTTCTTCTTCTTCTTCTTCTTCTTTTCTTCTTCTTCTTCTTCTTCTTCTTCTTCTTCTTCTTCTTCTTCTTCTTCTTCTTCTTCTTCTTCGTGTAAACTCTGAAGGAAAGTTCATCCACTTCTGGACTGCACTCCTGTTCTAGTACCTGAGTGTTACGTGTGCATCCGTTTTACAGATCTTATTCATTTGCATGCAGACTTCTGGTTCCTTGCCTCTCAGGCAGATGCACTCCGACTTCGAAGTAAGCTCCCAATTAGTCGACTCTTACGACATGTTTGTGTATAGGCAGTGGGTCTATTCTTGTTTTCCCTATAACAGGGCCCTGGAACCCACACAGGGAAAATATACAGTTTAACTTTACCTTTGTGACTTATAGCTGTTGGAACAGGTAGGTGGAGGAGGAGGAGGAAGAAGAGGACTACTACTTTGCAGAAGAGTCCCATTCCGTAATAACGTCGGTCAACTGTATAAGTATTTATGTGTTTTTCTCTTATTTGTATCAAGGGAGACGGTTCGATTGATGTCTTGGTAGTTAACACTAATGCTTCTACTTCTACTAACACATGAGACATTTTCTGTCTTGATATTGTTAATTAAAGTAAAGGACCCTTTCCCATGACTTCGGACATTTTGGGCACATAGGGCTAGATCTTTATTTTATAGACCAATCAGCACTCAATAGGTAGGTGATGTGGACTTTGCCTGCTACCCATTTAAGGCAGGGTCGACCTAGGAGTTACAAGAAAGCACAATTCAAAACAACATAAGATGAGGACCAAAAACGTCAACACAAATTTAGCGAACAGGAAAGAGAACAGCAATGTTTTCTGACCTAGCTGAAAGTTGTCAACGTTAAATGAAGAAGAAGAAGAAGAAGAAGTTACAAGTTTAAGTTAGTTGCGTGTCTTTTACAGGACGTTGCAGAACCAACCGTAGCATTTTTTTTTTTTTTTTTTTGCTTTTTGTTTGTTGTGGTTTCTCTAGACAAATTTACGTTCAGTAGTTTTTCCACTGTGTGTCACCGGGGTCCTCACGGGAAGCAAAGAATAGTGACACTGCACCCTACCAGGCATGTTGTAAGAGGCGACTAAGGGTAGGGTTGGGCTTGAGGTTGGCTACTTCATCCTGTAAAAGCAATAGCCACAAAAACCAACCAACCATGGATAAGCCAAAAAGAGAAAAAAGTAAAGCCCAACCAACCAAGATGAGGGGATGATCTTCAAGTAGAAGAAGTATGGCAAGGTGTGAAAAAAGCCGTAAGTAGTCCGGATCGTTGACATACCTCCTCTCAGCTAGGAAAACCTCCAGAATTGGCACCTGGGAAGGAAGGCCAAACAACACATGGAGAAGAGAGCTGGAGAATGAAGTTAGAAAGATGGGGATGACATAGGGAGATCTCAATGTAATGGCGAAGGATAGAACAACCTGGTGTGAGTGGGTTGAGGGCCTATGCTCCATTGGGGGTTAGAAAGACAGAAAAAGAAAGAAGTTTTCCTCTGCTTCTGGACAGTCGGCTTCTCGAAACCAGCGCAAGGCCCACAACTGGAATCGAAAAAGCACCCTGGCATTACGAAGCGCGTTCGCAAAGCCTAACACCGACCGACATGGGAGCCAAGGTTATGTTAAAAAAAAAAGTCCGGCTCCGTCAGGATCTGAACCCAGGAACTTCGGATCCGCAGGCGAGCGTAACCCTGAGTTGTAGATGTCGGAATAAAGATCCCGGTATCTGCCTGGAGACCGCCCAGTCCTAGAATCGGTAGCTGGACACACGGCTGTAATTGAAGTTAACCTGACCGGCCTGATGTTGGTCACACAGCCCAATTGGTTCTGACAGGTTCATACAAATATGGACAACCGTCATATACCAGCAGAACACCCCTAGGTGGTTTAACTCACCCACATCTTGCACACCGCTAAGTAAATAAACTGTTTTCAAATCTTAGATTGTCCTCCATGAGTAAATAGTCATTCTCTTGTATTTATGTTTAAAACTGTTCGTAAAAGGATTATATTCAATCATAATTCTATTGGAAGTGAGTTACGATATAAATTCACTCATAGGTAAGTGATTTCTAAGTATGCTGAAGCCAATTTCCTTGGATGAATTACCGCCACTTTTGATGGAAGGAATCTTCCCGCTTCCGATTCAGGCGGAATTTGAACTGATAGATTCATTAGTGGTTCAATCCCCAGAGCAGATAGACGGGTTTCGCCTTTTCCTTGAAGTACCTTCTTTGAAAGTATCCATTTCACCCCGGAACTTCAAATGAGCATGTTATGTGTGCTGGAATCTCTGGAGGCTTAGTCAGAATCACCACAAAGTTATATCATACCTTTGTCTTACAAATGCATCGAATGTCAGTACCCAGCAGCATCTACCTCGGTACATAACAGTAAAGCAGAAGCTCGGTACAGTAAAGCAGAAGCTCGGTACAGTAAAGCAGAACTTCGGTACAGTAAATCAGAACCTCGGTAAAGCAACCGGAGGTGACAATTTGTGTCACATTTGACATCTGACAGTTTGTACCAGTCAATCATCATCATGTGCAGATATCCGGTGTCCATGGTCTGCTTTTCTGCCAAACCTAACCAGAGTGTTTCAACTTAAGGTGTTAAACTTTGACTTTAATATGTTTAGGGAACCTTTCCATATTTTTTAAACACGAAGTTATTTCTACATATTGAATTGTTTGTATAGTACCTGAGAACATCACAGAACGTAGGCCTAACCCCTTGACCAGCACTGCTCCGATTAAAGTCCCGCCTACGAAATGTGGAGAGGATCAAGTCCATCACGGATAAGTATATGGCTGTCAAACAGAGCTACAACCACCTAGGACACGCAGTGCCCACTTTTACCTATGTCACAACAGGATCAGTGCTATGGTGACTTATGATGTGTTGTAGGCAGACCTGGAGTCTTTCTGCAATAGTTCAGTTCTTTATTCAGTAGTGGCATTCGATCGGTCATCTTCATTAATTGCCCTTTGAGAATCTTTACCTGTGTTGTACCTATTACATTATGTTTAAAGACTGGACCGAGTATAAAATGAGACCATGAGACTCATACTAAGCTGCACAAAAGACACTTCCAGCAACGACATGCGTTATGTTCTGGGTTGCCGACGATGACTAGCATATACAAAGTCTCACAGGTCAAGGCGTAAAGGAGGGTATCGGAAGACGTTAACCACCCACTGCACAAAGCTATACAGGACACACAGGAAACGCGTCTCAAAAGAGGCCGCTCTTGGATGGCAAAGGCTGAGGATTTAATGCGCCCTGAATGGGTAGAAAGCATTCGAAAATCGCACTTAACCTGCCTCACCTGGATCTACACACCGGGTTATACTGGCGTGAAAAGAAATGAGCGAGCGGACAAACTGGCAGGCACTGCACTAAAGATTGCGGGGAAAAAAGTATATACAGAGCAGATATCGTGAACGCCTTATGGACTGGGGTAGTGGAATCCCTGACACTAACACGACTGCGTGACATGGGAGTAAAGCATGGTGAAGCACATCTATACCGTCTTTGAGGCCGAGATAGGAGACAGTATAACCAGCTTCTTATGGTAACAATTAGTAGAAGTACATTGGAGTGGCTGCTGCATCGGAGGACTGAGCACACATGGAAATGTCCAATGTGCACTGATGTCGATTGTGATAGCATAACATAACATTATGAATTATTATTCTGGATTCAGATTTGTCAGTGTCCAGTCCTGTCCAGTTCTTTTATGTTAGATTGTTTGTGAGTGTGGTGTTGTTTGGTCAGATCTAATTACCGTGTTTTTTGTTGAACATGATAGGTTTGCTATTTAGTCTAGGGGGCTTCTAAGTGGTAAGGAAGGGAGATTAAGTTGTGCTCAGGAATATTTGTTATTGCAGTGGGGATCATAATTTGAGTCGCTTCACTCCTGAAGTGATGTTGGATGGTCGTTGGAGCTAAGGACACCTTCAAGACCAGTTTTTCCCCAAACTTGTCTTGGTCGCGGCACCTTTCTTCATTAAAACATTTTCCCTCAGCGTCCTAACCTAAGTTTAAGTATGACTGTTCGTGTCTTGGTTAAATTAATTATGAAGCTTTTACAATATTTAGCAGCCCCTCCCCCTCCCTGTGAAGAGGTTGCGGCTCCTCGGAGCACCACGGCGCAAAGTTTGGGAATCACTGTTCTAGAATAATGCGAGCCACCGTTTAACATTAAGTCACTTCAGAGTGCCTTTGATTACTAGGGGAAACACTTCTAAAGATATGCGACAGACGCGTCATGTGACATGGGCGAATGAATCAATATAGCTAGTCTTGGCTTCTTTGAAGTCGGAGTGCATTTGCCTGAGAGGCAAGGAACCAAGAATCTGCATACGAATAAGCCAGATCTGTAAAACAGATGTGCACGCAATACCCAGGTTCTGGAGCTAAGACTTAATATCCAGAGGTGGTCGGAGAACCAGTAACTTTCCGATGGAGTTTACAGCCGGTAAACGCAAAAAAGAAGAAGAAGCAAGTGTTAGTAGGTAAGATAAGTAACGTGCCTCGGCCACCACCCAACACACGCAAAGACACACGTATGTGTATATGTGTGTGTGTTTGGAAAGGGATATGTATGTGCATGTGTGTCTGTTTGTTCGCCCTACATGTTAAGTTAGAGAGCTGGGCTCTATCCCCATTTTCAAAGACCCTTTTGCCACCAAAAGCATGTGAGGCATAGTTACACACAAACTCACACAAATGCACGAGCGCGCAAACATGCATTTTTATCGCAGATAGATACTGCTAGATGTATATGCCTTCAACATCCCGTCGGATCATCTTTACTTCCCAGGACTGTACCTGCCACCCATTTTAGGCTGGGTCGACCTGGGGCCAGGGCTTAGTCGGGACCTGAACTGATAACGTTTGGAATCGCAGACGAGAAATAAATGGAAACACTCGATTAATTCAGTGGCCTCATGTAGTTCATCTAAACATGTCCGACCAGAGTGAAAGAGCATTTCACACTTCAAAGCCGTAAGATATATTCACGCACTCACTCACGCACACACACACACACACACACACACACACACACACACACACACGCACATGCAGATATAATTTCATAGCGACGAGTCACTGAGTTTTGAGGTTTGAACAACGGATCAACATCACACAGGTGTAACCCATAAGTGCACCGTTCTTCTTCTTCTTCTTCTTCTTCTTCTTCTTCTTCTTCTTCTTCTTCTTCTTCTTCTTCTTCTTCTTCTTCTTCTTCTTCTTCTTCTTCTTTTTCTTCTTCTTCGCGTTCATCAGCTGTAAACTCTGGTGGAAATTTCTGGTTGTTCATCCACTTTTGGACTACAGTACTGTTCCAGAATCTGAGTGTTGCGTGTGCATATGTTATACCTGCTGGTTCCTTGCCTCTCAGGCAGATGCACTTCTACTTCAAGGAAGCTCCAAAATTGTAGACTCTTACGACATGCTTTTGGGTAGGCAGTGGGTCTATTCTTGTTTGCCCTATAATAGGGCCCCGGAACCCAAGTTCTGCTAACTCAAGTCTGATCCGAAGAAGCTCAGCACAGTGCACAGTCTCTGTAGCACAGGCGAGGATCCTGAAATACATTGGGTAGATATTTAACTCTTGTCCGGGCAAGAGCGTTAGGCTACTTTTTTCGATTTCCAACTGCCAAGATATATTTTTTTACCTGCACAACAATACACACGGGCGTCTGATCTTACTTACCAGAGATCAGGGGGAATTACTAGAAGTCCAAGTCGACGTGAACAATTCCCAGCCCTTACCGGGGATTGAATCCGAAACCTCTAGCAGTCGAGACGGACACCATGCCTCGATACCACGCAGCACCCTATGTCACTAAGTATATGTATGCAAATAAATCGGTACACTTAATTTGGTAGCCTGCGATAGTTCAAAACATTTCCTACCAGAGTGAAAGATTCTTTCACACATAAAGTCTATAGGACATATTTATACACACACTTACTCACACACATCCATTTCATTGTATATACTATATAGATATGTCCGTACGTTTATGTATGTAAATTAAATAGATATACTCTATAATTTGCTTGCCCCCAGGTATCTCGCCAAACCATATCTCCTTTGACGAATGTTGTGTATATAGACTGCTGCAGCGTTCAGCCAATCACAGCCCGCGAGCGGCCGCCCAAGTGTGTTGGTCTACCGGGGCTCTCATGTCGCCTGTAGTTGCCAAGGGGCCCGCCGATCCACGACTGAGAACTCCAATAACTGTGTTGTTGTGGTGGACAGAATGTGTTGGGAACTCGGATGAATAACTTTTGCTTTCTTCATGGAAAAATGTCTGCTCAGTGGATCGTAAGGATTTTACTCTTCTTCAGCTTCTTGTCGCAGGCGAGAGCGTATTTGAATTTGTATTTGAGCACAGAGGAGACGTATCGATTGCTGGGTAAGTTCATTGTATGTTTGTGATGTGTACGATTTCCACTCAGTTTCTGGCCCTTACAGTTCACAGCCAGTGTGTTGGTTCACTGAGTTCATAACAATTAAATCTTACTTCGATCAGAGCTTACTATGATTCTATAAGTTACAACAGAGAACAGGTCTGTACATTTGTTTATTGATGCGTATTTTATGGCACCAATCGGCAATATTGATGACCGGCTAACCGAACAGTTTAGAACGCAGGACTATCTTGCGGGAGAAGAAGGTTCGAATCCTCAGTGAGACTGGATTCTTTAATGTTGGAAGCAAAAATTAAACCCTTACTCGCTCAGTCCGTGGCGACAGCACTAGCCGTGCGCCCCTAAACCCCCAGGCTGAAAGACACAATGCCTGAACTACAGAACTGGTGAATACAGGCAGTCAATCAGGTGCCGTCTTCATAAGAAAGGTTGGCTGCAGTGGATCTCCAACACGCCCTTTTCTTGCCCTGGTTGTATATTCTCCCAGACTGCAGCCCTTCCATCTCTTGATGTTGCTCCCCTCACTTGTATCGTTACCAACCTCTTGCTCTGTTGCCTTCGATCTTTTCCTCCAGTTTGATTATTAAAATTACAGGCAGTGATGGCAATCGGATATAATCATAATGGTAACTTAGTATACAATAAAGGGTCCCTTCAATACCATTGGCGTATTAGACATATGATGCTAGATCCACATTTTGTAGACTAGACGGCACTGTCTGTGCGATATGGTTTGGGTGCCATAATATATGAGCTGAAAAAAAAAGAGTCATCACTGTTATAATTTCAACTGAAAACGGGACACCTCACTAATAATTTGAGCTGCAGACTGGACATAACAAGAAAATCAGTTTAACCGCACCTTCTTTTTAGGTCGCCGGGGTGAACGGGTTAATCAGTCGCTTGACAGTGGTATTAAAATCCGAACCACTGCCTCCAAGAAATAATCAAAATAAAATAATTAACCTTTCTTTAACTGCAATGGAAAAAAAAGCCACGATATATTAAAATTCTCACCAGCACATTTCCGGCATTGAAAGTATCTAAAACAATGAAATCTAAGAAAATCATCAAATATAAGTATATTTTCTGTTCTCGAGTGGGTGCCATTCAACTCCACCTGAACCACACAACCAGCGATAAAGTCCCGGTGGCACAAAGTGCCACTATTAGGATGAGAATCACCTGGGTACAAGTCGCAGAAACCCCGTTATATTAGGGCTCCTGACTACAGCCAGGGTAGGGCTTAACCCCCCCCCCCTCCAAAAAAAATGCGTCAGTTATTGGGGCAAGGTTATAAATTTGTTCTCAAGCTTATTCCTAGATTTTTATAAACGGGACACTTTGCGCTTTTCGGAAATACAGACGAAACGGCCAGAATAAAAACTTGAACATATAGTCAACATCCTGCCGTTTACCTTTTGTAAGAGGAATAAGAGAACTATACCTTTCATTAATCAACACAGAACAATTGTCATTAGTCGCTTTACACTTATTGAGCTATGAGGAAGAGATCGGAGCACCCATGGATCTGTCCGGAGTGCTGTGATGATAATCCTTACTAATCACCTTTAGTACACAACTAATTCTTGGTACTATTTTAGGTCGGATCTAGACTGCATCTATCCTGTTGTCCATTCGAATTGTAAACACACATACAATTATGTAAACATAAAACAACATAGAAAAGGCTTAAATAACATCTGCGTTATTCGCGGGTATCCGCCGTAACCCATCTTTGCATTTAATCGTTCTCTTTGCATGTTAAATAGTTGTTTAAGAACACACAGTCTCTTCTTCTTCGATCCTTCTGTTAGAAAACGGCAGCCTTTGTGGTTGGAACAGGCTAGAGTGCGTCTCTGTTGGTAGCACAGCTAAGAACACACAGTAATAATTTAAAAATGTACACATACTTACTCCTCAACATAACGAGTTAACGGGTAGATTTTAAGCCGGTATATTAAGAGTTAGTGTTTTATTAGCGGTTATTGTACCACAGCTATTATCATCCAGTACTTCAAATAGCTTGTCCGTGGTTGATATTTTGATTGCGGTGGTACTTATGTCTCAAACGGTTGCTGGTCAACTTAGAACAATCGGAAACAATAGACGTGGCAGTAATAACTTATATTTAATGGAAGCGATAGAGGCGGTAAAGGCAGAATGGGTTAACTGTTTATTAACTAGTTTTCTTCGTCTTTTTCCTTTTTGCTATAAAGGTTACCCTGTTCAACCAGGTTATAAGTGGGGTCGTTAGATATGTGAGGATTTTGGTTATAAACACATAGCTGTATTCGTGACACCATCTATCTTCACTGCCCCCCCCCATCTTCACCGCCCCCCCCCCATCTTCACCGCCCCCCATCTTCATCGCCCCCCTCCATCTTCACCGCCCCCCCCCATCTTCACCCCGCCATTTTTTTTAATATTTAGGCGCTCTATTTTTCATATTCTTTTTCTTATATACACTTTGTTATTGGCTTTGATGCTGTTTAAGGTTTATTTTAAAGTGCTTTTGTGTATAGGTTTTCCAGTGTTTGTCTTTTCAGTGTTTTTTTTTAGCTGTCTTAAACTTTCATTCCCCCATGTGGGTTCCGGGGGCCCCATTGTGGGGAAAACGAGAATAGACCCACTGCTTCCTCAACAAGCATGTCGTAGGAGTCGACTAATCGGGGATTTGCTTGGAAGTCTGCCCGAGTGGCACGGAACAACCAACTGCACACAAATAAGCCAGTAAAATAATTACACGCAAAACTCGGGCCCTGGCACAAAGCTAAAGCCCAAGTGGACGAAGAACCAGGACTTTCCACCGGAGTTTACAGCCGGCGAACGAAGAAGAGGAAGACAAAGAAACTTTCATTGAGAGTTTGTTTTTGTTCTAGAAAGACTAGTCCTTCACCCCCCCCCCCCCCCCAACCACTACACACACATTAGTATTTGTATGCATATATCTTTTTTTTCGATCTGACATTTCAACACGTGATGGAGACGAACCAGGTTCAGATAGTCCCAGTAAATTCATGTACCATCAGTTTTCTTCAATGTTTTTGTTTTGGTGTCTGCGTCTGTGACTTAGGTGTTTGTGAATGCGCTTTGTAATTCTAAATTGCAAGATTCGGTTGTAGCTACGTGTGATTTGTCAGCAGACCCGCTTTCGTTGATGTTGACAACAGTATGGAGTGCCTACCGCGCATAAAGCAGTGGCAAACTACTAAACGTAAATTTGCCTAGTTCCACCAAAGAACCCACGGTAAAAAAGATATTTAAAACAAATGCTGGTGTTGGTTCTTCACCATCCTGTAAAGGATACACGAATAACATTTCTTATTCATTATCGTTCGGAGCCTGTAAAATATCAGTAATTTTTTGTTTTGATAACCCATTGTGTCATACTAATGATTCTGCATTCCAGTTAAAATGAACCGATTTTTTTTCGTTATTGATTGCACAGTCTGTAAAAGGGGGGGGGGGGGGGGGGGGGGGGGTGTTAAAGTGTTATATAAAACTGTGTTGCTATAAATGTGTGGAGTAAGGAAGAAACAATTCTGACCGCAGCATAAATGTGATTTTAGAGAGAATGCAAAGTACATCGTTGAGTGATAGAACAAGAAGCGGTTCAGTCATTTTCGAGACACATGTTTAAGTGCTTAATAATAATATAATAGTAATAATAATAATAATTTAAATACATTGCACAATTTATTGCCAAGCATATTTCCGCTGTATCTCATCAGGTGCGTTACTACAGGGTTGACAGTTCAGTCCCCTAGGTGTTTGTATACCCAAGGTAAAAATAGAGACTTGCGGACTCTGTCGATGGAGTGGCTTGATTTAATGGCCGTCACCTTCATGTCGCGACACCTTAGTGATCCTGAGAATTAAAGTGCAACGTTACTGGTTTCAGGGCACCGTTCTGAACATCCAAAAGATGTTTTCTGAACCTGTCAGCCAGTCATAGACCTGTATCATCGATGTATTTCTTGCCACACCAACTGCAGTTGATGGCGTAAATGACATTGCAGCTCGTGCAGTAGAATGCCTTATGTATGTGCAAGGTGGCATTCTGTAAATAAACCATACATGCGCCCATATAGGTGCTTCTATTCAATAAAAGCCGATTGTTTGACCCTGTTACAAATCGGTTAGCCACACGCCGATACTGCCCTCTACAGTCTACTGTGTTCATTGCAATTAATTTCTTACCCGATTCCCACGCCAACAGCAGTAACGGAGAAGATTAATCAGGAGACGTTGTTACTGTGAACCAATCTGTCATTTACTGCCCGCAGTCTTATCTGCTCTGTCCAGCCAGCTTCACTGCTTCTACATGCGCCTCTGAGGCTAGATGTGACACGTTGTTTCCGTGTTTCCCTGCGTGACCTGGACAGTAGGTTCACCAAACGTTAAGTTAATTGCGTATCCCTTCACAGGACGTTGCAAGACCAACCTCGCCCTTAGTTGGCTGTTGTGGTTTTACTAGACAATTTTACGTTTGGTAGATTGTCATTGCTTTTTCAACGGTCAGCATTGACAACCCTGTCGCAATCAACACAAGGCGGTCTGCAGTCAAATCGCTCATAGCTCTAATCGAACCGGGTAAATGGGAATTACGAATTGCGTTCGCAACGTCTAAGCTACAGACGCCCGCACAAGATCCCGAAAATGTGAGACTTGAACATTCGGCAACCAGAGAATTTGTATTATAGAGAATCTAACGGGTATCTCGGGGTACACGTCACACTCTGTTGCTATTTCTTCTTCTTCTTCTCGTTCTCCGGCTGTAAACTCCCGCGGAAAGTTCTGGTTGTTCATCCACCTCTGGACTTTAAACTTGTTCCAGAACCCGAGTATTGTATGCAGATCTGTTTTACAGACCTGACTTATTTGTATGCAGACTGTTGGTCCGTTGCCTCTCAGGCAGATGCACTCCGACTTTCAAAAAATGCTCCTAGTGACTCGACTCCTACGACATGCTTGTTGGGGAGGCATTGGGTCTGTTCTTGTTCCCCCCCCCCCCACAATGGGCTCCGGAACCCACACGGGGATGTGCCTGGAAATGATCGTCTGTCTCTATGTGTGCAGCTGTTAGTTTTTGTTTAACATTTTTTTAGGGAGTACTATGTATTTATATTACGTTTATTGCTAGAGGGACTTAACATGCATACCGTATTTCCCAAAATGTAAGACGATCACATGTATAAGACGCACATTGGAGAAGACTTACCAGGCCTACAAATACCTCCAGAAGTCGGACGTGTCGGCAGAAAAGCGTAAATATCGCAGGCGTGCTGTGAACGGGCACAGCATAGTTACATCTTCGCATGAACAGTGAAGAAGAAAAATAAGAAGACGCACATTGAGTGTGGGACCAGCAATTCAGGAAATAACATAATTACATAAAGATCTGGCACAACTGTATAAGACACACACTGTTTTAGACTATTTGTAGAAAATAAATGCGTCTTTTACTCGTAGAAATACGGTAATTACTGCATGAAAAGGGCCTTGTTAGAGGGGCCGAATGTAAGATGGGCCTGGTGCCCACATTGTAACACTTGCTGTAATGCTCGTTGGTTCGTTCATTGGTTCCTGCTGACCTGTGGGTATAACATAAGGGGATGAGTGAGTGAAGCTGAATCCCACTAGAACCGCATACTGAGCGATTAGCATCTGGTGACCAAAAGAGTCACTATTGGGATGAGCTTTCTCTAGGTATAAATACCACTCCCATTGCCATTCTGCTGGCAAGACATCAACGTGGCTGCTTCAGGATACACTTGTTAAGTGATTTTATGTATTCGCGTGGTTTTGTTTGATTTATGTATGTGCCTATGAAGGCTCTTTGGCCACAGCATTCAGGTTTCGTTTGTGTTCGTTATATTGTGAAGCTGGCTGATCTACGTTTCGTTCGGTTTTATATAAATCCCAGAAACCCCTTCAAGCGTAAGGTTATATGCCCCCCCCCCCCTTTCCATGGACAGTTACGAAGAAACATGAAGTCCAGACATGTCGACACTCAATAAATGTGCTACGAAACTGCCCAGGGATACTAATCCAATCAACATGCGTCGGAAAAAAGTCGGATGTTTCAGCCAAAAGGTGCAAACATCGCAACTGAACCCAAAAATATAGCGATATTTGCAAATACCTGTCGATTAATTAAACACTGTTTATCCGTTTATCTCATCAATATGTCAGCGCCAGGACGATAACCTCAGTTATAAAGCTGACTATTTGAACAAGACGACGATAACCTCAGTTATAAAGCTGACTATTTGAACAATTCAGCGATAACCTCGGCTGTAGCTGAGGCCGTTTGTACAGGCGGGACACAGAGGACGAGATAAGCCAAATATAGCGGTCAGTGTGACAAACTAATTTATTGTCCTATGTTCACTGTCTTGTTCCCCCCGCTTGTTTGTTAATTCTTTTGTCTGTCTACACTCTTTCGGTCCCTCAGTCGGTCTTTCCTTCTTTTTTTTTAAAAATTGTCTATCCGTTCTCCTCTTTCTCCGTGTACTTGTCAAGTGTTTCTCCTGTCCGTCTGGTTTACTCACCTATTTATCTTTTAGCGTGAGAATACGCAACAGTCATCACCCTGATACGCACTTTTTACATCACATAAGGAGCGCTTCGTGGTCTCAAGGCATGATGTCTGCCTCGAGTGCTAGAGGTTCTGGGTTCAATTCCTGGTAAGGACTGGGATTTTATCACGTGGACTTAGACTTCTAGTAATTCCCCCTGGTCTCTGGGTAGTGAGATCGGACGCCCGTGTGCATTGTTGCGCACGTTAAAAATTCCCTGGCGGTTGGAAATCGAAAAGATAGCCTAACGGCGCTGCCCGGGCAACATTTGGAGTTAAAAAATCTACCCAAAGTATTTTCAGGACCTCGTCGGTGCTACAGAGCCTGTGTACTGTGCTCAGCGTCTTCTGACTCAGACTTGAGTTAGAAGAAGAACGCAGCACTGATGTGGTTACTACCCTTGTGCCATGACGTTGATCCGTTGTTCAATGAGTTGCTCAGCCGCTTCTCCAGTTCCGTTCTTCTATCCTGTGCATTTCTTTGGCCCAACCCCTCTGGCCTTTCTCTTCTCCTTCTTCTTCGCCTTCACCGGCTGTAAACTCCGGCAGAAAGTTCTAGTTGTTCATCCACTTCTGGATGTTTCTATTTCTCAAGCTTTTTCGCATTCAATTTCTTTCGCTTTCATATTTAGTTTTCTCGTACTACCGTTATCGGTTTTGGGTATTTTTGCCATTTTCTATTGTCTCATGCACGACTTGCAAATAACTTCGAACATGAAGTGACTTGACTGAGGATTGGACTTGAAAGCATTCCCTATGACTTAGGTCTTGGCGGCAATGACTTGGGACCTGGCGGCAATGATATGGGACCTGGCGGCAATGATGTGGGACCTGGCGGCAATGATGTGGGACCTTGCGGCAATGATGTGGGACCTGGCGGCAATGATGTGGGACCTGACGGCAATGACTTGGGACCTGGCGGCAATGGTGTGGGACCTGGCGGCAATGATGTGGGACCTGGCGGCAATGATGGCGGACCTGGCGTCAATGATGTGGGGCCTGGCGACAACGGTGTGGGGCCTGGCGGCAATGGTGTGAGGCCTGGCGTCAATGGTTTGGGACCTGGCGTCAATGGTGTGGAATCTGGCGTCAGTGGTGTGGGGGCCTGGCGGCAATGGCGTGGGACCTGGCTTGGGACCTAGCGGCAATGACGTGGGACCTGGCTTGGGACCTAGCGGCAATGATGTGGGACCTGGCGTCAATGGTCTGGGGCCTGGCGGCAATGAAGTGGGACCTGGCTTGGGACCTAGCGGCAATGATGTAGGACCTGGCTTGGGACCTGGCGTCAATGGTTTGGAACCTGGCGTCAATGGTTAGGTACCTGGCGTCAATGGTTTGGGACCTGACGTTAATGGTGTGGGACCCGGCGTCAGTGGTGTGGGACCTGGCTTGGGACCTGGCGGCAATGATATGGGACCTGTCGGCAATGATGTGGGACCTACGGGCAATGATGTGGGACCTGGCGGCAATGACTTTGGACTCGACTTAGACTTGACGACTGACGATTTAATCCCGCCTCTGCAAATAAGTGACTATTGCGGCATCTCTGTCATCAGCATTCGTCCTAGTGTATCTGTGGGGTGTCTTTGATTTCCCAATCCATTTTGTACCAGTAGACCTTGGTTAACCCAGCAGGATTGTTTCACGCAGTATTTCAGAATTGCCCGTACAACTGATTGTGACCGTTTGATGTGGATACAATTATGATACTCGTTTATTGTTTATTTCTGGCAACTTCCTATGCATAGTTGTGTGTTTTAGTGAAAACCAATCTGCTAGTTTCAACACTGAAAGAAAAGTTGAGTAGCGTTTTATTCATCGCCTTTTATTTCGATTTATGTGGACATTTCTAGTAGTAAATGGTCCCTAACTAAGGGTTTGCGGAAAAATGATGTGTTGGGTCGAAAGGCGCAAACATCATAGCCTAGCTGCAAACCGCAACGTGTCAGTAGTCGTTTAAAGGGCGACCGCAGGAGGAGGGGACGAGGAGGAGAAGAAGAAGAACAAAAGAAGAAAAGAAGAAGACGAAGAGGCGAAGAAAAAGAAGAAGAAAAGGCGAAGAAGACAAAGAAGAAGAAGAAGATTAGGAAAAAGAAGAAAAAAAAGAAAAAGAAGAAGAAGAAGAAGAAGAAGAAGAAGAAAAGAAGAAAGAAGAGGAAAAGCATGTTTATAAAAACAAAACTATAAAAATCACTGATCAAGCACAGACAAGTGTATCGGGAGAAACAAGTCAAGTTTTAAGCCACGTCTAATATGATGAGAAAAATTTGCCACCCTGTGAATCTGCCCTACTGATACACATATCGACCAGGACAGTAACCGAGCCAGTGGTCGAGAGAATTCACCTGTAACGTGAGGCGCGCGTGTCCGTGTGAAAAAACACAGTGGAAACAGCGAGGAAGAAGAGACACACTGCCCCCTAAAGAATATGTCGTAAAAAGCGAATGATTAATGGTTTTGCTGAAATCGTGTGATGGGCCGAAAGGCGCAGATATCGCAGCCTAGCTGTAAAGCATTTAAAGGGCTTTCGCAGATAAAGAAGCAGCTGTCACGGTACATTCTGTGTTGGTGTTTTGGTGTATATTAGATCACTGTTCTCAGGTACGGTGCCAAGCTAGTTTGTCGGCTCTCCTGACATGCACAGAACTGTAGTGTACAAGGCTTGCTCCCGCAACCCATGATCAACATCATCATCATCATTATCACCACCACCGCCGCCATCATCATTATCGTCACCATCAACATCATGTTGTAAAGTTTATACATCACATAGGCTCGCTCTCTAGCGTAGTTGGCTAAACCGGATTGCGCGGTGATCGGGTGACGAACTCCTTGTGGTCCGGGTTTTCTCCCGGGGGTAGGCAGAAAAGCCACATTTCTCCCAGATTTACGATATTTACAATGGAATCAAGGCCGAAAGGTTGGGATATCCATAATACCGAGCCTAAGGGTTAACAACTCATGGCTTCTGGATACTAAAACAAACAAACACACATCACATAGACTCACCGTAGATTTCTCCCTTTCGTATATCCTAATATCGCAGACAATACGTTCTGAAATATATCGTTTGCGTCCTACCGTTTTTAGAAAGAGGTACATTTTGTCCGATTCCTCTTCAAAAACCGCAATTGTCCGTTGCGTCTCTGCTCCATAACCGTGATACACTAAGTGTCCCTAACATTCTTCATTGTTGATAAACGAATAGGAAGACCGATTGGCTGGTTCGGCACTACCTGGTGGTCAGTTCCTGCATGACAAGATAGATGCCCTTTTGTTGCAAATGTCAGTAGCTTATCAGCTTCTGAAGAGAATGATTCATAGGGTAGTGACCCAGGGATCTGGCTGACACTGACTTGATACATGAGAAGGCAGATGTGGTCAAGGCCCTTTGGGAACAAGCAACGGAATCAGTAGAGAAAGAAGATTATTATGGTTTGAAGAGAATGAGGCACTTGGGTGTAGGCAGAAAGTCTGGCCGGCTCACTACACTCTGAGGAAAGGCAATACGGATATAACCAGATTGTGACCGGTACCATCAGCATTAGAACCCTGCGCTGGTTGTTGAAGACGAGGACGGTGCATGCATGGGAATGCCCCGAGTGCTGTGATGTCAATTCTTGACTCAACCCAACTCTGACCGACACTCAACATTCAGGGAGAAGGAATACGGACATACAGACTGACTCTGGTACCAGCGAGATTGGAACGCTGCTCTGGCTGCTGTAGATGATTTAATGACTGAAGTATCAAGTTCAAACCAAAAAGGACCGCACAACCAGAGATCAACACCGGGTGAGGCAAAGTACCGCCATTCGGATGAGAATGACCTGACACAAATCCCAGAAACAAAGTTCAACCGTTAGGTTATATTAGGACCCTCCGACGACAGAAAAATTATTAAAAATGTGCATCCCATATTGGGGCGAAATTGCTGTTGAAGATAAGTACGGCGCGCTTATGGAAATTTGCTGAATGCTGTGATAAAAAAGTAAAAGTAAAGATCCCTTTTCACGCCTTAGGCGCATCGGGCATATGGGAAGAGCACACATATTTTTACAGACCAATCGGACTTGTTAGGTAATGTGGTCAGCATTACGCCGGCCGTCTTTACTTCCCCAGGACATCCATCCTGGTACCCGTTTAAGGCTGCGTCGACCTGCGACGCCCCACAAAATAATAAAATTCCACGTAGCCAGCAGTGGGTTTTAATCCCGGTACACTTGAATTACCAGTCGGACTCGCAACTCCTGAGCCACGGACGCCGAATGCTGTGATAGCGGCTGTTAACTCAGCGCAACCCAACTCGTCTTTTCCTTGGATAAATATAGATGGATATAGCCAGGGCTGCCAATAATGGGTTTTTACCCCCCAGATCTGGGTTTTTGTTTGACTCCTTGGGTTCAAATTTTGAAATTTGGGTTTTTAAAATAAATATATCCTTATATAAAAATGGGTAAATGTTTCGTTTCGTATCAATAAAATGTGTACTTTTTAACAATCTGGGTTTTTTAATTTTGTTTTTTATTCTTTGCATTTATATTGCTTGGGTTTTTGTTCAGCAGACCTGGGTTTAAAAAAAATCCCAGTTGGCAGCCCTGGATATAGCCACAGTGAGCGTTGACAGTTGTTGATCCCAACAAACATGGATGCATCCACGTTTCTTCTGCCCACTAGCTGTCATTGTTTGACAACCGTACTCTTGTTCAACACAGCACAGACGGTTTACAGTTGGTCGCGACCGGACCTGCAAATGTGTGCTTTACGTGAAACCACTGGTTCTCTTGTGTTTGTTTAGGCCAGCCATTTTTAACGTGTTTTTGGCGTGGGCGGGCAAAGATGGGCAGTGTCCTGCGTCGCTGTGTGTATGTACCGAATGGTGAAAGCCTAGTAGTGACCTGTGTTTGTCAGAGTGTATATGCTTGTGTGTGTATATATGTGTTATGTGTCGTGCTTGTGCGTGTGGGTATGTATTGTGTGTTTGAGTGTACTTGTATGTGTGTGCAGTTGTGAGAAAGGATGTTTAATGACGTGCCTGTCATTGTGTGAGGGTCAAGTCCACTGTTGACCTGGTGATTCCTCTAAGGGACTGAAGACAAATCCAGTCCTACTTGTGTGGTGTATTTATTTGCGTGTACCTCTGTCTGTTCGAGACTCATGTGTTTGTATGTGTGTGCTAGTGTGTGTGTGTGTGTGTGTATGTTCACGTGTGTGTGGCGAAGAGCAGTGGAAGTTAAGGCATACAACATCCTTCTTGTAGTTATGGGGGTGACGTTTTGTATGTTAAATAGGCCAAGATTAATGCGACCTCTACTTGGTTTTTCGCTTGGCGTTTGCTTTCGGTAATGGTATCCAGAGGCTTACCGTTAAGTAAGCAAAGGAATGGCAAACTACTGAACGTGAACATTGACATCATCAACATGTATCAGGTCCATTGCAGAACGTCGTTCTCATCACGGTCTGCCTGAAAGAAACACGGTCTCTCGCCAGCTCTCCCGCCTCGTGTTCTGTCATATTCAAGGAGTCACCTATATCCTGTGCCCAACTTCATGGTACCACGCTTTCTGCTCTTATTTTATTTCAGTCCGAAACCTATTTCAGCTTCCCAGCCAAGATGCTGTTGACTAGCCAATCTTCCTTTATGTTCAGGTCTTTTAAAATGCCAGTATTTCTTCTGTTCTTTGTCTCTGGTATTTGAGAATATTTCTATAGCATTTTCGCTCAGACGCCCCTGTTTCCTTTCCTAAGGAGATGGTCCATGACTCACATCCGTATATTGCCACAGGGAAGATTTATATTGTCAACATTTTAAATTTGTATTTCCTTGCTGGTGCTTAACCATAGACTTTAATACTGTTTAAGTAAGTAAACATGGTAGCGACCAGATTTTTTATTACCAAGAACTGACAGTCTCCTCACACCATCAGTTAAGTTATTTTTTTCTTTCCTATCGTCTTATCTACTGCCGTTGTATTACTAGCAAATCCCCTCCTTTGAATTTCATCAGTGGAATTTTTTAGGGTGACAGACGAACTGTCTTTATAAAAACACTCGTGTTGTTGATTTCTCCGCTGTTGTCTTTCGCTGTTGCGTTCATTAGTACAACTTTTAACAGCCGTGCTAAAAAAAACCGAGAGCTATGTATGTTTAGTTGCATTTTGTTTGTTTTTGTTTTGTTTGTAGAGGTTTAAGCCTCTTTTTTTTTTTTTTAACAGATGCTCAGATGTATACAGAGCGCTGTTACAGAGCCTGTTTCGCATTTCCTCATTAAACATTTACCAGGTTTCGGAGTTTGCAAAACAGAACACCTTCCTAATCTGTTCTGAGGTGCGATCGGAAACACATTTCGCCAGCGGCAACACCACCGAAGCAATTCACCTTCAAGGTTGTCTGCTTGCAATTCTGGCAGGCGTCAGCTGGTGGAGTCAGAAGCGGAGGTTTACAGTACATGTCTCCAGAGCGTTGCTGATAGTTAACCCAGGGCGTTTGAGTGATAAAACGATTATCCCTGGGGAAAAGACAACATTTTCCCTCCCCCGCCGCCTGGCGTGTTTCTTTTGTCAGTTAAGTCTTATGGTCTTAGCAGTTGCTTCTTTACCTGACTCTGCTGCAATTGGTTCCGTGCAATTGTTACATTAACTCATACTTGACTCATCTTGTGATACTGACAAAAAAAAGACCAGGCCCTTCTTCTTCTTCTTCTTCTTCTTCTTTTTCTTCTTCCTTTTCTTCTTCTTCTTCTTCTTCTTCTTCTTCTTCTTCTTCTTCTTCTTCTTTTTCTTCTTCTTCTTCTTCTTCTTCTTCTTCTTCGCCGCGGCGGCGTCCGTGGAAACAAAACTGCGCAGAATAGAGGGAGGGAATAAATTGGTATGATAGAATCAGTAAAGTTGAGCTTAAGGAGAGAACTCAATACATTCAAGTGAATCAAGAGGTCAGGGAAAGAACGCTGGCATTGAATAAGACACACCCTGATAAAACCTGAGAACAGTATGGCTAGAATGTCTGTGCACTGGAACCCCAGTGGTATAGAAATAAAGGGAGAGTCCCCCCCCCCCAGAAAAAACCCCCACAAACACACAGATACACACACAGAGTACGGAGCTAAAGATTATAATTAAAAAAGTCGGGGAGGACATGAGATGAGCTGCACGCAGCAACAAAAGATAGGACAACTAGGCATGAGTTGGCGGAGAGCCTTCGCTACATTCTGGTATAAAGGGAAGAAAGAAGAACAACAAGAAGAAGAACAAGACAAAGAATAACAAGAAGAAGAAGAATAAGGTGTATAAGGAATGAAAAACGCTGATCGACAGTAAAAAAAAAAATTGCTCAGACAGGAATTTGATTACAGAAGGCTCTCATCAGAACTCCCGGAGCAGAACCATATTCTCGCTGGTCTCTTCTTTGGTAGCTTTACAAACGTAACGTTACTGATCAGGACCGTTCTGTTGATTAACCAAACGATTTTTGTGTCCTTGATAAAAGGCCATTGTCTCGCACCTCTAGATTATACCCCTTTATATACCGTTTGGACAGGGATACGGTTAGAAAAGTTATTTCTCCCCGTGTGGGTTCCGGGGTCCCATTGTGGGAGCAACAAGAATTAGACCCACTGCCTCCCCAACAAGCACGTCGTAGGAGTCGACTAATTGGGGACTTCCATGAAAGACAGAGAGCGTCTGCCCGAGGGGCAAGGAATAACCTGCTGCACACAAATGGGCCAGTAAAACGAATGTACACGCACAACTCAGGGCCTGGAACAAAGCCGAAGTCAAAATGGGCGAATAACCAGGAATTTACGCCGGAGCCTACAGCGGTGAAAAGAAGAAGAAGAAGGAAGAAGAAGAAGAAGAAGAAGAAGAAGAAGAAGAAGAAGAAAAAAAAGAAGAAGAAGAAGAAGGAGAAAACGAAGAAGAAGAAGGAGAAAACGAAGAAGAAGAAGAAGAAGAAGAAGAAGAAGAAGAAGAAGAAGAAGAAGAAGAAGAAGAAGAAAAATGAAGAAGAAGAAGAAGAAGAAGAAGACATGATAAAAAGAAACGCAATGTTTATAATGCCTGAAACTAAAAGTGTTATAGCAACGACTGCAATGAACACAAATAGTGAATGACTGGATTCGCCAGTGGAGAAAAGATTCAACTCGGCAACTTCTGAGTGGACAAATGAGCAAGAACCCCCGGGGCAATTGTTGCCGCACCTTGGGAGTCAAGGTCATTGATTTGATTGATTGGGACTTTCTTGGGAGTTTCCTGCACGCACTTGCTATTCCTGGCAGGTTCACTTTATTGATTCTTCTCTCATTCCAGCATTAGTGGTGAGTGGGGAGTAATGGTGGACGACAAGTTTCGTGGTTTCTACATTTTTGTTTTGCCACTTTGAATGAAAGAATGCAATTTTTTCTGCTGACAATTTTTCATGTTTATTTTAATTCTGTTTTAATATTTGTTGATTAGATCAAGTGGTAATGCACTGAGATGCTGACACGAAAAGCTAGGGTCCAGTCTCACATTGTCCCGTATCATGATATCGCTGTAGACACGAACAGCTAGGGTGCAGTCTCACATTGTCCCATATCATGAACTCGCTGTAGACACGAACAGCTAGGGTCCAGTCTCACATTGTCCCATATTATGAAATCGCTGTAGATCAGTCTCACATTGTCCCATATTATGAAATCGCTGTAGATCAGTCTCACATTGTCCCATATCATGAAATCGCTGTAGATCAGTCTCACATTGTCCCATATCATGATATCGCTGTAGATCAGCCTCACATTGTCCCATATCATGAAATCACTGTAGATCAGCCTCACATTGTCCCATATCATGACATCGCTGTAGATTAGTCTCACATTGTCCCGTATCATGAAATCGCTGTAGATCAGCCTCACATTGTCCCATACCATGAAATCGCTGTAGACCAGTCTCACATTGTCCCATATCATGAAATCGCTGTAGATCAGTCTCACATTGTCCCATATTATGAAATCACTGTAGATCAGCCTCACATTGTCCCATATTATGAAATCGCTGTAGATCAGTCTCACATTGTCCCATATTATGAAATCGCTGTAGATCAGTCTCACATTGTCCCATATCATGAAATCACTGTAGATCAGCCTCACATTGTCCCATATTATGAAATCACTGTAGATCAGCCTCACATTGTCCCATATTATGAAATCGCTGTAGATCAGTCTCACATTGTCCCATATTATGAAATCACTGTAGATCAGTCTCACATTGTCCCATATCATGAAATCGCTGTAGATCAGTCTCACATTGTCCCATATCATGAACTCGCTGTAGACACGAACAGCTAGGGTCCAGTCTCACATTGTCCCATATTATGAAATCGCTGTAGATCAGTCTCACATTGTCCCATATTATGAAATCGCTGTAGATCAGTCTCACATTGTCCCATATCATGATATCACTGTAGATCAGCCTCACATTGTCCCATATCATGAAATCGCTGTAGATCAGTCTCACATTGTCCCATATTATGAAATCACTGTAGATCAGCCTCACATTGTCCCATATTATGAAATCGCTGTAGATCAGTCTCACATTGTCCCATATTATGAAATCGCTGTAGATCAGTCTCACATTGTCCCATATCATGAAATCACTGTAGATCAGCCTCACATTGTCCCATATTATGAAATCACTGTAGATCATTGTCCTCACATCACATTGTCCATATCATGAAATCGCTGTAGATCAGTCTCACATTGTCCCATATCATGAAATCGCTGTAGATCAGTCTCACATGTGTTCCCATATCATGAAATCGCTGTAGATCAGTCTCACATTGTCCCATATCATGAAATCGCTGTAGATCATTGTCCCATATTATGAAATCTCACACATTGTCCCATGTAGATTATGAAATCGCTGTAGATCAGTCTCACATTGTCCCATAGATCAGTCTCACATTGTCCCATATCATGAAATCGCTGTAGATCAGTCTCACATTGTCCCATATCATGAAATCGCTGTAGATCAGTCTCACATTGTCCCCCATGATATCACTGTAGATCAGTCTCACATTGTATGACCCATCGCTGTAGATCAGTCTCACATTGTCCCATATCATGAAATCGCTGTAGATCAGTCTCATTGTCCCATATCATGAAATCGCTGTAGATCAGTCTCACATTGTCCCATATCATGTATGAGACACCATAGTCTCACATTGTCATGAAATCGCTGTAGATCAGTCTCACATTGTCCCATATCATGAAATCGCTGTAGATCAGTCTCACATTGTCCCATATCATGAAACGCTGATATAAGTCTCACAATGTACACCCATATCTCACATGAAATCGCTGTAGATCAGTCTCACATTGTCACCCATATCATGACCAGTCTCACATCAGATCAGTCACATTGTCCCATATCATGAATCGCTGTAGATCAGTCTCACATTGTCCCATATCATGAAATCGCTGTAGATCAGTCTCACATTGTCCCATATCATGAAATCGCTGTAGATCATCATTGACCATAGCTATCATGACATCGCTGTAGATCAGTCTCACATTGTTGTCCCATATCACATTGAAATCGCTGTAGATCAGTCTCACATTGACCCATATCATGAAATCGCTGTAGATCAGTCTCACATTGTCCCATATCATGAAATCGCTGTAGATCACATTGTCCCCTCACATTGTAGATCAGTCTCACATGACCCATATCATGACATCGCTGTAGATCAGTCTCACATTGTCCCCATATCATGACATCGCTGTAGATCAGTCTCACATTGTCCCATATCATGACATCGCTGTAGATCAGTCTCACATTGTCCCATATCATGAAATCGCTGTAGATCAGTCTCACATTGTCCCATATCATGACATCGCTGTAGATCAGTCTCACATTGTCCCATATCATGAAATCGCTGTAGATCAGTCTCACATTGTCCCATATCATGATATCACTGTAGATCTCACTGAGACAATGTTTTATGTGTCAACTGTTTCTGTGTCTAGTGTTTGTGTTCATCTGGCTGGTGCCGACTTCTGGGCGTTAAAATATGAGCGGCGATTTTGTCTAAACTCACAACAGAGTAACATCAAAGCAGACAGCTCAGAAATCTCCCCATTTTCTTCCTCCTCCTCCTCATTCTGCTTCTTCTCCTCCTCATTTTTCTACATCTTGTTCCCCACCCTTCTTCTTCTTGGTCTCCTTCTTCTTCCTTATCTTTAAATGATATGCTGATATGCATACAACTCAACTAATTATTCATGGCCTACATATTGTTCTTGTAGCAGGAATAATTTATAACTTTAAAATTTGCAAACATTGTAAGCAGTATCAGGTCGCTGTGTTTGCTTTATCTCTCTAATCAGTCACAGTAGTAGTTTACTGACAACCTGAGAACCTCTGATGTCAGTGCCAGGCACCCAGCTGTGACACTTTACTTGTGGCATCGTAAAACAATATATAAAGAGACACCTATTTAAGTAATGTGTCAAACATGGTGGGATAATGAGAAGCAACGAGATGCCAAATTAATGGCCCCAACGCATTTCACTCCACACCAACAGTCGGTTTGAATTATATTCACCAGGTTACAACATCTCAGAAAAACACCAGCAGACTGGTCACAGAAATGTTAACGTGGCGGTTAGCTCAGTGCCTGTCGGAGTTAAGTGTCTCGTTTCAATTGTCTGAGTCGTGGGGGATGGGCCTCGGTGATCTGGTTCGGGTATCTAGTGGAAAAGAAATTCTAATCCCTTAATTAAAGTCCATAATGTCCGAATTGTCTGCCAGTGTCCCTCTGTCACCTGCCAACAAAGTCCAACATGTGTCCGATAAACCAAACGTAAGCTTGCCACTTGGTCGTCCAGGTAAGCTGACTGCATTAATTATGCTACTGCAACTACTTAGTATCTCACAGTACCTTTTGCAAAGCCACCAGTTCGTCTTGTCCCTGTCCGATAACATCCCGTAATACGTGCAGCAGGAGAAACCAACCCTGAGCCTCATAAACTCAGGTGGGCCCACTCTCTGAAAATGTCTAGGAGCTCGTGGGCCGAAACATTTGTCGACGAGTGATTACTTCTGCTGATGATTGGTAGACTCCTGCTGTACATGCTCCCCTGTGGAGTGTCTTCTTATGATGTCAGTGACATTTCCTTGATTGATACCAGTTGTCAGGTCCGACAGAGCATTACAGTATTGTTTCGTGATTGCAAAGAGTAAGTGGCCTTTTCCATGCCAGTTTTGTATCGGACATATGATGCTAAACTCATATTTTTATAGACTGGCCAATAAATCCTAACCTGTACACTTCGTGGCGGCAGCACCAGCCCTGCGGCCCTAAATCCTCAGTCGGAGTGCATCTGTCTGAGAGGCCATGAAGCAAGAGTCTATATACAAATAAGCCAGTACCTTAAACGGATGTGCACGAAAAACTGAAATTCTAGAACAAGACTAAGGTCCAAAAGTGGACAAACTACCAGAACGTTCCGCCGGAGATACAGCCGGTGAACGCGAAGAAGAAGAAGCAGAAGAAGAAGAAGAAGAAGAAGAAGAAGAAGAAGAAGAAGAAGAAGAAGAAACAGGAGGAGATGATTACCTGCATCATTCTCATCTCTGAGATGTTAATTCTACAGTACAACTAGAAAGAAGTTCGCTAATTGAGTTCAACAGTGACACTGCGCGGGAAAAAATGGCTTCTCCACTCGGCGACGACAAGGGCAATGTTAAATTTACACCCACCGCCCAGCGCGCCGTCGAGGTAGGTAAAAGGAGAAAGTACGTGTGGAGATCACCTTAACGAGCAGCCGAGAGCTCGCTGGCTTGTTTGGCAAGTCTGGTCTGGTGATTTCATTACCGTCTCCGGAAATATGCTGGCCGGCTTCTGTCCGACGCCGGAATGTTAATGCTTAGAGAGGAGAGGCCAGACCCTCGCATTACTCACCAAATCCAACATTTCTTATACTACCAACTACAGAAGCTGGTGCTGTTTCGTCTACTGCTGTTACTACTGCTGCTGTTACTGCTGCTAGTATTGATAGTACTGCTGCTACTGCTGCTGCTACTTCTACTGCTGCTGTTACTGCGGCATCTACTGCTACTGCTACTTCTACTGCTGCTACTGCTGCATCTACTGCTACTGCTACTTCTACTGCTGCTGCTACTGCTACTACTATTATTGCTGCTATTACTAATTGCGGCTGCTGCTGCTACTACTACAGCTGCTGCTGTAAACACTACTACTAAAGCTAACATAAACTATTTGTTTTTTCTTACCAACTTTTTCTCTTCCCTATAATTTTCTACTCCTTTTAAAAACCTACTAATAATACTGCACTGTTAAATTATTTGGGTTAAAATCGCGTCCAATTACGCCACCGATTACCATCATATGCCAGTGCAAGTACTAATTTTGTGTGTGTGCCATGATAGACATCGTCCTTACATACGTACTGGAACAGTGCCAGTGCAAGTACTAATTTTGTGTGTGTGCCACGATAGACATCGTCCTTACATACGTACTGGAACAGTCAGAGAGCATTCGTAAACAACTCCCCATAGAATGGCTTCTCTTGCATAGTTCCAGCATTTATTCCTACAACGCACCAATATCTTGATAAGAGTAATAATTTTGCAAGATCCCAACACTTGCATCTTTAAAAGCGTAATACCTTTGGTAAGGTTCTGATATCTGGTCCTACAGTGCACACGTTTGTAAAAGTAACACCGTTGCAAGATTTTCACACTTGTTGCTACAGTGCACCAGTATCTTTATAAGAGTAATGCTTTTGCAAGATTCCAACACTTGTATCTTTGAAAGAGTAACACTTTTAACAGATCTGCACACTTGTTTCTACGATGCATCAACACCCTTCAAGGTCGTCTTAACCTGCGAACTCTGGCACCTTTAACCCCCCCCCCCCCCCCCAGAAAACGATTTATAGGGAGACTAAGGGACCCCCCCCCCTGCCCGCCAAGAAGCTGTTTTTTGGGAATGTGGGGCATTTAACAGATCAAATATATTGTTCTACCCCCCTCCCCACGAACCATGCTTAGAGGTCTCTTTTTTATTATGTGTTTACACACATTTAACATTATTATACCCCCCCCCCCCCCCCCCTCCCACCCAGATAACTGAATGTTTTCCATGAGTGGGCGCTTCTGGCACCTTTGTCAGTTTAATTCTCTACCAAAACCATGTGATTAGTGAGGATTATCACCACAACACTCGGGACGGATCGCTAGGTGCTCCAGTCTCCTGAAAGGCTCCACGAGCTTAACTCGACCGATACTGCCTGTTATGTGTTGATTTGTAAGACGTCTTGTCCCCCTCTTTCAATGTCCATTACTGCAGCTCCAGGTTTCATCCCCATATCCCTCAGCCTAGACAGTGATACGGAGTCATACCCTTTGCTGTATTCGTCTTCACATTAAGTGGTGCACAGGGCATTGATAACATCGCTTCTTCCCAGCACCGGACCAGCCATAGCAACCGCAGTGTCTGCAAAGAAATCTGCACGCTCGTTGCCTTCAAAACCCGCACAACCCGAAAAAAAAAAGCTTTGGTCAGCCATTAGCGAAGTACTTAATGATACAATCCATTCTTGTTTATTGAATCCAGCCTGGATTTTCTTAAACGCATTCATTAAGTCATATCAAGACCATAAACTTGTTCTTGTAGGTTACCAGCATACCATGTGGACCCTCAAAAGCAAACATCAACAGAGATACAAAGACACCAGGAACAAAAGCCAGACCGTAGAAGATGTTTTCTCAGGTAGATTTTATGACCTCTCTTGCACCAGCGCCAGGAGCAATTTATCTTTTATCACACAGTGTATGGAAGATCTGGCAATTAGATGTTATTATTTCCTGGACGTTTGGGGTGATATCGTGTCTTGACTTCGTGCATCTTGCCATCACAAGTGCTGGCATTTCTCCTAGTGTCAGAATTCCTAATCGCCAAGTACGCGTGAAAAAAAAAAAAAAAACAACCACATA
Organism: Candidula unifasciata; assembly: GCA_905116865.2. Lineage (NCBI taxonomy): Eukaryota > Metazoa > Mollusca > Gastropoda > Stylommatophora > Geomitridae > Candidula > Candidula unifasciata. The sequence continues at coordinate 163,974 of CAJHNH020000297.1, forward strand.
TACTTCTTTATGTCTTTGTAAACTCGGAGCCCTGCTGATGTCATTATATTCTGGCCATTATGAATTCGTTACAGAACACAATTCTGCGCTTTTGTCGCGACTGTTATCTTTTCATGGAAACATTTATTATGTTATCTAAAAATGCCCTTTGCTTATGATGGCTGTTGAGTTGTTTTTCTACCTCTGTTGGACTCCTGGTTCGGATTTGAAACTCTTATCGTAAGCGCAGCAGAATACAGACATATGCTTCTCTCTGATTTTTGTTTGGAGATTCGACGACATTACACTTCTGGCATTTGAAGATTTGACGACATTACACTTGTGGCAAATGACTAGGTAGGTTCAGTGAACTTCAAAAAAATATACCTGGGTAAAGGAAAGGTAAAGTCGGGAGATGGGAACCAGCGTCATTGCACACGTTTATAGACCATAAGTGCTGTACCACCAGTACGGACAGCTGATAAGAATTGTCCGCCTGTGTCGCCGTCGGCACGTAACTCTGTAGCTACAGCGACGTTCCACCATTTACCCCAGAGTGTCAACTCTGGTTCCCATTTCCTAGAGGCTTGGTGAACCCCGGGAACCGCCCGGTTTCGAACACCGACCGTGGTCTGCAGCGAGTCGCAGCTGGATTTGAAAGCAAGCCTCTTATCGACTGCGCTAACGCGGCCCCCGACCAAGGTAACGGCCAGAGGCAGCTCATAGCTAAAGTTAATGGGGTTGCTGCTTCAGGTCATTGTTATTCATTATTTTAATATTGTGTAACACTCCCCGTGTGGGTTCTCAGTCTCCATGTAGGGGTTGGGTGCGGTCGGAGATTGGGGGGGGGGGGGGGGGTTTGAGAGATGGACCAGCTGCCTCCTCACAAGTATGTCGTATAAGGCGGCCTATTATTTGTGTTTTTTTTAAGTCTGAGGGCATCTGCCTGAGAGGCGAAGAACCAACAGTTTGCATACAAATAAGCCAGAAGACCAAAATCCAGAAGTGGACGACCAACCAGAACTTTCCCCCGCAGTTTACAGCCGGT
>CAJHNH020000297.1:170000-245000 GCA_905116865.2 Candidula unifasciata
ATTTTCAGGCTTTCATTCTAATGACAGGCTTGGAAGGGAGAAATTGATAGATATCGGATGACACCGAAGCCAAAAGAAACAGATTAGTCGTGGGCACATTCAAATTCGAACTACTTCTGTCTATCTATCTTCTTTTACCCCACCAGGACATAACACAAGCGATAAACACCCGATGACACAAAGTGCCACCATGTGCACGAGGATCACCCGTGGAGAGATCCTAGAAACCGCGTTTAGCCATGAGACTATATTTATGGCCGGGCTATATTGCGGCCCCTGTAAGAGCCAGAGTAGGGCTTCAAATAACGAAAAATTGCATTCCAAAAAAGGACGACAAAATAAGATTTGAACTACTGAAGAATGCGGAGAATTTAGTCAAGTTCGCTTGTGAATATTCTTGCCGAAAAAGAAGAATAAGGAAAAGAAGAGATCCTAATATGGCTAAGTCAAGTGAAGGAGCCCCTTTCTACGTTAAAGAACCATTTTTCAACACCTTCCTGCATTTTGGGCATATAGGGCAAGACCTATATTTAATAACAGTATATGGGTGTGTCCCTTTTGATCGCATCAACACTGCAACGGCCCTTTTAGGGCTACTTTTTGGCGAGCAATGCTGAGCCATTTAGTATGGCCTGTCACAATTAAACCTGGTCACAATTATTACCAAAAGCTTCCCCTTCAGGGATGCTGGTCGAACGCGACGATTTGTGTGTGTGTGTGTAGGGGTGAGTGGGTGGGTGTGTGGTTGCAAATCAACATTATACGGTATTTTTTTTTAAATTAGGGTTTCGTCGGGCTCAGGAAGACAATAGTTAAATCTCTGCTCAGGAAGGAATCCAGACCTCTATCTTGTTCACTAAAGGAGGTTTTTAAGTTTTTGAACAACGGATCAACGTCATGGCACACGGGTGTAACCATAAGTGCTCCGTTCTTCTTCTAACTCAGGTCTGAAGAAGCTCAACACAGTTGACAGGCTCTGTAGCACTGGTGAGGATGTTGAAATACTTTGGGTAGATTTTGAACTCCAGATTTTGTCCGGGCAGCGCCGTTAGGCTAGGCTTCTCTTTTCGTTTTCCAACTGCCTAGGGATTTTTTTTTACGTGCTCAACAATGCACACGGGCGTCCGGTCTCACTACCCAGAGACCAGAGGGAATTACTAGGAGTCCAAGTCCAATTGAAAGAATCCCAGTCCTTACCGGGGATTGAACACGGAACCTCTAACAGTCGAGGCGGACACCATGCCTTGAGACCACGCAACCCCCCTGGTCACTAAAGGACTGAACACTGATTTCATGGCTGATCTATAAACACCGGTGACACATTAACACGGAGACGTAAAAAGTGGTGGTACTCGTCTCATTATACCTCGTGTCGGGTGCGACCACAGCAGCATACAAATGGGCCGCTAGTATTAGAGAGTACATTACTCACAAAAGTAGGAATTAATTAGTCTCACCGAGGAACCGTTATAGCGTCGAGGATACCCGTCCGTAGCAATGAGAGCAGTCAGTGGTTTTTATGTGTATTGATTGGCTCGCACAGAAGACATTAGGTTCTTTCTTTCTTTCTTCTTTCTTTCTATCTTTCTTCTTCTTCTTCTTCTTCTTCTTCTTCTTCTTCTTCTTCTTCTTCTTCTTCTTCTTCTTCTTCTTCTTCTTCTTCTTCTTCTTCTTCTTCTTCTTCTTCTTCTTCTTCTTCTTCTTATTTTTCTTCTTCTATAAAGTCGGACATAACATTTTGGGTTTTCGTCCACTAATGCATTTTAGTCTTGTTCCAGCACTCGAGTTTTGCGTGCATATAAATTTTACAAATTGGCTTATTTATATGCAGACTGTTAGTTCCTCGTCTCTCTCAGGAATATACAGTCTGACTTCGACTGAAACATCCCTAACTAATTGACGTTTGTGAAATGCTTTTCATTGGCTGTGGGGGGGGGGGGGGGGGGGGTAAGCGGATTCCTTTCCTTTTGTCCTTAATTTTCTCACGATTGAGCACCAGAACTCGTTACGGCAGTAAGCAGGGCACAGTCGAAGACATATCTGGCAACAGATTCGAGCCCGTTGTATCAAACTGACACCGTCATTATTTGAAGACCATCAGCCGCTCAGGTACAACAAGGTATTCCAGGGTAAAACTTGATGTAGCTTTTACTGGTGCCCTAATTGGTGCCCTAATGATAGACATTTTAAATAAAATTGAAAAAACACACACACACACACACACACACACACACACACACAAACACAAACTCACATACACACTTGAATGTGAAAATGCACGAGGCTGGAGAGCTGGCGAGAGAATGATTAACTTTTCAGGCAGACCGTGATGACAGCGACGTTCTGCAAAGGACTTGCTACATGATGATGATGATGATGATGATTTAAAACTAACAAATAGACATTCATTGATCAACTGGGCGAACGGTTAGCAACGCCAGATTCTCATACGCTAAAATCAGGTTCTTTAGTAGCAGACGAAGTATTCCAGTTCCAGTGGTACTAGTAAATGTGGGATTGCAAATCCGTCTCGCCTTGTCCTTGAGTGTTGAGCGTCGACCAGATCCACTGGTAACTCCCCGCAGCGGTATTCTCCTGAGACCGTAATGATCTGTGCCTCCGCATTGTTCACTCGCTCCCAAATGACCCTCAACAACATCTAGCTTGTCATATATCAGTTCACCATCAGGTGGTGCAGAACCGGCCAGTCTATCTGTCTGCTTGTTTCCCTTACACACCAGCATTACCTGCAGAAATGTATCAAAAGAACGCTAACTAGCCGCGACTTCTGACAGATAGAAGAAATGTTAGGAGGTTGAATGAGATGTCTGATAGAAGAAATGTTAGGAGGTTGAATGAGATGTCCGATAAAAGAAATGTTAGGAGGTTGAATGAGATGTCTGATAGAAGAAATGTTAGGAGGTTGAATGAGATGTCTGATAGAAGAAATGTTAGGAGGTTGAATGAGATGTCCGATAGAAGAAATGTTAGGAGGTTGAATGACATGTCTGATAGAAGAAATGTTAGGAAATTGAATGAGATGTCTGATAGAAGAAATGTATTAGGAGGTTGAATGAGATGTCTGATAGAAGAAATGTTATGATGATAAAAGAAATGTTAGGAGGTTGAATGAGATGTCTGATAGAATAGAAATGTTAGGAGGTTGAATGAGATGTCTGATAAAGAAATGTATTAGGACGCTGAAGAGATGTCGATAGAAGAAATGTTAGGAGGTTGAATGAGAGTCTGATAGAAGAAATGTTAGGAGGGTTGAATGAGATGTCCGATAGAAGAAATGTTAGGAGTGAATGAGATGTCTGATCGAAGCAATGTGTTCCGTCGAATGACATGTCTGATAGAAGAAATGTTAGGAAATTGAATGAGGTCTGATAGAAGAAATGTATTAGGAGGTTGAATGAGATGTCTGATAGAAGAAATGTTGGGAGGTTGAATGAGATGTCTGATAGAAGAAATGTTAGGAGGTTGAATGAGATGTTTGATAGAAGAAATGTATTAGGAGGTTGAATGAGATTTCCGATAGAAGAAATGTTAGGAGGTTGAATGAGATGTCTGATAGAAGAAATGTTAGGAGGTTGAATGAGATGTCCGATAGAAGAAATGTATTAGGAGGTTGAATGAGATGTCTGATAGAAGAAATGTTAGGAGGTTGAATGAGATGTCTGATAGAAGAAATGTTAGGAGGTTGAATGAGATGTCCGATAAAAGAAATGTTAGGAGGTTGAATAAGATGTCTGATAGAAGAAATGTTAGGAGGTTGAATGAGATGTCCGATAGAAGAAATGTTAGGAGGTTGAATGAGATGTCTGATAGAAGAAATGTTAGGAGGTTGAATGAGATGTCTGATAGAAGAAATGTTAGGAGGTTGAACGAGATGTCCGATAGAAGAAATGTTAGGAGGTTGAATGACATGTCTGATAGAAGAAATGTTAGGAAATTGAATGAGATGTCTGATAGAAGAAATGTATTAGGAGGTTGAATGAGATGTCTGATAGAAGAAATGTTAGGAGGTTGAATGAGATGTCTGATAGAAGAAATGTTAGGAGGTTGAATGAGATGTCTGATAGAAGAAATGTTAGTAGATTGAATGAGATGTCTGATAAAATAAATGTTAGGAGGTTGAATGAGATGTCCGATGGAATAAATGTTAGGAGGTTGAATGAGATGTCTGATAGAAGAAATGTTAGGAGGCTGAATGAGATGTCTGATAGAAGAAATGTATTAGGAGGTTGAATGAGATGTCCGATAGAAGAAATGTTAGGAGGTTGAATGAGGTGTCTTAGATTTGTCCTGGGGGATTAACATCCACGATTTTTTTTTCCAGGGGCGACGAGGGAGGGGCTAGAATAGACACACTGTCACTAACTAACATACAGTGAAAGGTGAATAATTACATTTTCGGGTCTGAAATAAGATGTGATGGGCTAAAAGGCGTAGATGTCACAGCCTGGCTGTAAGCTAACATGCCAGCCGTTCTTTGTAAGGGCTAAAGCAGCCAGAAGAGGAGGAAGGGTGACATGGTTGATTTATCATCATCACTTCCCTTTTATACAGCCAGAAATATGTCAGGCTGATTACTCGAGAGCCTTACGGTTTCCGCATTTGTTAGGCGTGTAGTGAGTGAGAGACCATAGCGTGACCACCATCGTCTCACTTCTGGCATCACTGTCTAGCCACGCATGATTAACTCCTGGGTTAAAACAACAGTTAAAGTCATCACTCATGGAGATGCCCCTATATTGGGCGGGACGACATATCCTGTGTCACGGGTTTATGAGTTTAGCTACCAACATGCTTCGCGTGTTCCTCCCAGACATCCAGTTCGCCGACGTTGTTGAGTGCACTGCTTCTACCGGACTTTCCCATGCTGTGTTCAGGGCCTCGGTTTTGGGGGAAAACATTATAGAACTCACTGCCCCTTCAAGGCATATGGTAAAAAGCGACTAATTAAGGGTTTACTGTAATCGGAAATGTTTCGTCGAAAGGCGCAGTTATCGCAGTGAAAGGAGAATAGGAGAAGGAGGAGAAGGTGGAGGAGGAGGTGAAGAAGAAGAAGGAGGAGGAAGAGGATGAGGAGAAGAAGAAGAAGAAGCTCCAAACACTACCTTATTTCCCGACTACCTACCTCATCCTGTCTCAATTCTAATCGAAATTCATATATATCTCTCGCCTCTGTCCTCGACTGGAAATTACAAAACCAATTAAAAGCACCGCTTACCCCCGGGCTGTTCTTCAAATCTTCAAAGATACGTGTCTCCTCATGTTATGCATGTTGGCGTCGTCTGTTCTTGACTAGCAGACGCTCTATCATACTTGATGGGGTTCAGGAAACGAGGCCATCTTGAAAGAGTTATCAGTGAAGTGGGTATCTCCAGTAATAAATAGGTAATGTCGATTGCTGTTGGGAGGTTGGAGAAATTAATTGTAAATGGAAAGCAGCTGCAATGATTAGTGATGACTTTCATCACAGAACCCCCGACAGATCAGTCGTTGCCCAATCTCCCCCCTCTTTAGCTCCAGGAGTGTAACACGACCCAGCACGTCCATTTCGTGTTGAGTAACCAAACATCTTACACCTTTAGCGAAATGTGTGGGGCAGCTTGAGGCTGTGATCCTAAATCCGCCAACCTGGACAGAGATACAGTCATATGCTTATCACCGTAATCTTCTTTGCGAAAGGCATCAAGCATTGCGTGGATGACATCGCCCCTGTCCATTGCCAAACCAGTCAGAGTAACAACGGTGTCCGTCAGATAATATCCACGCTTGTTGCCTATAACCCCCGCTTCGCTAGACCCAGAGGTAGAGAGGTTAGGCAACCTGTTAGCGAATATAACAGGGGTCGACCACTCGTCATGGCGCGCTTTGCCGTTGTCCTTACCGCCATACTCAGCGATTTCACACGATCACAGTAATCGCAGATCAGGTCAGAGTTCCTTTTTCGCCCCATCCATATAACTAAGACTCTTGGTAATCTTTAATCTATTGTTTTCCCTTATTTTTTTTCATCAAACTTTATCCATCACGCAAGGCTGTAGGAACTTTGAGAAGCCCTGTCGGTCCAAGAGCTTTGGAGAGACAAAGAGCCTCACCCGATTTAAGGAAGTTAAACTGAGTTGAGGTGAGTTTAGTTGATTGAAGAACCGACACAGCACTCGGGGCATTCCAAAAGCTCTCCGTCCCTCATCTTCAGGAGCCAAGGCAGAGTTCTAATACAAATGGTGCCAGTAGCGTTCTGAATATACATCGATCTTGCTTTACCTCTGAGCGTCGAGACTGAACCCCTCGTCACTTATCGCTGTATCACTCGCCAGACTGAGGTGATTCATTTGCTCCTAAGAACTGTAGACGTTCTCCCGCAAAGCCCTAACCACGTCTGCCTTATGCATCACTTTTCCACCACGTTGTGCAGAGCCTATCCCGTCTGTTGAACTGGAGGGCACATAATGATAATTAGAACTACGTCACGACAGCATCAATAGGCTTGACAAAATATGTGCAAATAAGAACTTCCATGCTCGAAACGAGAGGTTGCAAACCCAGAAAACACCTTCATGGGATGTCTTTCCTGTGTTGGTTCCGGGGCCCCACTACGGGGGACGTAAGGTATGGGATTGGGGGGGGGGGGCCCACTGCCCCCTTAACAATCATGCTGTAAAAGGCAGCTAAGTAGGAAGGTTTCCTTTGAAGTCTGAGTGCATGTGCCTGAGTGCCGAGCTACCGACGTAAACCAGATTTGTAAAATGGTTGTGCACGCAAAATTCAAGTTATGAAACAATTATAAAGTCTGTAAATGGAGGAAAAAGGGAAACTTTCCGTCAGAATTTAAGCTGTGAGAAGAAGAAAAGGGAAACTTTCCGAAAAAGAAGAAGAAGGAAAGAAGAAGAAGAAGAAGAAGAAGAAGAAGAAGAAGAAGAAGAAAGAAGAAGAAGAAGAAGAAGAAGAAGAAGAAGAAGAAGAATTGGTCTGGCTGTCTCTCTAGCAAATGTACATGTGGAGTCCCAAAGTAAAGTCCAGACAATTTCTGACAAGGTTGGCTAGATGTTGCTAGTCGGAGGGAAGACACCAATATCGGGGTTTCTCCTTACATCATGTTGCCCTCCTCCACCACATGACTGATGTAATTGAGGAAGGGAAGGCGAAGGAGGTTCTTTGAGATGCCTTGTATGGTGGAAAGGTTTGCTTGTGGTAGCTGTCTGATACTTGGTTTGCGTTATTGTATAATTTCCTCATCTAGTTTAGTATCTTCGGTTAATGTTATCCCCAGAAATTTAAACACATTAGCCTGTTTAATGTCTTTGCACTGTACTATTATTTTCAGGGTTTGATTCTCTCTTTTTATTGACGTTACTTCTGTCTTTTCAGTGTTGGTTTTCATTTGATTTGCTTCACATTCTTCATTCACGAGTGTGAGATATTATTGCAGTTTCTCTGCTGTATCTGCTATCAACGCCTGGTCGTCAGGAAAGAGTAATTCCGTAATGTTACTAATATTTATGTTACTCATAGAGTTAGATAAGAAACGTTTTCATTTACCCAGTTTCACCCTTTGCTGTCGCATACTGTCTTGTTTCTCTGTTTTGTATATTCTCTGCTGTAAATGTAATCCTCCCATAGAGATGACAGGATCAAGAATAGTCAAAGATGAAGGGTGGCTGGAACTGTTACGTAACACTTCTTACATTAATTGTGTGGGTGCCAATCTAGACGCATGCTGTCATTGCAACACATACTATTAATATGATCTCAAGGTCAGTTTGCCAGAGAAAGAAATAAGATGATTAAGTCTGAAGCCAGTCACGCAGTTCAGTAAAGAGCAACAGATGAGATGGTTTGGCCACCTGACGAGAATGCCCTGGTACCAACTGCCACAGTCAGCCACGCTGAAGGACAACACTGGACACAAAGCAACGGGAAGACGATACGAAATATAGAACGACAAGGATCAAGAACTGCCGTGAAGAAACGAAGACAAGCTCATTTCAAGCATTAGAAAGAGCACAGCTACACCAACACTGCGATCAGATAACTGGCAGAAAGTGATAATGATGATGATGATAACAATAATGATATTAAGAGCAAGAAATAGAAGAATAACATTAAGGAGGAGAAGGAAGAGAAGAAAAAAAAAAGGAGGAGGATGAGGAAAGAAATTGCGACTGAGTAATAGCTTTTCCGACACACAATTCAAGGAAATAAGATGGCATCGAGTAATCAAACCACACCCTGTCTATAGATGACACTAACGATGATGATGCTGATACAAGAAAAGAAAAGAAAAGAGTCACCCCCTTCCTCCAAAAAATCTATAGAAAATGATGAATGCTCTTGGAAAGCCCAGGAAATCTCCAGAGAAATCGGAAATTCTCGGAGTGGACACTTTGATTAAACAGCAGCACTTGCAAATGAAATGGCAAGAACAGAGCAGACACATTGAGAACTGTCTGTCTTGAATGGGCACGTTGGCGAACTTTGACCTGGTTAAAAAAAAAAAAATAAAAAAATAAGTGAGTCAGCGAAGTGATTTGTTTGTGATTTTAGATTACAACACTGTGCCATAGATACTAGACAAGAAAGATAATGGTGAACTATCGGCCAATAAGAGAATCGCAGTGACAAGGGCGCTTCAGTCGAATACCTGACATTTGCGATCAGGAGCATTGATAGAAACAGTGTTGCTGAGGGGTGGGGGAAGAGAGATTTACATTTTCCTAGGACAGGGCTTCTTCTTCTTCTTCTTCTTCTTCTTCTTCTTCTTCTTCTTCTTCTTCTTCTTCTTCTTCTTCTTCTTCTTCTTCTTCTTCTTCTTCTTCTTCTTCTTCTTCTTCTTCTTCTTCTTCTTCTTCTTCTTCTTCTTCTTCTTCTTCTTCTTCTTCTTCTTCTTCTTCTTCTTCTTCTTCTTCTTCTTCTTCTTCTCCTTCTCCTCCTTCTCCTCCTCCTCCTCCTCCTCCTCTTCTTCTTCTTCTTCTTCTTCTTCTTCTTCTTCTTCTTCTTCTTCTTCTTCTTCTTCTTCTTCTTCTTCTTCTTCGTCTTCGTCTTCGTCTTCTTCTTCTTCTTCTTCTTCTTCTTCTTCTTCTTCTTCTTCTTCTTCTTCTTCTTCTTCTTCGTCTTCTTCTTCGTCTTCTTCTTCTTCTTCTTCTTCTTCTTCTTCTTCTTCTTCTTCTTCTTCTTCTTCTTCTTCTTCTTCTTCTTCTTCTTCTTCTTCTTCTTCTTCTGCCTTGCTATCCACCAATGGAGCATAAGCCCTCAACCAAATCACGCCAAGTCGTTCTATCCTTCGCCATTACATGGAGCTCTCCCCGTGTCAACCCCATCTTTCTAACTTCATTATCCAGCTCTCTTCTCCACGTGTTTTTTGGCGTTCCTTTATTGCTATGCCCCTGTGGGTTCCAATGCAAAGACATTCTAGTTATGATGTTCTCCTGTTTTCTCACTGTGTGTCCTATCCAACGCCAGCGTCTTTTCCTTAACTATCGGTCCACTGGAGCCTTTATAGTTCTCTCCCAAAGCTCTACATTAGTTATTCTGTCATACCATTTTATTCCCAGTTAACGAATGTCTGCAATTTATTAGTAATTGCTTTAGTTGTTCTGCATGTTTCCGCCCCATACAATAGTACTGATTTGACATTAGAATTAAAGCTTTTAAGTTTAATATTTCTTTTAATTTCGTTAGACCTCCACAAATTCTCTAGTGCCATGAAAGCTCTTCTTGCCTTTTGTATTTGCATTTTAATATCTCCATCAGTTCCTCAATTTTAATCTACATTACCTCCCAAATTGGTGTACGACTTCACGTCTTCGAGTTGAGTGCCATTAAGGGAAACCATCTTACTATTTGCCTGATTTTATCTTTGTCTTTCCTTTATGGATTTTCAGACCTGGCTACTGTGGTCTCGCATCAAGGAGATTTAATTTATCTTGCATCTGATTCCATGAATGGGACAGAAGAGAAATATATCATCAGCGAAGTCCAGATCATCAAGCTGTTTTGTAGGGGTCCACTGAATTACATTCTTGGTGTTAGCCAGTAAAAATAGGAGAGGCGAGAAAAGACATCCCTGTCGCACACCTGTTTTTATTTCAAATGTATCTGTTAGCTTTCCTTAGGACAGTGCTAAAGGAACTTAAACCTTTTTAAATTGCGGTATTTTATATATATATATATATATATATATATATATATATATATATATATATTATATATATATATATATATATATATATATATATATATATATATATATGGCTATCCTCCGAATAACGGGCACAAAAGATGGCGGCCAAAAAACAGGGCCCCAGTCACTAGTCAATTGTGCACTTCCGGTGACCTAATTTGCGGTTTTCCGGCGACTAGCGCCACCGCTGAGAGTATCTCGAACGCCGCTCACGCGGCGTGGATTGTGGCTAAACTAGATGGCTGGGACTCACGAGCAGCAGCTGCCGCATCTCCTGCAGCTTTGCTCATGAGTCCTAGCCATCTAGTTTAGCCGTGGGGGATACTCTCGGCAGTGGCGGTAGTCACGATAGTAATGAAATGGCGGCAGTAATGAAATTGTTCGTTATTTTGAAGCCCCACCCCGGGGTCGCAATTATTATTAACTGTTGAACGCGGTCTCTGGGACCTCTCTAACGGTGCTCCTCATCCGCATGGTGGCACTTTCTGTCACCGGGTGTTTATCGCTCAGTGTGGGGTCCCGGTGAGGTAAAATTTATTTACTACTTACACACACACATTTATAAATATATATTCTATATATTTTTAGGGCTCTGTAATCCGTAAGTTATCTCTTCTTTTTAAACGTTAATATCATGAATTGGTCAAGTAGAAAGCAATTTAACACAGGATTTTAAAAAAAGGTGAAATATCACACTATGTGTACATAGTTTTAATACACACAAGCAAACGTTTAAAAAAAGGAAAGAAAAGTTAGTCATCCCCTCATGGGACGCAGTTTTTCGCTATTTGAAGCCCCACCCTGGCTGCTGCCGGGGCCCTAATATAACAAACGGATGAATTGGGTTTCCGGGGTTCTCCACGGGTAATCCTAATCCGCATGGTGGCACTTTGTGTCACCGGCTGCTTATCTCTCTGTGTGAAGTCCTGGTGGGGTAAAATTCACTTACTGGGCTCTGTAATCTTCACTCACTTGTATTAATACAGATAAGTGATGCAAATCACATTTGTTTTTTGCAGCAAGAAATCTAACACTGAAGCCAACGTCCCAGACTGCACTTTTGAAACCCCCACATATACGCATGATGCCCACCAAAATACAGTTCCAGATAGCACTCTTGTAACCTCATCTCACCCCACACGCAGCCACACACAACCACACACAGCCACACACAACCACACACATGCAGAAGGACGAGGCCCACCGAACAAACAAGAGTCGCGCCAGTGCAAAGATTTTAACTAATTTCTCAGATCTGCGCCAGAGTTCTCTGGTCCGTGGCAGTTGCCCTGTGTGATAATTAGTGGCGTTGCAGCGATGTTCAACGGAGGGTTACAGCCAGTGCGAGGAAGTAATCCAAGTAAAACAGCACGGAAACACACATACACCGGGTATGTGAAAGCCATCTCCAGCTTCTTTGTTCTTACAAGCGAGCAGAACGAGGAGAAGTAGGGATGTACCCTAGTGCTCTTACTGTCTCGCACTGGGTTGTTCAGGGTATCCTCACTTGATTACCCTAACGCACTTGTCGTTTGTTGCTCTTCCTGGCATTTATGTTGGGTGGGCATTATGATTTCCTCGGCTGCTCCTGCTGTTTATGTTTTATTTCCGCCCGTTGTCTCTTCTGTCTGTAACATGAAGGATAACAACATATAGCATTCTAATACGACCTCGAAAGTCGAACGCGACAAAACTCTAACAGCTTGGAATCCGAACGAAATTTTTAAGTAAAATGTGCCTCGGAACTCGAACACCGTCTATAAAACCGAACTCGTGGTACGCGCCGATCACGCCTAAGATGGCAACGCGGGAGCATCAGCACATTCACCAGCAGCAGATGGAAGAACTTGCTGAAGAAAATTCTATTGGGGAGGTAGAGGGGAAGCTGGAAGGTTTAGGTTTAGTACTGCTGAAATCCAAGATCTTTTGACCGTGTGGTAAAAGACGCAAAATTTTATTAAGAAGTGGCACCCTGATAGAGCCCTGGTTAACATGTGAGTTAACTTAGTTAATGATAACATTATCGAACATGTAAGACAATTAACAAAAGTCGCTAACACCAAGTACGCTGTGTGTCAACAAACAATAGTGACCTCAAACCCTCTACACAGTGGTGAGCGACTACGATATGAAACACCAGAAAGTTTTCCCAATGTTATCATAGAAGGTTCACCTTCCACACAATAATCTGTTTACATCTACTTCCTCCTCCTATTCCCTCTCACCATTTTGAGGGTAAACACGATGTGTTTATATCTTATTTTATTTTATTTTTTTGTGTTTGAATTCAGATATGATCTTCATGAATGACTATATTTACAGTCTACTGTATTTACGAAACTCGACTGTATTTACGAAAATAGTTTTTAAAAAGTGAGTTTGTTTGACCCTAGGCAGATTAATCTAGTTTCCTTTTTTTTTAACTGGGCAAAGTTGGAACTCGATTTGGAATTCGAACACCGTCTCAGAACAGATTATGTTCGAATTCCAAGGTACTGCTGCCTGGCTCTTAAACCTGGAATTGTTCATTGTTCATTCAGAGATAACCTTCTTTGCACGTCAGGCATACCTATAAGTTTTACATCTTCTCCTAAGCGTTTTCTTACTGTGTTTACGCTAACGACTCCTTTGCTGTATTGGTTGATGTAGCGACTGTGAGCTCTTGCGTGGCTTTCACATCGCGCTGCTCCATATAGTCACCTGAAATAAAACTAGAAAAGGCCACAAGCTACACTCAAAGCATTTGAGAACAGAATCTGAGGACGAAGTACAAAAGAATACACCTGCTCCAGAAGAAAACATGCCAAGCAAGCGACAGGATGACAGCCTGAAACATCTCATATGGCGATATCCATGAAGACGACATACCGACAACGTGGACAAAGTCTGGTCAAGATCGCCATAGCAACTGAGGGCCTTATGGCGAAACAACAGCGATAACAGCTACTAAAACAACACGAAGAACTGGCACAGCAATTTCACCACGAATAGCCCAGAAGACAGCCCAATCACTGGCAGTAACACCGCCAACGGATGGCACAATAAGGAACACATGACCTAATCAGACCCAGAGCTGCACAATGAGACAGACACGACCTGGCCACATTAAACGATTTTGAAACAATATTTATCTGATACATATCTAGCAACAAGTGCGCAGTCAAGCAGCCACTTCTCCCGCCAACAGCAACATTTCTAGAAGTCTGTTACATTTGCCGCCATGTCTACGTTGTATTGCTCCATATCTTTGTGGCAACGATAAGGAGAAACCCAGGAGGTTTCAGTTAATTATGGAACCTGATAACACAAAACGTAAACGTGTTCTTCAGTATGATTTTTGTTTTTCTGCGTGGATAGACGCCAGAGCAAAAATGAGTTTATGCTATAAGAGCTTTATTCGCTGTTGGGTCTGGTAAGCACGATTTGCTCTTCACAACGATACGGTCCATCAAGTCCTCATAATGGGGCAGTTTCGACGCGATTACGTCATTTCCGATATAAATGCAAGAGCGATAATTCGCGTTCTCTCACATAGAGGGAACCGAGCTGACAATATGTCCGTGATTGCTGTCTCTGTTTTGTGGGTTTGTTTTTCATGTTTAGCACTATTATTCCCTGTATGATTGTCGGTTTATGTTTTGTTTTTATGACAGCCTGTTGAACTAGATCACGGGGATAGCTCAGGGAAAACAACGGAGATAATTCTGTAACAAACACTTATATGGGGATGGGAGGCAGCTTCTTGTATACTAAGTCAATGCAATATCAATTGGCATGGTACCTTTTGAACGTCGAATTTTTTTCTTCTTCTTCTTTTTCTTCTTCTTCTTCTTCTTCTTCTTCTTCTTCTTCTTCTTCTTCTTCTTCTTCTTCTTCTTCTTCTTCTTTTTCTTTTTCTTTTTCTTTTTCTTTTTCTTTTTTTTTTCTTCTTCTTCTTCTTCTTCTTTCTTCTTCTTCTTCTTCTTCTTCTTCTTCTTCTTCTTCTTCTTCTTCTTCTTCTTCTTCTTCTTCTTCTTCTTCTTCTTCTTCTTCTTCTTCTTCTTCTTCTTCTTCTTCTTCTTCTTCTTCTTCTTCTTCTTCTTCTTCTTCTTCTTCTTCTTCTTCCTCTTCCTCTTCCTCTTCCTCTTCCTCTTCCTCTTCTTCTTCTTCTTCTTCTTCTTCTTCTTCTTCTTCTTCTTCTTCTTCTTCTTCTTCTTCTTCTTCTTCTTCTTCTTCTTCTTCTTCTTCTTCTTCTTGAGTTGGCACGTTGTTTTGTGATTTACAAGAAGACTGCGATGCCTGACCCTTTCGGCCAATATCCGATTAAAAAAAACCCGTCAGTTCGTCGTCTTTAGTGAGTTCCCGAAACCCACTCGAGAAGCAGTGAGAACTAAGAAGATCAAAAAATAAATTTATAAAAACGTGCATGACTGCGGATGGGACCGGACAAGAGCACAGACCTTATCCATACTTCTGGTGATACTGTGAGATGGCGAATCATAACCTTCTTCACCTATGGGCATAGCAGTGACAATGTTCCTTAGATAGCTGCCATGGTTTCTAAATCAAGCTACCAGCATTATCATATGATAACCCTAACAGCTAACCGGTACCTACCTTCTCTGCATCCTTGATTAAATTTTCAGGTTGCATAACCATACTCGTCTTAGAATAAGGCCGGTGTCCTTCCCAGTGCATCCCATACCATACTCGTCTTAGAATAAGGTCGGTGTCCTTCCCAGTGCATCCCATTCCATACTCGTCTTAGAATAAGGCCGGTGTCCTTCCCAGTGCATCCCATTTCATACTCGTCTTAGAATAAGGCCGGTGTCCTTCCCAGTGCATCCCATTCCATACTCGTCTTAGAATAAGGCCGGTGTCCTTCCCAGTGCATCCCATAACATGCTCGTCTTAGAATAAGGCCGGTGTCCTTCCCAGTGCATCCCATTCCATACTCGTCTTAGAATAAGGCCGGTGTCCTTCCCAGTGCATCCCATAACATGCCTTAGAATAAGGCCGGTGTCCTTTCCGATGCATCCCATACCATACTCGTCTTAGAATAAGGCCGGTGTCCTTCCCAGTGCATCCCATAACATGCTCGTCTTAGAATAAGGCCGGTGTCCTTCCCAGTGCATCCCATTCCATACTCGTCTTAGAATAAGGCCGGTGTCCTTCCCAGTGCATCCCATAACATGCTCGTCTTAGAATAAGGCCGGTGTCCTTTCCGATGCATCCCATACCATACTCGTCTTAGAATAAGGCCGGTGTCCTTCCCAGTGCGCTTCTGCGTCCGTAACAGTTGGTACTTTGTTGGATCTCAAGTTTTGTATTCGCCGTCCAACATTCGCAGAGGACAGGTATGCTGCGATTATAGGGTATTTCAGTCTTCCTCTTTTCATCTTTGCGTTCACCACTTGTAGATTCCAGCGAAGCCTGCGGATTGGTCACCCACTTCTGTACTTTAGTTGGGTGCCATACACTGAATGTTTGCGTGCACAACTGTCTTACGGATCTTGGTTTTATTTATTTATTCAGACTGTTGGTTCCTCGCCTCGCCTTTAATTCAAAGGAAACAAAATTAGTTACTCGACTCTTACGACATGCTTGTTAGGTGGCAGTGTTTTTTTAATCTCCCTACCCCAAAACACCGGAACCATCACGGGCTAGGTATTTCAGTCATATCTAACGGACATAACTGTACAAGACATATGACGCCCTCAGCGAATTACATTGGAAAGGGAGGGAGAGAATGAGAGAGAGAGAGAGAGAGAGAGAGAGAGAGAGAGAGAGAGAGAGACAGACAGACAGACAGACAGACAGATAGGGAGGGAGGGGGAGAGAGAGAGAAAGAATAGGTGGCTGATGAAGATTGTCAATCGCCAATCCTTTACAGGGCGTTGCAGAACCAACGCCAGCATTGTTATTTGGTTGTTGTGGTTTTTCTAGGCAAATTTACGTCCAGAAGTTTGCCATTGCTTTTTGAACAATCGGCTTCTCGATACCACTGTCGAAACCAAGCAAGGCGCAAGGCCGGCAACTGGAATCGAACCTGGTACCCTGGAATTACGAAGCGCGTTCGCAACGCTTAAGCTACAAACGCCGACTGATAAAGAATAGTAAAGATCCTTTTTAACGCCTTTAGGCGTATCGGGTATAAGGAAAGAGCGCCCATATTTGTACAGACCATCAGCACTAGGTGGGTAATGTGGTCAGCATTACGCCGACCGTCTCTACTTCCCCAGGTCATACATCCTGCTACCCATTTTAGGCTGGGTGGACCTGCGACGCCCAGTATCATGATAAAAATCCACACAGCCAGCAGGACTGAAGAAGAATACAAGAAAATAACCATCGCAGATCTATTTCCTGTATAGCTACACGCAGACTCGGCTTGCCTCCCTCCTGTGCCGCTAACGCGCTAGGATATCGCCTGATGCGCCACTAATCCGCCATCAAAGGGAGCCAGGGATTAGATGTTTGTGTGTGCTGGGATTTGCTAGCATAATGTTTCTTTTCTGTCCTGGGAAAAGGGGGGGGGGGGGGGGGGGAACCATTCAGGATATTGTCGGAATTTAAGCATGAGAATACAGGTCTGTGTGCTGCTGTGGTTTTTTTTTTTTTAAAAAAGTCGTTTTGGTGCTATATTAACATCCAACCCCAAACAGTGGAAATCCACAGGTCAAAGGACGTCTTCTGTCCCAAAGTTACCCACTCCACTGCAATAATTATTTTAACCTTTTGTATCCCACCGTTGATCCACTTCATTTATTCCAAAAATTATTTTAACTCCTTCTGTCACAACGGTAATCCACTCCACTTCAGTAATTACTTTAACCCTTTATGTCGCAGCGTTAATCACTACACTCCAGTAATTACTTTAACACCTCCTGTCCCAACGTTAATTCACCCCATTCCAGTAATAACTTTGTGCCGCAATACTGTATTATTTTAACTTGCGCAGACTCAAAGTTTGCCACCCTAAAGTACGTCGACTCTGCTACACTTATTTTATGTTGTCTTGTTTGTTATTGTATCGTCCATTTCTGTTGAATGCTGATGCAGGCTTTCTAGTCGCAACATCATTGTCTCGTTCATGATTATGTTGTTGTGAAGCTGTTCCTGTTCTCATTTAGATTGACATTTTTTTTCTGCTATAGGAAGATCTGAGCCGTCGTGGACGTGACCACGAAGGTGGTGGGCTCAAACCCGAGCGGAGGCTGACTTTGTTTTTGTTTTTTGGTGGGTCTCTCAAGAATTTCTTTGGCTGCCAGTTAGACCCAGCCCTAAATGGGTACCTGGTAACGTTTTGGGAGGTAAAGGTGGCTGGCTTGGTGTTGACTACATATAGGTTTGACAGCATATACCCAGGAGCCGCCGTGATGTAGCCGGTCGGAAGATGGTGGGTTCAAGTCCTAATGGAGCCAGACTTTTTCTTCAGATATGACCTTGACTCCCCGGTCGACCCTGCCTTGAGTCGGTACCAGGTATAGTCATGAGAAGCATAGGCGGCCGGCATGATGATGACGGCATCACCCACAGAGTGTCGATTTGTCTATAAAATGTAGCTCGAGCCCTATATGCCCAGTACGTCTGGAGGCGTGAAAAAGGGTCGTTTATTTTACTGACTTTACTTACTCTATACACAAAACAACCGAATGCGTGGAAAAGGGTCGTCTATTTTACTGACTTTACTTACTCTATACACAATATAACCGAAGGCGTGGAAAAGGGTCGTTTATTTTATTGACTTTACTTACTCTATACACAATATAACCGAAGGCGTGGAAAAGGGTCGTTTATTTTACTTACTATATAATATACACAATACACCTGGAGGCGAGGATAATGGTCGTTTTCCTACTTTACTTATAAGGAGATCTAACGTAAAAACTGCCTTAGTGTGAACGAGTTAAAATTATTGAAGTTGGCGTCGGAAGGTGTAACAAAAAAAAGATGACGAAGTTCTCGCAGCTTGTCACCTGTAAATGAAATTTATTCAGGCAGTAACATCCGAGAGGAGAGCTAACAGAGGACTCCAGTCTCCTGCAGCTACAGGCAATTTTCAGCTACTTGTTAATTCCTTGGCTACATAGAATCAGTTCAGCTGAGGATTTTTGGAACGATCATCTTACCCACGATTTCTTTGTTAGGGGGAGTAGACAGTTGTCTGCATGTTGGAGGCGGAGAGGGGGGGGGGGGGGGGGGGGGGTTAGACTATTTTTGCTTTGGGTCTTTTTAATTTAAAACCAGCAGTGTGGACAAGGACTTACGTAAGTGAACTTTTTTGACAGTTACTTTATCGAACAAGGACTCACATGAACGAACTTTTTAGACAGTTACTTTATCGGACAAGGACTCACATGATAGAACTTTTTTGACAGTTACTTTATCGAACAAGGACTCACATGAGCGAACTTTTATGACAGTTAATTTATCGGACAAGGACTCACGTGAACGAACTTTTTTGACAGTTACTTTATCGAACAAGGACTCACATGAACGAACTTTTTTGACAGTTACTTTATCGAACAAGGACTCACATGAACGAACTTTTTTGACAGTTACTTTATCGGACAAGGACTCACATGAGAGAACTTTTTTGACAGTTACTTTATCGGACAAGGACTTACATGAGCGAACTTTTATGACAGTTAATTTATCGGACAAGGACTCACATGAGAGAACTTTTTTGACAGTTACTTTATCGAACAAGGACTCACATGAACGAACTTTTTTGACAGTTACTTTATCGGACAAGGACTCACATGATAGAACTTTTTTGACAGTTACTTTATCGAACAAGGACTCACATGAGCGAACTTTTATGACAGGTAATTTATCGGACAAGGACTCACGTGAACGAACTTTTTTGACAGTTACTTTATCGAACAAGGACTCACATGAACGAACTTTTTTGACAGTTACTTTATCGAACAAGGACTCACATGAACGAACTTTTTTGACAGTTACTTTATCGAACAAGGACTCACAAGAGAGAACTTTTTTTACAGTTACTTTATCGAACAAGGACTTACATGAGCGAACTTTTATGACAGTTAATTTATCGAACAAGGACTTACATGAGCGAACTTTTATGACAGTTACTTTATCGAAAAAGGACTTACATGAGCGAACTTTTATGACAGTTAATTTATCGGACAAGGACTCACATGAACGAACTTTTATGACAGTTACTTTATCGGACAAGGACTCACATGAACGAACTTTTATGACAGTTACTTTATCGGACAAGGACTCACATGAACGAACTTTTTTGACAGGTACTTTATCGGACAAGGACTCACATGAGAAAACAGTTATGACAGTTACTTTATCGGACAAGGACTCACATGAGAGAACTTTTATGACAGTTACTTTATCGGACAAGGACTCACATGAGAGAACTTTTATGACAGTTACTTTATCGAACAAGGACTCACATGAGAGAACTTTTATGACAGTTACTTTATCGGACAAGGACTCACATGAGAGAACTTTTATGAAAGTTAATTTATCGGACAAGGACTCATATGAGCGAACTTTTATGACAGTTACTTTATCGGACAAGGACTCACATGAACGAACTTTTATGAAAGTTAATTTATCGGACAAGGACTTGCATAAGCGAACTTATTTGACAGTTAATTTATTGAACAAGGACTCCCATAAGCGAACTTATTTGACAGTTGTCAGAAAAGGACTCACATAAGCGAACTTATATGACAGTTAATTTATCACACAAGGACTCCCATAAACGAACTTTTTTGACAGTTAATTTATCGGACAAGGACTCACATAAGCGAACTTATTTGACAGTTAATTTATCGGACAAGGATTCATATAAGCGAACTTTCCCCAGTGTGTTTTTCTCGGGGCCCAGTTATGGGAAAAACAAGAATAGACCCACTGCCTCCCCAAAATTGTAAGAAATGTTGTAAGAATCGACTAATCGGAGCTTCCTCTAAAGTCGAAGTGCATCTGCCTGAGAGGCAAGGAACCAACAGTCTGCATACAAATGTGTCAGACCTGTTAAACGGATGCACGCGCAACACTCAGGTTCTGGAACATGACTGCAGTCCAGAAGTGGCTGAACAACCAGAACTTTCCGCCAGAGTTTACAGCTGGTAAACGCGAAGAAGAAGAAGAAGAAGACACAAGCGAACTTATTTAACAGTTCGTTTATCTAGCAATCATATGTTGGAAATTTAGGCTGTGTTAAAACAACTCGCTCTCTGACTTAGAAGTTAGTGAATTCGTTTAATACTGTCATAACCCTCGAGTATTGGCTTTGATTATTGCTGTGACCCGTGTAATAGTTACAAAAAAATAAAACAAAAAACATTTACGAACTATCGTACGAGAGTCGCACGGTCACAGAGATTCGCACCTTGTCCTTACTGTGTAGCAGGCCCTTTGCAGAACGTCGCTCTCATGACGGTCTGCCTCAAAGAAGCTCAGTCCCTCACCAGCTCTCTCGCTTCGTGCACTTTCGTATCCAAGAAATCACTTATATCCTGCGCCCATCTTCGTGTTGGTTGGTTCCTGCCTCTCCTACCTGGTACCATACATTCTGCTATTATTTTTTTTCCAATTTGCCATGGCGCTTGATACGGCCAAAATATTTCAGCTTTCAAGAAAAGATGCTTTTTATGAGCCAGTCTTCCTTGATGTTCATATCTTTTAGAATGTGGGTATTTGTTCTCTTCTTTGTCCGTGGTATTCTGAGAACTTTTCTGTAGCATTTCAGCTTAAAAGCTCCTCACCACGTCATATTTCGAAAGACGACAATGGTGCACTGTGGCCAACGTTTGTTGTGTAGACAGCAGGTTATTTAACAGCGCTGTATTTGGTTATTTTGTTCTCATTATTCTTTTTCACTCATCAGTAAAAGAGCGGTTGGTACGATTTGTTGTGGTTTACATCTAGGCTGCGGCATTGGTGCCTTTCGGCCCAACACATCTGATTTGGACTGACATTCAGATCGTCCCCTTTCACCCTTTTACGACATACTTGTTAGGGGCAGAAGCGGATCTCTCTCTCTGTGCCTCCCTCCCCTCTCTCTCCCTCCCCTCTCTCTCCCTCTCCTCTCTCTCCCTTTTCTATCCACTCTCTCTCCCTCTCTATCCCCCTCTTTCCCTCCCCTCCCTCCCCTCTCTCTCCCTCCCCCTCTCTCTCCCTCCCCTCTCCCTCTCTCCTACCCTCTGTCTCTCTCTCTCTCTCTCTCTCTGCTAAAAATAAAAAAAATGAGGCTCGGAACCCACACGAGAGAACCTCTGTGATTTTGGCAGAATTTGTTCTCCCATGTTTTCTTTGCCCCTCAAAGGCTTCAACCGTGCAATATCAGTTGCCACACAAGGCATGGCGTTTACACGAGACTGCAGTGTTCAAAAGCATAAATTAATTTATCAGGTGCCAATCTCTTTATATTTTGACATGTCAACAGTGTGTCAAAGCGTTTTCTCGCCCAGCCAGCAGCTGAACGTTTGGGTGCATCTGCTGTTGGAGGCTGTCGCGATTTGGATCGTTTCGCTGCACTTGAACTGTCAAGTCAGGCGCGGGTCTTATACATGATTGTTTTATTGGCAAGGTATTCTTAGTTTTGATATGGCCGAAGTAAAGGGGTCTCTGTGGCAGTCAGTACCCACCCAGTTTGGACTAAGGTACCTTTGTAATAGAAGAGTCATTATCATCATCATTATCATCAGTTTCCACTTCTGCCGTTAAGCGTTGTGGGCAGGAACAGTTTGCCATCCATTGTTTGACGATCAGCAATGGCTATTGTCATTCCATGTCGATGTAAAAGCTATTTAATGACACCAGTCCATGTTCTCCTAGGGCGGCCTCTTGCTTTCACTTCAAATCCTTTCATGCGTAACGCCTGCGTTGGTAATTGTTCTGGCTGGATTCTTGACCAAATGAGCGAACCATTTGATCTCCTGTTTGTTAATAAATTTGCTGCATTGTTTTCTTCCTACAGTCTGTCTGATAATATCATTTCTAACGTTGTCTCTGGTGGTGAAGTTGGCGGCTTTTCTCATGCATCTTATTTTACAGGTATTTATTTCACGTAGGTTAGCCTTTGAAAATGTCCATGTCTGGCACTGGTAGCATAGCGTTGGTATGAAAATGCTGTTTATAACCTGTTTCTTGGCGCTCATACTTATGTTTGGATATCTTAATAACGGTGTCAGTTGGTATATAAGTGCACTGAGTCGTTGGCTTCTTGTTTCTATTTCCATTATTCCTCCGTCCTCCGAGAATATACTTCCTAGATATATAAATTTGTTAATTTTCTACAGACACGTATCCTTCAGCCCGATATGTAGCAGACTGGGAATTCTGCCAAAGTGAAGTACTCACTCCAGTTTTAGCAGTATTTATTTTCATGTTATATCTTCTGCGTGTTGAACCGTGACCTTCACGATTGAACCTAGCCTGTTCAAATGGTCCTGCAGTCTACTCCCCTCGTTGTAGAGCAGGCACTGAACGTCTGAGAATAGTAGCTCATTTATTGTGTGTGAATCTAATTCTTTTTCTGAAAAGTAAAAGTTCTAATCTTCTGGATTATCTGGGTCTGCTGCTTTAAAACTGAATCAGAAGAGCACCCTATTATAACTCAGTTATACTGTTGATTGAGGTTTATCATCTGAACAGTGTCTTTTGCTAGTCAACTGGATGGTGATCTTCCAATATGCAGTCAAAGTGAGGGAAAAATAAGTCCCTTCTGGGAAAGCGCCCCCCCCCCCTTCTCCCCATCTCTAAAAGTCGTTTGGAACGAGAGTGAAAGTCTTTCGTAGATCGTTCAATGTCGTTAGTTTAGATACGGAGCTGGTGCTGTGTGTGACGCTCGTGTCGAGCAAAGAAGAAATCAGATCTTTTATACACTGATGCCACAAGGATATTATTAGATTACCAGAGACCAACAACAGGAAAATACTGTTTTTCTTTTGGGGGATCTGAATATCATGGGGCGCTGGCACGTAATCAGTCTGGTTTCTTGTAAACAGAAATACCTCGGCAGTATTAGTGACCGAAACAGTGAAAAAGCACCGCTTCTTCTTCTTCTTCTTCTTCTTCTTCTTCTTCTTCTTCTTCTTCTTCTTCTTCTTCTTCTTCTTCTTCTTCTTCTTCTTCTTCTTCTTTCTTCTTCTTCTTCTTCTTCTTCTTTCTTCTTCTTCTTCTTCTTCTTCTTCTTCTTCTTCTTCTTCTTTCTTCTCTTCTTCTTCTTTCTTCTTCTTCTCTTCTTCTTCTTCTTCTTCTTCTTCTTCTTCTTCTTCTTCTTCTTCTTCTTCTTCTTCTTCTTCTTCTTCTTCTTCTTCTTCTTCTTCTTCTTCTTCTTTCTTCTTCTTCTTCTTCTTCTTCTTCTTCTTCTTCTTCTTCTTCTTCTCTTCTTCTTCTTCTTCTTCTTCTTCTTCTTCTTCTTCTTCTTCTTCTTCTTCTTCTTCTTCTTCTTCTTCTTCTTCTTCTTCTTCTTCTCTTCTTCTTCTTCTTCTTCTTCTTTTCTTCTTCTTCTTCTTCTTCTTCTTCTTCTTCTTCTTCTTCTTCTTCTTCTTCTTCTTCTTCTTCTTTCTTCTTCTTCTTCTTCTTCTTCTTCTTCTTCTTCTTCTTCTTCTTCTTCTTCTTCTTCTTCTTCTTCTTCTTCTTCTTCTTCTTCTTCTTCTTCTTCTTCTTCTTCTTCTTCTTCTTCTTCTTCTTCTTCTTCTTCTTCTTCTTCTTCTTCTTTCTTCTTCTTCTTCTTCTTCTTCTTCTTCTTCTTCTTCTTCTTCTTCTTCTTTCTTCTTCTTCTTCTTCTTCTTCTTCTTCTTCTTCTTCTTTCTTCTTCTTCTTCTTCTTCTTCTTCTCTTCTTCTTCTTCTTCTTCTTCTTCTTCTTCTTCTTCTTCTTCTTCTTCTTTCTTCTTCTTCTTTCTTCTTCTTCTTCTTCTTCTTCTTCTTTCTTCTTCTTCTTCTTCTTCTTCTTCTTCTTCTTCTTCTTCTTCTTCTTCTTCTTCTTCTTCTTTCTTCTTTTCTTCTTCTTCTTCTTATTCTTCTTCTTCTTCTTCTTCTTCTTCTTCTTCTTCTTCTTCTTCTTCTTCTTCTTCTTCTTCTTCTTCTTCTTCTTCTTCTTCTTCTTCTTCTTCTTCTTCTTCTTCTTCTTCTTCTTCTTCTTCTTCTTCTTTCTTCTTCTTCTTCTTCTTCTTCTTCTTCTTTCTTCTTCTTCTTCTTCTTCTTCTTCTTCTTCTTCTTCTTCTTCTTCTTCTTCTTCTTCTTCTTCTTCTTCTTCTTCTTCTTCTTCTTTCTTCTTCTTCTTCTTCTTCGTCTTCTTCTATTTCTTCTTCTATTTCTTCTTCTTTTTCTTCTTCTTCTTCTTCTTCTTCTTCTTCTTCTTCTTCTTCTTCTTCTTCTTCTTCTTCTTCTTCTTTCTTCTTCTTCTTTCTTTTTCTTCTTCTTCTTCTTTCTTCTTCTTCTTTTTCTTCTTTCTTCTTCTCTTCTTCTTCTTCTTCTTCTTCTTCTTCTTCTTCTTCTTCTTCTTCTTCTTCTTCTTCTTTCTTCTTCTTCTTCTCTCTTCTTCTTCTTCTTCTTCTTTCTTCTTCTGCTTCTTTTCTTCTGCCTCTTCTTCTTTTTTATTCTTCGTCGTCGTCGTCTGTCCTTAAAATCGTTATGGGCACTTTATAATGTGTTTACATGTAGGCTAAGATATCTGCAGTTTTCGGCACAACACATCCAGTTTCGACAAACCCTTAGTCTCATTTTACGCCAAACAGGAGAGAGGGACGGTGCAGTATTTGAAAGTATTTATCTGCACATCGTTCACAGTGCCCAAACCTCACAAATGAAAGTCGAGACCAATTCTCACGTTACTGTAAATCAGGAGTGGCGAGGCAACACTTGTCTCTTCTCTATTCTTTTCAAGTCCTTTAGATTGCTTAACAACACGATTTTGTTTCGATGTGTTTTTTCTTAATTTTTGTTCCACATCCTCGGAAAATTAGATTATATTTTCTCATGATTGTGTATAACGTTCGGAAAGTGAACAATTTCCAAAAGGAACGTTGCACATAAATCAATTGAATCCTACAACAGGGGCTCTCAACCTTCCTAACCCGACAACCTTTTAAAATAGTTCCTCGTGTTGTGGCAACCCCCAACCATACAATTATTGTCGTTGCTAATTCATAACTTCAGTAAATATGTAAGAGTTTTCCGATAGTCTTATTCGACCCCTGTAAAATGGCTTTTTCGACCCACAAAAGGGTCGCGACCTACAGGTTGGGAACCGCTGGCCTAGGAGAAGCTGGCACAGAAAGATCAACGCTGAACGGGGATCGGCTACATCCGATTAAAGCCTCTAACCGGACTCAGTTATTAAGTTTGAATATTTTACCCTGGGATTTTTCTGTCCTTCTTTATTCTTCTTGAGAGTTGAAAATTGCTTCCTGCCATAGAACGCTAGCGAAACGGAATGAAAAGATCCCAGCAAGGCCCCTCAAGACTTGTTGATTAGGCCGCATTCTTGTCGGATTGTTTTCCCCTGGCCCGTTGCTTATTGGCGAATGTTTTCTTTATAAATATCACGCGACCTAGTGGATGTTTACACAAGAATTATTTCCCCTGCAGCACCGATTCCTATCGCTGGATGATGCCTCTCCGTTTGTTATTACAGTCCCCCGAACTTTTGGAGGAAACCTCTCTCTTCCCCTTAGCCTCCTTCCCCTCTCACTCGCTTCCATCCCCCCACTACCATAACGCTGATATCAATACACGCTGTCGCCGGCTAACTTGTCAATGCTATCTGTCTTAAACACGATGTATATATATATATCGCAGATTATGGAGAGGCGTGATCGCCCACGCCAGTCGGCAAGGCACCTGATGATGATGATTCAGTATTGCTATAAATGGCAGTACTTTCTTCAACAAGGTGTTATATATTCAGTATTGTTATAAATGGCAGTACTTTCTTCAACAAGGTGTTATATATTCAGTATTGTTATAAATGGCATTACTTTCTCCAACAAGGTGTTATATATTCAGTATTGTTATAAATGGCATTACTTTCTTCAAGAAGGTGTTGTGTATTCAGTATTGTTATAAATGGCATTACTTTCTTCAAGAAGGTGTTGTGTATTCAGCATTGTTATAAATGGCAGCACTTTCTTCAACAAGGTGTTGTACATTCAGTACTGTTATAAATGACATTACTTTCTTCAACAAGGTGTTTTATATTCAGTATTGTTATAAATGGCATTACTTTCTTCAAATGGTGTTGTATGTTCAGTATTGTTATAAATGGCAGTACTTTCTTTAACAAGAATTGACAGCAGTGTATTTAACAAGATGTTGCATATATTTTTAAGTATAATGTTAAAACCAGCTGTAGAAATATTTAGAAATGATGGCGATTAAAGTGGCTAAAATTATCAGTTGGGATGGTACACTGGGGGAGTTAACATATTCAGTGTTTAGGAATGAGGAGTTAAAATTAAAGACACGTTGTTGGACAGGTGGAGATGAAATAGCAATGGGCCACAGCGGATTAATGTAACAACTGACCAAGTAACTGTGGACCACTGTGGATTAACGTAACAACTGATCAAGTAACAATGGGCCATCTTGGGTCAGTACAACAATTGATAAAGTAACAATGGACCACAATGGATTAATGTAACAACTGACCTGGTAAAAAAAGGCCACAGTGGATTAATGTAACAACTGACAAAGTAACAATGGGCCACAATGGATTAATGTAAAAACTGACCAAACAACAGTGGGCCACAATGAAATAATGTAACAAGTGATCAAGTAACAGTCCGTTAATGTAACAACTGACCAAATAACATTGGGCCACAATGGATTAATGTAACAACTGACGAAGTGACAATAGACCACAATGGATTTATGTAACAGCTGACTAGGTAACAAGGGATCACAATGGATAAATGTAACAAGTGATCAAGTAACAGTCCGTTAATGTAACAACTGACCAAGTAACAACAGGCCACAGTGGATTAATGTAACAACTTACGAAGTAACAACAGACCACAATGGATTATTGTAACAACTGACGAAGTGACAAGGAACCACAGTGGATTTATGTAACAGCTGACTAGGTAACAAAGGATCACAGTGGATTAATGTAACAACTGACCAAGTAACAACAGGCCACAATGGATTCACGTGACAACTAGCCGAGTCACATGCAGTTAAAGACAAGTAAAACCTTTCAGCTGCAACCATCAGACGGATGATGAGCTGGCTGGTGCTGAATGAGCCAAGATTCCTGAAAGGTATTAAATACCAAGTCTAGGTGTACTTCAGATAGAGCTGATATGTTACAGGGAGTTGATGGCTGAGACGGTCACGGCTGAGCAAAGAACGGTTTCCCTTTCCTTCCAGGAGCTGATAGGCTTCTTCTGTTTCAGCGCATCGTCTGTCTTCCTCATTAATCACCGGCGGTATTCTTATCACCAGCACCATTCGGAGTGCGACATCTATCCTGAGAGACGAGAAACCAACAGGCTGCATACATAATAGCCAGATCTGTAAAATGGATGCACACTTGAAGGTCAAGTTCTAGAATAACACCACAGTCCAGAAGTGGACAAACAGATCAGATTTTCCGCCGAAGTTTACAGCCAGTGAACGCAAAGAAAATGAGGCTTGCGTGTAACATCTAAATCAATAAAAGTACATACTACCACTCCTGTTATTACTACTTACTGCTGCTGCTGCTACTACTACTATTACAACTACTGCTACAATCGTCTTCCTTTAAAATTTCTAACCCCCTTCTCTCCTTTGTCTCTTCTGTTCCATCGCTTCCTCCTTTTCCTTCTATAAATTTTTTTTTCTACTTTAAATTTAAAATCTCATTACCCTCCCAACTGCTCATCCACCATTCAACATATCACCAGCGATTAAGACGGGTTAAAAAGGCTGCCATTTTTCTTGCCACTTGATTGGACGCTCAGCGATATAAAACTATTTGCCAGACGACAGAACATGACAGAACATATCAGATCTGGACCTTCGCTGGCAGTGCTTGCCCAAACGGACACAATTTCATCTTGTTTTCGGTAATGCACCGTGCGTTATGTATTTATTAACATTAATGCCCTTGTTCGATGTATTTTTCCCGCACGATTTTGTCTTACTGTTTAAGGAATTGCTATGTGGTCATTTACTAACTCATTATCGGCGGAGTATGAATGATATAGGTATTGAGTTGAATGCATGGGAGCTGGACGTCATGGATCGTATATAGATCCCCGAATAACCCACTGAGTCACGGGTGACCCAGCCCAAAAACTCGCTTCAAAGACAAGCATAATTTATTAACAGCGACAAATTCTTTCCATAAAGACCCAGTGGGACATGTGAGGAACATAAGAACAATAACTCTAACATTTTTGAACAAATCAATGCTATTTAAGTCCCTTTCGAAGATCTAGTTTTGTCTTCATCTGGAACAGGGTCTGGGTTTTCCAGGTTTAATGGGAAAGGGGATAGTTCGTCTTAAAGCGATCTGGTCTTGCTGCTCACGACATCGCCATGGGCTGGGATTTCCATGGTTGCTTATAAGTAAGAAGAAACTCCACAAGGGAGCATGTCTACCAATCATCAGTAGAAGTAGTCTCTCGTCGACAAATGTTTCGGCCCACGAGGTCCTAGACATTTTCAGAGAGTGAGTTCATGAAGCTTAGGGTTGATTTTCTCCTGTTGCACGTATTACCGGATGTTCTCGGACAGGGACAAGACGAAATTGGTGACTTTGCAAAAGGTACTTGAGATACTGTATTTACATAGTCGTTGCGGTAGCATAATTAGATCAGTCAGCATAACTGGACGACCAAGTGGCAAGCTTACGTTTGGTTTATCGGACACAGGTTAAACTTTGTTGGCAGGTGGCAGAGGGACACTGGCAGACAATTCAGACACGTTGGACTTTAAGGGATAAGATTTTCTTTTCCACTAGACACCTGGAACCAGCTCACCGAGGCCCATCCCTCACGACGTTTTGTTGTGTCCAGAGGCAGCTCGAGGCCCTCTCATGAGTCTCGCCCTAGTTGTTTTAGTGCTCGTTTTGCGCTCATTTTCCTCGCAAGCCTAGTTGTTTAATCACATTGTACAATGAAGTGGAAACGAGACCTCTTGCGCCTACCTCGACGGCGAAGATTCTTACTGTGTACGCTTCGCCTCCACCCAGACCAGCCGCTAAGTCACTGTAATTCTCGAGCTTGTACTTGTGGCTTTCGTCCATTCGCGACTCATACGGCACGGTCAGCTTGATCAGGATGAGCTGACATTTCTCCGCAGAGTGTAGGAACAATGTCGGGTCGCAGGCCAGTCTTCCGGATTAACTCAGGGTAATTTTCATGACCAGGCAGGTAAACCGCCAGTAACCAGTCCCTCGCACTTGTCAAGCATCGATGGAGCATATGCGACTTTGTTGAATTTACCTTTATAAATCTGCCCAGTCTTAAGGAAGCGAACGGGGACGACGGTAGGACTGACCCTCGCATCGGCCCTCATCCTAGCTTGGTCCACAGTATACAGGAGAATACAATGGTCTGAAATGGTGCCAGCCGCGTAATTATTTCTTATGCATTCATGTTTATGAATGCACCAAGCGAATTAAGTTACCTGCTCCGTTTCCTTGGAGTACATAGGTGTTAGGTTTTAGTTGATACGAGTCCCGTTAATGAGTTTGAATTATTTAAAGCTCACTGGCCACATAAGAATGTGCTTAAAAAAAATTGTTTAAAGCATGTCTCATTGACCTTTTGATTAGTGTTTCTCAAATTGTTTACACCGGCAACCCAGCAAAGCGAGGAACATTGATGAGCGACTGACCTGACAGCTAGCCAAACATAGAAACAAAACCAAATCTAGATACTTGTTAAATCAGATGTCACGGAATTATAGTTTTTGACAAATGCGATAGTTGCTGCTGCTTAGAAGTTAGAAATCTGATATACGTGACTAGAGCGGTGTTTCTC
Source organism: Candidula unifasciata (assembly GCA_905116865.2). NCBI lineage: Eukaryota > Metazoa > Mollusca > Gastropoda > Stylommatophora > Geomitridae > Candidula > Candidula unifasciata. Next base: position 200,152 of record CAJHNH020000297.1, read on the forward strand.
ATAGATCAAGCACAGTGATAACATTTTTTCGATATCTCTGTTTGGATGTTATTTTCATTTAGTTGAGGAAATCTTTTGGCACAGATAGGAAGTAAATAAAACAGGACCAACAATCTCATAGCTGGATATAATTTTGCAGACATTTGTGGCGGGCCCAGTGGACTTTCACGGCCCATTGGGTTGAAGAACACGGCTAAAGAATGAGTTGAAAATATATTACAGTGACTCTCATCATCGTCGTCGTCGTCATCATCATCATCATCATCATCATCATCATCATCATCATCATCATCATCATCATCATCATCATCATTCATCATCATCATCAGTGAGCATGTTCTTTCTTTACAGAGCGTCGCTTTCCTCACGACACGACTGAAAGTCTCGCTGTCTCTAGCAAATTCCTCCAGCACTATGTGCGTTCATAGCCACAGGGCTTTAGAAATGGCTGAGGACAGAGAGACTTTTAGACCTGCAGTGAAGAGAGTGATGTTCTGTGTTTCTAGCTGATTTTAATTTTAGTTTGTAGGTGTAGAATATTTTATGAACACGTTGTTGGTCGCTCTGATGCAGTGTCTTCGCGTTTTTTCTAAATTTGTGTACTTTTCATTGCCTCTGACAAATAATATATGTGACACTTAAAATTAGTCTTTGACAGGAAGATAGTTATTTTGCATGCGAAAACACGACCAACATTGACCAAATGTACTATTTGTACTTGACCTGTATGCCATTTCTACTCCGCGTTCTTTTCATATTCTTCCACTTCCTCTCCTCTTTCTTTTCAGCGTCTTCCACATCCTCTCCTCCTCTTCCGTTTCCTTGCGACGGGTTACCAGGGGATCTAGCCGACGCCCAAGGGAAAGGCGAGACGGATAAACGATCATACAGTTACTGATACCATCGGATTTAGAAATCTTCGCTCGCTGCTGAAGATGGGGACGGGGCGATTATGGGAGTGTCTTGGGTGCTATGATGTCGATTCTCTAGCATTCTTCCATTTTCATATCGATTCCCTTTTGTCTCCTATTGATCCTTTCTCGTTTTGTGAGTGCTCTGCAGCAACATACTAAGAATAATGGTTCGGTCACAGGTTAAGGAAACATTGGTTTTAGTCTTCTACTTGTGCCGGCATTTGTGGCTTAGGCGTTACGAACGCGCTTTGTAATGCCGGGGTGCCGGCTTCGATCCCAGCTGCAGACCATGCGCCTTGCTTTGGTTTCGACAATGGTATCAAGAAGCCGACCGTCCAGCGAGCAGTTGCAAACTACAAGGACGCAAACTTGCCTAGGAAAACCACAACAGCCAAAAAATGCTGGGGTTGGTTCTGCAACGTCCTGTAAGGGATACGCAACTAACTTTTAATTGTGCCGGAGACCTGTGTTTTATTTTGTCTCCAAGATAATCTGTGGCAGTTGAAAGTCACATCAAAGACTCTTCTGCGTTAACACGCCGCACCCTTCACACACACACAGGCACCGCTACATACTCAAACTCAAACAGCACACGTGCGCAAACATCCACTCACACGAATTCTTCCATAAATACACATTACCTTATCCTAACAGTCTTAACGCCCATGATTCGGCACACATAAATACTCTCTGTCTGTCTGTCTGTCTCTAACTCTCTCTGTCTCTCACTTTGTCTGTCTCTCTCTCGCTATCTCTGTCTCTCACTCTGTCTCTCTCTCTCTCACTGTCTTTGTCACTCTCTCACTCTCACTCTCTCTCACTCTCTCTGTCATTTTTTCACACTCTTTGTCTCTCTCACTCGCTTTGTCCCTCTTTCTCACACTCTTTCTCACTCTCTCTCTCTCATTTTCTCTTTGACTCTCACTGTCTCTCTTTCATTCTCTGACTCCGTCTGATTTTCTCTGTTGTCACTCACTCACTCACTCACTCACTCACTCACTCACTCACTCACTCACTCACTCACTCACTCACTCACTCACTCACTCACTCACTCACTCACTCACTCACTCTGTGTCATTCGCTCGCTCTCTCTCTATCACTGTCTCACTCTCTGTCTGTCACTCTCTCACTCTCTATCACTGTCTCTGTCACTCTCTCACTCTCTATCACTGTCTCTGTCACTCTGTCTGTCACTCTCTCACTCTCTATCACTGTCTCTGTCACTCTGTCTGTCACTCTCTCACTCTCTATCACTGTCTCTGTCACTCTCTCACTCTCTCTCGCTGTCACTCTTTCTGTCACTTACTCTCTATCACTGTCTCTGTCACTCTGTCACTCTCTCACTCTCTATCACTGTCTCTGTCACTCTCTCACTCTGTCTCGCTGTCATTCTTTCTGTCACTTACTCTCTATCACTGTCTCTGTCACTCTCTCACTCTCTATAACTGTCTCTGTCACTCTGTCACTCTTTGTCTCGCTGTCCATCTCTCTGCCACTCTCTCTGTCACTCTCTCTCTCTGTCACTCTCTCTCTCTGCCACTCTCTGTCTGACTCCCTGTCTCTCTATCACTCTCACTGTCACTCTCACTGTCACTCTCGCTCTCTGTCACTCTCTCACTATCTGTCTCGCTGTCACTCTCTCTCTGTCACTCTCTCTCTGTCTCTGTCTGACTCTCTGTCACTCTCACTCTCACTATCACTCTCGCTCTCTCTCTCACTCTCTGTCACTCTCTCACTCTCTGTCTCGCTGTCACTGTCTGCCACTCTCTCACTCTCTGTCATTATGTCACTCTCTGTCACTCTCTCTGTCAGTCTCTTTCTTTGTCACTCTCATGACCACATTCACGCACTCACCCAGCAGTCAAAAACCACCACTCTTTGAGCCCTACTGGCATTACTTCCCATCGATTGCCTTGATTTATTCGTCCCCAAGAGAGTAATTCAGTGGTTGGGTGGGCGTGGGGGAGCTGGGTTCATACTTGAATCGGAAGCTGGTATTGAAGCAAGTTGTGGAGTCTTCCCGGCTGGATAATGATTAGATAACCGCGCCTCTTCAATTGATTTACACATCTCAGTCAGTCAGAAAGTCCCCGAGGGTGTCCATGGGTGATTTTGCCATCCTGTGCGATGGTAGCACTTGAGATGTTCGCATTCGATGTCAGTCTCACTAGAGGACATACTTCCCTTCACTCGGGAGTAGCCTTTTGTGTGGATGCTGTCTGTTGACAAGGAAGACTGTCTTCAGGGCTGGATAAGGATTGGAAAACCGGGCCTCTTGATCTGCACCCCAAGTGATTTATATATGTCAGGATAAGTATGGAGTCGCATAGCGGCTACACGCTCGCGTGCGGATCGGAAGGTCGTGGTTTCGCTCCCTGGCGGAGCCGGCCTTTCCCCCCCTTAAAATATGACCTTGACTCCCTGGTCGAACAAGCCTTGAGTGGGTGCCGGGTGTAGTCCCGGGAAGTAAAGGCGGCTGGCGTGAATGCTAACTACATCAACCATCTTGTGCCGATTGTTCTATAAAAATATAGGTCTAGCCCTATATGCCCTATACGCGTAAAGACGTGGAAAAAGGACCTTTACTTTTTTTTTTGACAGGGTTAGTATGAAATGAAAGTCAGTGTGTGTCTGGGGGTGTTTCTATCATCACGCGTTAAGATAGCACTTGAGATGACCGCATTCGGTGTCAGTCTCTTCGGTGGACATGTTTGCTTTCATGTTGGAGCAGCCGGTTAGTTGGATGATATATATATCTCTCTGTGTGTGTGCGTATGTATGTATGTATGTATATATATATATATATATATATATATATATATATATATATATATATATATACTAGCTGTACCCGGCCACGCGTTGCTGTGGCATAGTTTGGCTAAATGGAAATGAAAGAAAATAGAAAACGCACGTGTCTAATACAATCATTGTCTGCTCAGATATAGAGATAGTCTTTGATCCCCGCCCACCACCACAACTAAATCCACCTACTACTATCTCCCTCATCAAAGGTTTTTTGGAAAAAAAGGAAAGACAATGGAAATCGCACGTGTCTAATACAGTTAATGTCGCAATCATTAGCTGCACAGATATAGAGATAGTCTGGTTTTCCAACTTTAGAACACGCACCTTATAATTGTGTCTTTATATTAGTGGTCGTTTAAATGGTGTTATTAGCACAGTAACAAAAATGGTTATTTGGTTATCACATGCTAAAGCTGTTTTATATTTTATAGGGGACGGAAGTAAAGCTACAACTGTACTTGTGAATAACAAAGTAAGTCGTAAAAAATAGAAAAGCGGAGGTAGCGTTAGTAAAATATAAACAAATTAGGTAATGAGAACTTGAAAATCAAGTGTAAAAGCTCTTTAATTTCTCTTAAATTTAAGTCATTACCCCCTCCCCTCTTCCACCCGACTACTGCTCTCTCCCTCTTCGAAGGATTTAACAATCACTAACTGGCGATATTTTGTTGTTGCTGTAACTGACATTGACATCACCTGTCCCATCTGGACTAAAATAGGGAGCAGGAATTTGTAAAAGGTAGTGAATAGGGCTAGTGTAATATTTACCACATCATCCTTCAAGTACCAGTACAACTACTAAAATAATGTCACTGCTATCTGTGTTAACATCGGAGTAGACAGAGAGTCGTGAGCCAGAAGATTTGGTTCCGCATGGCTAGTGCTGTCGCCCACAGACTGGTCAGGTTAGGATGTATAATTTCACTTGCCGACAGAAGAACGCCATAACCTTACCGGCGGTCTTCACATGAGAGCACTATGGTGTAACAGCCCTGGTGTAACCAACTATTACTGCTGCTGCTACTTAAGTGGGTAAAGCAGTTACTGTGACTTAAAGCTCTCTCAGTTAATAGTTTGCCCCCCCCCCCTCTCCCCCCAAATTCACTGACAACTCTTTCCCTCATTGAAGTAGTTGGGAAGAAAAAAAAAAACTGAAAAGCAACGAACACAGGAAAAAAAACACCATAATTAGGAAATGAACGCCATTGTAAACAGCACAGCTTAAAATTCCAACACAGATGAAATAACTAAATCTAAATGAAAATAAATGAAAATCTATAAAATTTCAGCGTAACCATGCAATCGGAAACGTTTAACAATGCAATCATAAGTATGCGAAATGGTCAAATTAATTACCAAATGGTTTACCCATTTACTTTTTTTTTTTTTAAATATTAAGGCAACATGGCTAGTGCTGTCACCATGACAGAGCAGATGAGGGATATATTTTAGTCCGGGGTTAAAAAAACAATTTAAACGACTGCGGATTCGAACCCAGGTCCTATCGCCATGAACCCAGTGTTCTAACCATTTCGACCCAAGCAGCCACTTAATCGGAACAACGAAAAGAGAACTCAACTATTAGACATGTGTGTCCCTACTACTGTGTCGCGATTACAAACACCAATTCAAAACCGCAGGCAATTGTTTTCTCGTAGACAGATACTCCAGATATATTAATGAAATAGAAATCGCACGTGTCTAACACGGTTAATGAAGTTAATGTCGCAGTCACTGTCTGCGCCGACGTCGTTAGATAGTTGCCCCCACCCCCCCCACCTCCCCCCCCCCCCCCCCCCCCCCCCCCCCCATCAAAGGTTGTTTGAAAAAAAAAACAGAAAAATAGAAATCGTGTTTAATATGGTTATTGTGGCAAATATAGATAGTCTTGTTTGCTGTACCACGACTTACTCTATGTATTAGTATTAGAGAAGGCGCGTTGGCTGCACGTAACTCGCCGGCAAATGGTTAAATACGGCGCATGCGCAATTACTAATTTGGCTATAATTAGAAATCACTAAAGTTATAAATATTAGTTTTGCGAATATTTTTGGCATAAATTGTGGTCACCTATCTCTAACAGTGACAGGTTGAATTTCAAACCACGGATGTTTCAAAAATCCGGTATCAAACAAACATATCCTGAAAAAATTTTCAGCTAAATCGGTTCAGTAGTTTCCGAGTCTATAGGGACCAAACAAACACACAAACATTTTTTATTTTTATTTTTTATTTTTTTTAATCGATCACCGGCTGTGAATTCCAGTGGAAGGTCAGGTTAATCGTCCGCTTGGACTTTTGGCTTTCACCTGGACCTGATTTTTGCGTGTACAACCGTTTTTCATTTCCCTGCCTCATTGGCAGCTGTACTCCGACTTCGAAGGAAGACGTCAGGCCTATTTCTAGGTTGACTGTGGCCATTGTTTTGTGTGGGTCGAGACGTTGCCTGATTTGTGTGGTGTCCACTTTGTCTCCTTCGCCGCAGGTATTGCCCTTGGAGTACCCCTTTGGGGCAGCCCCCTGTGGAACAGTTAGCCCTCAAGGGAAGGCAGGGGCAGATCATGGGCATTCCCGCCATCCAAGGAGGCTTCCATGCATGCAGAGGCCGGCACATGGCGCTCTCGTTCTGGGCTCACCCAAGGAATCGTCACGTCCTGCAACATGCCTGCTTAACCTCACACCGTATCAGGGCCTCCCGCTCGACACGGGCTGCGCCCTCTGGAAGTCATCGGGGAGAGCCCGTGGGTTTTGTACTTTTGTGGACCACACAGATAGGTACATTCTTTTTTCTTCACACGTTAGATTTCTTTGACGAGCCGTTAGCCCGACAGAATTTACATCCTGATCAGGCATATCGTTATCAGTTTTGTCCCAACAAACTCGGGCGAGTGGGGTCTTTGGGTGTGGACATCGGTCTTTTTCAGTACAATACAAATTTTGAAGGTCAGATTTTGATCCGTATGATCTAGTTTTGTCGGACAATTAGGCTTAGCCATCCGATGGATGGTTGCTGTTGTGGTGGTACCTCAGCGCGGTGACGACGACACTGGAGGTTTTAACCGAGGATGTACATGAATGGCCAGCCTGTGGGTGGTTGCTGTTGTGGTGTACCTCAGCGCGGTGACGACGACACTGAGGGTTAACCGAGGGTGTACAAGGATGGCCTGCCTAGGATAGTTGCTGTTGTGGTGTACCTCAGCGCGGTTGACGACGACACTGAGGGTTATACAGAGGATGTGCAGTGAACAATGTTCTCTTTACTCCGCAGTCTTTTAACCAAGGGTTGTAATTTTGGCTGTACGTTTGGCAACCTACTCATGTTCCTAATGAGTTTTTGATAACATCTTTTTCACCCAAGCGTTTGGGGGCGGGCTGATGAGAGCCACAACAAGGACACATCACCTCTGGGGGCCGCCGAACTCCGAGATCTCCTGACAGCTCTGTTAATGCTCTTTTGAGACATTATCCGTGGCGCACGACGAGGACGTGCTGTAGGGGTCTTGCGTGAGGTTCCGTACAACCAGGATAGTAAAGGACTGGCGCCCGAGTGACGTACGGAGTATCTCCTTATACACATCATGTTGGACTTAACTTCCCCTCACGCCTGTGACATAAATCACCGCGCCACACACAAACATTGATTTATATATATATAGATATATATATTGTGTTCGCAAGAAAGGGTTTTCCCTCTTTCAGCTGTAGCATACTCATCATCAACAACATGATCATTTTCAAGGTGTGCCAATAATTATTATATAGCACTGGAAATTGATTGATCCACTCCCTTTGGCAAGTTTCTGTTTAAAAGTTTTTTATTTTTGTTTTTTGTTAACGCCCAATCCAGCTTCGTGCTCATCCGTTCTTTACCGGCAATGGCGGAGAATAATCGAAGCCTGTTATGTGAAATAGGTATTCTAATGAAGTCGCCTCATACTTAGTGTATATTGTTGTCTGTTTTATGTTTATTTGCTGATGACGGCTAATCGCCGCGACGTCCTTTTTTGTTTTTTTGTTCCTTGTAATTGATTTTGTAAAGCTGTCATAGACTGTTTTTTTTTCTTCCTACCCTTTTTCTGCTCTTCCCTATAATTTCCTACCTTTTTTTTTCTCTTCCCTATAATTTTCTATCTTTTTTTCTTCTTCCTTATAATTTCCTACCCTTTTTCTTCTCCTCCCTATAATTTGCTACTTTTTTTCTCCCCTATAATTTCCTACCTTTTTTTTTCTTCCCTTTAATTTCCCACCTTTTTTCTTCTCTTCCCTATAATTTCCTACATTTTTTTTCTCTTCCCTATAATTTCTTACCTTCTTTTTTTTCCTTCTTCCCTATAATTTCCTATCCTATTTTCTTCTCTTCCCTATAATTTCCTACCCTTTTTTTTTCTTCTTCCCTTTCATTTCTTACTCTTTTTTTCTTCTCTTCTCTATAGTTTTCTACCCTTTTTTCTTCTCTTCCATATAATTTCCTACCATTTTTTTTCTTCTCTTCCCTATAGTTTCCTGCCCTTTTTTCTTCTCTTTCATATAATATTCTACCCTTAAAATAAAAAAAAACCATAGGTGAAAAAGGCGCCGCCGTACCGTAGCGACTAAACGCTCGCCTGCGGATCCGAATGTCGTTGGTTCAAATTCGCGTGATCCCGGATCTCCTCCCAGACATGACTTTTTCTTCCAGGTTGACCCAGTCTTGAATTTAATTGGGTACTAGGTAAAGTCGTGGAAAGTAAATGCGACCGGCGTGATGTTGCCCACACCACCCGCTGAGGGTCGTTTGGTCTGTAACAGATAGATGAGTCTAGCCTTATATGCCACTAGCGTGCGAAGTGTCCGTGACCATATTTTACTTATAAGATTTCTTCTGCTGAGTTCTGTACGCGTTTACAGCGTGGCTGCGATATTTGCGCCCTTTGACCGACACATCCGACTTCTGCAAGCATTTGTTACCCGGGTGAGCCTTCGCGGTTATTATTACATCAGTGGCTCTCAATCTTCACGATGCCAGGACCTTTAAATACAGTTCCCTTAGACAATTTTTTCCTTCATAACTTCAATGAATATGTGTTTTCCCGTGGTCTTAGTCGACCCAGGTAAAAGGGTCTTTCGACCCCCACCCCCCCCCCTTTTTCCAAAAAAAAATTAAAAAAAATATCGCGACCCGTTGGTTGAGAACCGCTGTATAAGATAAAATGTATTACAGCGTTGGCGGTGGAGTAGTAGTAATAATGACAATTGCAAATGTCTCAAAGTGTCTGAATTGCGGCCACAGGAACCTGCAATGATTCTTTCTCTGCGTGTCCGAGACCGCTTCTAGGAAGACGTCTAACGGTGGCCTCCTCTGGGCTATCCACTTACAGTGTCAGTCTCAGTTGTGGACAGTTTCCTTCGTCTGGGAGTAGCTTCTTTGGCGGTTACAGCTTTGTACTTTCCTTTCTTTTTAACTTAGTAACCTTTGGTCACCAAGACTTGGAAGAGGAGGGACTAGTAACATGTACCCTCATATTTTAGGAAGAACCTTCTACCTTCAGTCAATAAGACTTAGAAGAGGAGGGACTAGTAATATTGACCCTCAAAGAGAACCTTAAGCCGTTGAGACTCAGAAGACCAGGGACTAGTTTCATGGACCCTCGAAGTCGAGAGCCATCAGTTGTAGAGATGCCAGCTCAACACTAGAAGAAGAAGAGCCAGTCACATTGAGCCTCAAAGATAGACACTAGAGAGGAGACGAAACGAGACACCGAACTGCAGAGACAATAGACACGATACATGGATCCCTGGTTAACAGAGACTCATTAGATAGAAGTGTTCAGGTCTTTTGGACTGGCGAATGATTAGATTACTGCCCCTCTTCAGCTGTAGCCCAATTGATCTATACAGCACATCGCAGTCAGGAAGTCCTCGTGTGTCCTCTCTGTGCTGAAGTTGTTGACCCTAATTTAAGTACGTAATAATAATAATAACAATAATAACAAAATCAACAACAACAGTAATAATAATAATAATAATAATAATAATAATATGCTTTGTTTCAATTAATATAATAATGTATTAGATATTATATTCCTTCGTATAGCTTCTCCTGCTCCGTTTTGGGGGGAAACAAGAATACCCTCCATACCCTTCCCACCCCAACAAGCGTTCGTAAAGACGACAAGTTAATGATTCTTCCTTCGAAGAAGTCAAGAATGCATCTGCCTGAGAGGCAAGGAGCAATCTTTCTACAAATTAGTCAGATCTGTGAAACGGATGTTCACACACTTTTTTTTTTTTTTTAACATGAACATATTTATTTTTTCAAATGTGATATTCATTTTATGAGCGGGCATTAGGTCCCTTCTTGCGTCCACACCCAGCAACAATATTCACAAAGCGTCTGTTGTACTGCATGCGGCGCTTGGCACGGCCAGTTCTCATTTTTTTCTTCTCTTGCTTTTCAACTTTAGCTGAGCCTTTGGAACAGTCTAAAGTCAAGAATTGAACGAACAACCAGAAGTTTTCCCCGGAGTGTAAACCTGGTGAACGCTGTGAAGGAAGAAGAAGAAATAATATGACATCGATAAAAAAAAAATAATAAGAGAATGTCTATACATGTGGGGGGGGGGGGGGGGGGGGGGGGGGGGGGGTGGTGGGGAGGGGTAGGTTCCAGGCACCGGCTTTCCTATTTAGATATATGTAATGGGGGAAAAAATCTCACAGTATCTCTTGTCACACTCCTTTATTTTCGGATGGATTTACTCAAACGAGGAATCCATGGAAAATATTTTCGATAGATTTGAAACCGTTCTAGTGTTAACAGCTTCCTAACGTCTCTTGTCATTTGATATTTCACCAACGAGATTCTGTCCCAAGTTCCAGGCATGGATACAATGCTCTGGGCTTCCTTGATCTGCCTCCCCGGGAATAGATAAACATTCCCAACGGTTGCCAACCCGGGTATCTTGTCAATTAATACTAGGGTATCGCTGTGCTAATGTCTATTGTCAGGGAGACAACTGGGGATAGATAAGCAAGGGAGACTACTGTATGGCCAAGAACGCCTCCTTTTGCTTCTGATGTTGCTGCTGCTGTCTGTTGTATTGCTGTTGTCTGTTGTATTGCTGCTTGTCTGTTGTATTGCTGCGGTGTGCTTCGGCTTATTCTTGTGTTCCCTCTTGTAGTCGTTCTTCTTTTCCTGCTGCTGCTTATTTGATCTCTCCTGTTTTTCTTGTTCGTGTTGTTAAACTGGAATCTTCTTCTTCTTCTTCTTCTTCTTCTTCTTCTTCTTCTTCTTCTTCTTCTTCTCCTCCTTCTTCTCTTTCACCGGCGGTAAACTCCAGCGCAAAGTTCTGATTGTTCGTCCCCCCCCCCTTCCCTTCCTGGACTTTAGTCTTGTTCCAAAACCTGAGTGCTGCGTACACATCCGTTTCACAGATCTCGCTCATTTGTACGCAGACTTGTGGTTTCTTGCCTCTCAGGCAGATGTACTTCCAATTTTGAAGGATGTCCCCCAGTTAGTCGACTGTTACGACATGTTTGTTGGTAAGGTAACGAGTCTGTTCTTGTTTCCCCACCATGGGGCGCCGGAACTCACACGGGGATTATACTCAGTTAACGGTGGTTGTTTAATTTGCATTCGGGTTACCGAAGTGCCATATGCAATAATAGTGTGTGTTTACGCACGGCTTGACGCGACTGACAGGAAATTGCAATTCTGGTAGCAGCTTTTGTGTTATCACATCTGCTAAAGACTGTCTCAGGCATTTACTGCTTATCCATGTCTCGGCATCTTGCTACAACTAATTGTGTATTCACTGGTTTTCATATAGGATATTGTTTGTCCATCACGAGTGATGAAGACCACTTTCATACAAAGTAGCAATGATCAATAATTATAAGTACAAAGGTGGCTGATTAGTCCAATATGAGCCTGGAGAGTTCTTGAGCAGTGCGGACAACAGGTGGAAGCCGTGGGATTAGCAGTACGATTCTTTCTATTCTGTGCAACCTCCGCTGCCTGGTAGACCGATACACCATGTCTGAGGGACGTAAGCCATCCAGAACGCTCTTGCGCAGCAGCCTGTATCGATGCCAAAAAAATTGAGAGAAGTGCTTATAGCAAATAGAATAGTGAATCGCATTTTGTATGATCTTGATACAGATATGGAGCAATTATGATGCGACCCGTTTACAGTAAAATTCAAACCTGAACTATCGAATCTCAAACTTTCCTCTTCTTCGTCTTCTTTCACCTTAACGTGATTCGAAAGGGAACATCGATCTCTATAACCCTTAAATTCATTCTGGTAATTAAAATAACATATTACAGATCCTTTTCTCTTATCACGAGATGATGATGGTAAATTCTCAAACTTGACGATACTGTAGGAACAGCACGCCAAAATAGGTGCAGCCAGACAAAAGCGCATATAATGTTAGCACCTCTCCCCTAATGTCTGGAACTAGCTTTCTTTGTGTCCCTATCTCCATACTCTTTTTCTGCTCACTTTGTCCGTCAGTGGCACTCTTCGGATTTTGTTAAAGTTGCATTTGTGTGGCGGTAATGGATTTTCTTGTTTACAAATGCCACTGATCCCCCAAGAGTATCATAGTTGAAGACCAGGGACATTGTCTGTTGTTTCAACGTCCCATCTCACAGCGTTAATAGCCAGGGACATTGTCTGTTGTTTCAACGTCCGGTCTCACAGCGTTAATAGCCAGGGTATTGTCTGTTGTTTCAACGTCCCATCTCACAGCGTTAATAGCCAGGGTATTGTCTGTTGTTTCAACGTCCCATCTCACAGCGTTAATAGCCAGGGTATTGTCTGTTGTTTCAACGTCCCATCTCACAGCGTTAATAGCCAGGGTATTGTCTGTTGTTTCAATGTCCTATCTCACAGCGTTAATAGCCAGGGTATTGTCTGTTGTTTCAACGTCTAGTTTCACGACGACAGAAACCTGAATAAACAGAAGGGACTACTGGATTGTCAATTAGTTCTGCTTGAGACCAGAGCAGGCTCTTCTTTCTTTTCCTCTTGTTAACTTCTTCCATCTTCTCCTCCTCCAGTTGAATCAGTGATGGGTCAGGCGGGGTGCGTGGGGTGTTAGCTTAACGTGCCGTATATTTTTTCAGAAACCAGTTTCATTTTGATGCTAGAGGATGCAGGTGTAAGAGGAAACTAACTAGTTTATAGGCTCGCTGACGGCAGTTTCTTTGAAAAGCAGACTAGCAATAGACCACCTTAATACCCGATGACTTCACAGAGGCATCAGGTCTACCCAGCCTAAAATTTATGTCCTGGGGAAGTAAAGACGGCCGCCGTAATGCTGACCATATTACCCACCTAGTGCCAATTGATCTTTAATAATATTGTGCCTCTTCCCATATGCCCGATGCGCCTAAATGCGTGAAAAGGGATCTTTACTTACTTCACAAAGGCATGGCAGTTAAATATGATGATTGTAAATTCTCAAACTTGACAACACCACAAGAACAGCACACCAAAAGGGGTGCAGGCGGGACAAGAGCGCCATGGGGTGGGAGGATGGCAAAGAAGATTAGTAAAGCAACACATAGCTTTAGTTAGTTAGTTAGTTAGTTAGTTAGTTAGTTAGTTAGTTAGTTAGTTGGGTTATCCTCATTGCACTCCGGACATGTCCATAGGTGCTCAGATCCTCCCCTCAGTATGAACCCCAACGTCCGATGGCTAATAGTACCACTTCTATGTTGATTAACAAGTCTTCTGGCGTGTCTGGTGTGCGTCTCGTTTTTTGCTGTGCCGATCTTAATTCCCCAAGTCTGCCATTCTGGCGAGTGATGTGGATTCACTGCCACCAAAGTCCTCTATCCTTCCCATTTCTCTGAGGGCATTAATAATATCAGCATGATCCAAAGGCTGACCGTCGGTAGTGATAGCGGATCCAGCCAACCTGTCAGCTCTTTCATTTCCATCGACGCCTACGTATCCCGGAACAAAAATAAAGGTGACTCCACGCACAGTGGACTTCTGTAATGATTCAAGCCATTGTCTTCGCACTGAACGTGCCTGAACCCTCCGGATCATACTCATTGAATCACTGAGTTTACACACGCCGGTGTATTTTTGTGTTTCAAGCCAGGCAAGCGCTTGCGTCACTGCCATCACCTCCATCGTCATGCTGCTGGTTGTCATGGAGAAGGCGCCGTTGGCTTCTTTGACTGTTCTGCCCGCTGAGCGTGCTGTAAATGCCCATGCGCTTCTTCTTTGGCGTATAACGGATCCGTCTGCATAGATTATTGCATCTGCTTCGTCCGAATTTTCACCGAAAATTCACACAAAGCTGTCTGTGGCTACAACACTGAGGGATGTGCTGATCATGGAATCCGAGCACCTATAGAGTCAGTGGTTCTGTATGTAGATAAATATATCAACTTAAGATTCAGAATCTGTTTTGTACAGTATTGCGGCAGGAGTTAAATTTTTTTTTGTCGGTGCTTATGTACGAACAACGTAACTTTATGGTTAAGAATGGTTGTCTTGTAAGGGAGTACTGAGAGATAAGAAGAAACTCCACAGGGCAGCATGTACTGCAGGAGTCTACCAATCTTCAGTAGAAGTGATCCCTCGTCCGCAATTGTTTCTGCCTACGAGCTCCTAGACAATTTCAGAGGGTGGGCCCAACTGAGTTCATGAAGCTCAGGCTTGATCTGCTCCTGCTGCACGTATTACCGGATGTTCTCGGACAGGGACAAGACGAAATTGGTGACTATGCAACAGGTACTGTGAGATTCTAAGCTTATTTACTGAAATTGAAATAGTTGTTCAATAGTTATGCCAGGATGTTCTCGGTCAGGGACAAGACGAAATTGGTGACTATGCAACAGGTACTGTGAGATTCTAAGTTTATTTACTGAAATTGAAATAGTTGTTCAATAGTTATGCCAGGATGTTCTCGGACAGGGACAAGACGAAATTGGTGACTATGCAACAGGTACTGTGAGATTCCAAGTTTATTTACTGAAATTGAAATAGTTGTTCAATAATTATGCCAGGATGTTCTCAGACAGGGACATGACGAAATTGGTGACTATGCAACAGGTACTGTGAGATTCTAAGTTTATTTACTGAAATTGAAATAGTTGTTTAATAGTTATGCCAGGAAGACTAAAGTTTATTCAATAGTGGTATTGATTTGTAGTCATATTTTTTTTAAATGGAAAGAAAAGGGAGGAAAGGGGGGGGGGGGGGGTTGAAATTCTAGTGTATAGTATAGGGGAAATATATCTGGAGCTGCGGAGATGTTATAGACGAAAGATGAGAATTCACTGGACAGATAAAAAGAGTAATGAAGATGTCTTGAAAGAAACTGATTCACGAAGAGAACTGATTACCCACATCAGAAAGAGACAATCTGCATTCTTTGGTAACGTGATGAGTAGATGAACACTGGGGTACGTCGTGACAGTAGGGAAGTTGGAAGGTAAAAGATGCAGGGGGAGACCGAGAGAAAAGATACTGGACAGTTTGGCATCGCAGCATGAAGGGTCATCTGTATCTGAGCTGATTGAAAGAAAGTACACGAGACAGAAGGTTGTTTATAGACAGAGCTAATCAACCCTTACGACGTGGACTATGGAAGACCATCTGTGTCAGAGCTGATTGAACGTACACGAGACAGAAGGTTGTGTATAGACAGGGCTAATCAACGTCTTACGACATGGACTATGGAAGACCGTCTGTGTCAGAGCTGATTGAAAGTACACGAGACAGAAGGTTGTGAATAGACATGACTAATCAACGCCACACGGCATGAACTTTGAGAGAAGAAGTATAAGCGAATGGAGTTTTTTGTAAAGAATATAAGTGTTTTTCTGTTTTATGTAAGGGGGGTTAAGTTTATCATATAGCGGTGTAAGCTGGTAATCTTATAAGGTCTGAGATGGCCTGAATGGAGAGGGGAAAAAATGTCCTAGAGGGGGTTTGGGTGGGTTGGGTGGGGGGAGGGGGTGGATCCTTCAGAAGTTTGTTTCAAGGAAAATATGGTCGTGAATTTGAAATTGTTGCCAGAGGACAAAGATGCCTCATCGCAGCTGTCTTCCTAGACTTCTGTAATCAGCGTGTTTCCCAGCGGGATCAGGTTACACGGCACGGAGGTTAGCCAGGACTGATGGATCGGCCGCGGAGAGGAGATTCTCTCAGGATCCCGCGCCAAGTGTTGGGGAACTCAAAAAATCAGTGCTTTATTAATATTCTACCCCAAACAGGGGAAATCCGCAGGTCACGGGACAGTCTGATATTTCAGGGATGGTAGATAGGCTGCATGCAGTCGTGGGACCTAGGCTGCATGCAGTCGTAGGACCTCTCTCGTCGGACGTAGGTGGGTTGGGGTTAGGGCCAGCTCTAGATGTTTTGAGGTCGTTAAAAGCATCAGTCCTACCACCCTCTAAAATGTTGGACCGTCCTGTGACGTCAACTGGAGTCAGATATTAATTAAAAAAAAAAAAATCTGTAGAAAAAGCAAGAAGGGCAGTGTGTCAGTCACGTTTGGTCATGTCCTTTACTGTTGGCACTTTGCGTCTTTTCAGACAATAGTTAAATATTAGGCTATAAGAATGCATAAGTGTAGCTTAAGCATTTGTATTGTACTTGTTTCCCTGGGCTGTGTGTCAGTTGCTGTACAGTCTGAGAGGCTATAGGGATATACATTGTGTATTAGTCATTGGTCGGCTCTTTGGCTAAGTCGATGTGAACGCTTTGTAATGCCGGGATGCCGGGTTCAATCCCAGCTGCGGGCCATGCGCCTTGCGTTAGTTTCGACAGTGGTATTAAGAAAGCCGACCGTCCAGAGGCAACGGCAAACTACTGGACGTAAATTTGCCTAGAAAAACCACAAAACAGCCAGGGGCTGTTGGTGTTGGTTCTGCAACGTCCTGTAAAGGATACGCAACTAACCTTATTAGTCATTGAGGAACACTGCAGACTCAATAAACACTCACATAAATTAGGTATGAGCCAAACAGCTCTCTGCCAGTGCCTTCGTGCTGAACAGACTCCAGAACATGTCCTGCAAGACTGTCCTCTCCTGGCGGAGCTGCGGAGCGACATATGGCAACACCCAGTAGAACTGACAACTAAGCTTTGGGGAAACCTAAGAGACCTTGAGAAGACATCCCAGTTTATGACCCACAGTGGATTATGCGCATGACCAGAGATCGCTGAAGAAGAAGAGGAAGAATGAGGGAGTCACCGTGGTGTAGCGGCTAGACGCTCGCCTGCGGATCGTAAGGTGTTCGGGTCTTAATGGAACCGGGCTTTCTTCACAAAAATGACCTCGGCTCCAAGGTCGACCCAGCCTAGTGTGGGTACCAGGTGCAGTCCTGGGCAGTAAAGGCGACAAGCGTGGCTGACCACATCGCCTACCAAGTGCCTATTGGTCTATTCGTGATAGGTCTAGCCCTGTATGCCCAATACGCTGGTAGGCGTGGAACAGGGTCCTTTACTTTGCTTTACGTACTTCTATTAATCATTGATAACGACTTGACAACACATTCCTTGACCTCAAAGTAAATCGTGGTGAAGCACATATATGTCGTCTTCAAGGTCACGGTATGAGACAATATAACTAACTTTTCATGAGAACAGTAAGCACAAGCATCATTGACTGGGCTGCTGCATTGAAGGAGTGTGCACACATAGCAATGCTCGATGTGCAATGACATCGTTTATGATAACATAAAAGACTTCACTTGACACGATCTGTTGTATCTGTATGCGGATATTCCCTTTATATGTGCGTTGATTTCCCTAATCGGATATTTTTGTTTAGATTTACTGATGATATTTATCTATTAAATGACATATGAATGAAGATTTAATGTAAGGAGTGAGGAAAAAAGGGCAGAATGTAAGACTGATCCACATGCTCAAAATTAATCCTCGTTTCTTGTCATAGTTTCTTTTAGTGATTTAATTTCTCTGTATTGATTAACCATTATGTACAGTGACATAAAACTAAGAAAACAAACTTAAAAATTTCAATTCTAATGTCAAAACCATACTCTTGTATGGAGCGGAAACATGGAGAAAACAACTAAGGCAATTACTAATAAACTACAAACATTCATTAGCTTGTGCTTTCGCAAAATAGAGGGAATGAAATGGTATGATAGAATCACTAATGTAGAGCTTTGGGAGAGAACTAAACAAGTTCCAGTATACCAGGGGTTCTCAACCAGCCGGTCGCGACCCTTTTTGGGGTCGAACGACGCTTTCATCAGAAAACACATATTCATGTAAGTTATGAAGGAAAATAATTGTTTGAGGGTCACCACAACATGAGCAACTGTATTAAATGGTCGTGGCATTAGGAAAGCTGAGGGCCACTGCAGTAGATCAAGAGGTGAAGATAGGACACACTTTAAGAAAACTTGAGAACAGTATAACTAGAATGTCTTATCACTGGAACCCACAGGTGCACAGAAATAAAGAAAGACGAAAAAATACAGGGAAATGGGAGCTAGAAAGTCAAGTTAAAAACATGAGGGGAACATAGGCAAAGCTGCATGCGAAAGCGGAGTATAGAACGACTTGGTTGAGAGCCTATGCTCCATTGGGGGTTAGAAAGGCAGAAGAAGAAGACAGTTACATGTTTCTATTTTGTTTCAGTCGTGAATAAATTCAAAATTAGTATGTTTTTTCTTTGACTTATAATATTCCGACTTCACAGTCTTTAGAAAGTTCTAGCTGTTCCAATTTTCTTTTAAATACAAACCTCTCAATCAAGAGATTTTAGTTGCGTATCCTTTACAGGACGTTGCAGTTGTGTGGTTTCCCAGCAGCCCCTGGCAGTTGTGTGCCATTGCTTTCTCTAGGCGACCCCCTTTACACTGTCCAGTAGTTTGCATTGCTTTCAGCTGGGATCAAACCCGTCGACCCCCATGATACCACTGTCTTAGAAACAGATGCAATCAATCAAGAGATTAGGGCTCTATATTATCGTATCTAGTGCGCATCCTTTGCAGCCCCCTTGTCGCACATTACCAGAGTCTGAAGGCAGTCAACTCTCGAATTATCTTGGACTTGTTAAAACAAATCTGGATACAACTCTCGCCGAAATTCGACACTTCTTTGAAAAGATGTCGCCTTGCTTTAGACTGCAGACGCCTCGCGAATTGAGGTTACCCATTTTGGACGCCATTGTTCCGGCACGAGTCCTTTCACTGTTGCCATCGACCGTGTCTTTGGGAAATGGCTTTTTAAAAGACACTTCCATCAATAAATGTTTTTAGTCCGTGCTCGGTCCTGCCGGAGCTATATTGACTTGCGGGCTGGGGGATATGTGAATATAACCGAGTTAGGTTCTTTATTCCCTGTCGCTTTCTCTTGGTTTTTTTCTTCTGCTTTTTTTCAATCTCTCGCTGTTCCTTTCATTTTCTGTCTCCCTACCCCTAAACAGGTCCTTTACTTTTACTTTACGGAATATTTCATTATGGAAGCCACGGAAACGAGGAATTTTCTTCTTTGCTTCTTTGCGTTCGGTTTCGTATGCTCGGATCAGACCATCAGTTGGGTTGCCTCGATAAACTCGCATGTCAGTAGCAGGTCCTTTATGGTTCCCCCATAGCTTGCTCTTGAGGCCAGGTGTTTTTTCGAAGTTGTTGGTAGAGTGCGCAAAATGTGCTCATATGTTTGTGGTCATGTTTGACAGGCACACTGTGGGAACTGTGGTTGGTCAGTTGCGTATCCTTTGCAGGACGTTGCAGAAACAAACCGAACATCTCCTGACTGTTATGTGGTTTTTCTAGGCAAATTTACGTCCAGTAGTTTGTTAAATCTGGACTGTCGGCTTTTTTGATACCACTGTCGAAACCAACGCAAGGTGCATGACCCGCAGCTGGGATCGACTTAGCCACAGAGCCGACATCATGTGGTAGTTGACACTGCAGTGTCCTGTTTGTAGACAGAAAATTGTTGTATGTTGCTTTCTGGGCGAGTAGAAAGAATATTGGGGTGACCAGGAGATAGAATTGGGAACATTTAGTATCCTGGAATAAAAGAACATCTATATCAGAAAAAACTAACGTATATGTGACAAAAATGCTGCAGGAGATCGTGGATTATGGAGAGGCATGATCGCCCACGCCAGACGGCAAGGCACCTGATGATGATGATGATGATGATGAATTGTGACACAAATAAACATATGGTGAACCACTGAGTCCGTTAAAAAAAAACGTTATAAATATAATTAACAAACAGAGAATGTATTGATCAGCACTCATTGCATGAAGTAGAAATATAGAAGGACACACTGGACAACATTCTTCTTCTTCTTCGCGTTCATCAGCTGCAACAGCTGGCGAAATGTTATGGTTGTTCTTCCACTTCTGGACTGTAGTTCTGTTCCAAAACCTCAGTATTGCGTGTGGATCCGTTTTACAGATCTGACTTATTTGTATGCAGACTGCTGGTTCCTTGCCTCTCAGGCAGATGCACTTCCGACTTAGAGGGAAGCTCCCAATTAATCGACTCTTACGACATGCTTGTGGGTAAGCAGTGGCTCTATTCTTGTTTTTGCCCTGTGAATAGGACCCCTGAACCCACATGGGGACTAGACAACATAAAAAATCAAAAGCTATAGTTAAGGTACCGGGAATCGAACTGTCACCTCCAAATGGCTATGAAAACAAGTGTACTAAGATACAAGAGCGGCGTCTATTGCTTAGGCGTTGCGAGGCCGACTCGTAATTCCAGCGTACTGCGATCGAAACCCACGGCTGGCTGCGTGGATTTTTATCATGGTATGGGGCGTCGCAGGTCGACCTGGCCTGAAACGGGTACCAAGATGTATGTCCTGGGGAAGTAAAGACAGCCAGCGTAATGCTGACTACATTAACCACCCAGTGCCGATTGGTCTGTAAAAATATGGGATGCTCTTTCCATATGCACAATGCGCCTAAAATCGTGAAAAGGGATCTTAACATTTTTTCTTTCTTCAGGTACAGGACCAGTTAGGCACCCCAAAAAAACTGTCTTTATTAGCCATATCTTGTATCTTAGTACACTTGTGTCCTTCTGTCTTTCTAATTCTATCTTTATGATCATGCACCAAAAAAAATCAGTATATCTTGTATGTTAGTACACTTGTGTCTTTCTGTTTTCTGTATATTGTGTCAGTGTGTGTGTGTGTGTGTGTGTGTGTGTTTGTGTGTGTTTGTGTAAAATATAGAAAGCTCTAGAAGATAATTATCAGGGCTAGAATTATGAGGAGGAGAACAAGGTGAAGACGTTATCTTTCTCAAACCGGGTACCCTAATGAAGAGTTAATTAGTTGCCTGTGTCATCTAAACCCTCATTACTACAAATTGGTCACCATGGCGATAATACCGCGTGCTGTCTTGCGGAAATTCCCCGGTTCCGATAGCAGATATGTTATTTTAAAATTAAAGATAATTTCACGACACACAGCGATAATAATTTCCACTCTTCCTGAAAAAAATATGAGCGACTAATTGAAAACTCAGCAGCAATAATTTGCCACTCATTTAATTGGTTCGTCAGTTTTATGGTAAATGCTTATTGTCTGTACTTCCAGAGATGTACCTTGTAAGCTGCATTTTCGGAAATGATATAAGGGCTGACTGCCACAGAATTGCAGGTGTATAGTTAGCAGTAATATCTTTGTCGTGACTGCTGTTTCCATCAACTGTTAACGGCATTTCTGGTAATAAACTGCATGTATCGGCATCTCTGGTGGCTGCCTAATACATTTTTGGCATGTTCGAGCTGTTAAGTTTTCACTTTTCAAATACAAACTCAGAAGAAACAGAATTAAATTCTGTATGGACAAGAAAGCTGGGCACTTAAGGCATAGACACACTAAGAATGCAGTAATTTGAACAGACAACTTAAGAAAGGTAGATTAAAAAAAAAAAAAAAAAAGGTAAAGGTAAAGTCGGGAGATGTGAACCAGCATCATTGCACACGGTTATAAACCATAAGTGTTCTGCCACCAGTACGGACAACTGATCAGAATTGTCCGGCTATGTCGCAGTTCGCACGTAACTCTGTAGCTACAGCGACGTTCCTCCATTTACCCCAGAGTGTTCTAGAGGCTGGGTGAACCCCGGGAGCCGCCTGGTTTCGAACACCGACCGTGGGCTGCAGCGAGTCGTGGCTGGATTTGAAAGCGAGCCACTCATCGACTGCGCTAACGCCCACCCCCCTCCCGCACCCCCCCCCAAAAAAAAAAAAACTACACAGATTAACAGGTGAAGATGCTAGCGGATAGGCACATATACAGACATGGAACAGATAGACAGACACTTGGCGTTAAATGTTCATATTCAGAATGAATACCAGACCACTTGGCTGTGGCCCACAAGGCGATGTTCTGGAACGGAATAGCTGCCGCTTATTCACTGGTAAAGGTTAAACACGATGAGGTTCTGTCACGGTGGATGGCTGTAAGGTACGCCGATAACATGCATGGCCATCTGGTTGGCTGTAGAAGCCCCCACCCTTCTCTTTCTGTCTCTTCGGTCTGTTTGTTTCTCTCTCGCTCTTTCTGTCTCTGTGTAGGTGTGTGTGTGTGTTTATATTTTTTGTATTTCCTTCTCTCATTTTCTCTTTCATTCTCTTGCTTTTTGTCATTCTATTTATCTCTTCAACTCCCTGTAATCGTGCACACATATATTCACAAATTAATTTGTCACTCATGTCAGATTATACAAGAGAAAGAGGGAGGTCAAAAGAAATAAATGCTGGACACTTTTACAACTTGGCATAGAGGATCATCTGTATCAGAGTTGACTGAAAGTACACGAGACAGAAGGTTGTGGATAAACATAACTGCTAACGCCACGCAGCATGGATTTAAAGAAGAAGATCTACAATGTTTGCATAAACGATTATTTGGACTTGTAATACAGGGTTGCTTATGCGTTTAACAAGATAGAGCAACTAGAATTTTCCGCCGCACTTTACAGCTGGTGGACGCGAAGAAGAAGAAGAAGAAGAAGAAGAAGAAGAAGAAGAAGAAGAAGAAGAGAGAGAGAGAGAGAGAGAGAGAGAGAGAGAGAGAGAGAGAGAGAGAGAGAGAGAGAGAGAGAAAGAGAGAAACACACACACACACGCACGCACGCACACACACACACACACACACACACACACACACACCTAATCAGAAATTACTGTAAAGTTTTGGAATACATCCATGTCGTACTGTAACGCTATTCAAGTAAACACAAAGCTAGACGGACAACAGTCTGAATAGTGTGTACATTCGGGACTAGAGACAGAAACTGTTGGAAATCCATTATAGCCAACCTTCTTTTGGGAGACGGCGCCTCATTGATTAATTATTCAGGAACTTTTAAAGACTGAACGTTTGAAACACGCAATCGACAACTGTTAGTGTGTCACGGGGAGACGTGACATTCAGTTCCGGTAGAACTAGTTAAAGGAAATCGTTTTCGTGACTTTGACCAGAATCACCGAATTGCTTCCTCCGAGAAGATCTGCTGCTGGATGAAGCTTAAGTGGACATTTTTACAGAAAATGTTTTCGAAATATTTGATTCGCAGTTAAAAGAGGTGGTCGGCAGTCATTGTGTTTTTTTTTTTTTTTTGGGTTTTTTTAACCTTCCCCTTTCCTTCCAAATCCGTTTTTCTTCTTCCGGAATTGCTGCTGGAAAGGGAATGCTAAGTAGGTTGAGCTACTTTTTGGATGCGATTTTAACACCAGCATGTCCTAGTAGATACTTTGTTCAACCCTGGTTGACCACTCTACGGTTACAAAGTAAATGCTGTCCTGTGGATTGGTTTGTCCTTATAGCGATCATATTAAAGTCCCGCACGCAATACGGAGTACAAGTTTAAGAGACAGAAAAATCACATGAATATCACTGAAGAAGTCAAATCGAAAATACTCCTCGATTACTAGTTACACAAGAAGTAGTCAATCCCTAATAATCCTTAGATAGAGCTTGCTTTTAAAAACTATACTTAAGGGAAAGGTCGAAGGCAAGAAAGCAGGAGGTGGGCAACGATACAAGTGGGAGGACAACATCAAGAGATGTACGGGCAGCAGTCTGAGAGAGTGTACAATCAGGATAAGAGACAGAGCGTGTTGGAGATCTATTGCAGTCAACCTTCTCTGTGGAGACGGCACCTGATTGATTGATTGATTAGATAGAGGTGACATCATTGTAGTAGTAGGTGTACTCGTTACGGCTGCCTCTATTTTAAATTCGTACGAGATTGAACGAGATAATTGGCACTTGCCCTCTAAGATTGGTATTCGGGAAGGGACTTTTTAGGTTGAAGGAGTGTCCACACTGGTATCAGGAAGTGACTCTTTTAGTTAAAGCGGTTTCAAGCCTGGTATCAGGAAGTGACTCTTTGAGTTAAAGCGGTTTCAAGCCTGGTATCAGGAAGTGACTGAGTTGAAATAGTGTCCATCCTGGTATCAGGAAGTGACTGAGTTGAAATAGTGTCCATCCTGGTATCAGGAAGTGACTCTTTGAGTTAAAGCGGTTTCAAGCCTGGTATCCAGGAAGTGACTGAGTTGAAATAGTGTCCATCCTGGTATCCAGGAAGTGACTCTTTGAGTTGAAGAGCGTCAAGTCTTCGGTGGAAAAACAGTCCATTTAGATCTAGCTGTGTGAATCCAATTACACAGTTTGCACCTGTGTCTTTCTGGGGGTCTAATTTATATACTTACTGCAACAGTAATACAATAGCGAAACCAGAAGATCGTAATAGAAAAAGTCGGCACAGAAGCATTTAAGAATTACACAGACAGACAACAAAGGTTTACCCACTTGGAGAGAATGCCTTTAACTCCGTATCATGAAGGGCAGACACTAAAGTGGAGATGGATATAGAGCATGAGGTAGACCAAGAACATATTGAAAGATAACGTCAGATAATCTCTCATCATCATCGTAATCGTCGCGTAACACTGCCTGTTGTTGGGTCACTAGCTGCTGTTGACTTCAAGAATTCATAGAAAGACAACAAAGTTTCACTCACTTTGGAGAGAATGCCCTTTCAGACCTTTGACGGTCGGATGCAATGGACTTCATGGTTGCATGCCTAACACTTGTCCAGTCAGTCAGGTACTGTATCCAGGTCTTTCCGTCTTTCTGCCCGGCTCGCTAGCGCATCTGGTTAAAACCCTCTGCGCGGCGATCGGGCGACGAATTCCATATGGTCCGGGTACACGCCCGGGGGTAGGCAGAAAAGCCACATTTCTCTCAGCTTCACAGTATATATCGTGAAATCAAGGTCAAATGGTTGCGATATCCATAGTACTGAATCTAAGGGTTAACAGCTCTAGATACTTGGGGGAAAAAATATCCAGGTCTTTCTTGGTCTGCCTCCTGTCCTCTTCGCGTCTACTGAACACCTTAGTATTGTTTATGAAAGCTCGTTGGATCTTATCATTCGTCTGTACCATTACATTTGCCGTCTTAGAGAAAACTACTGCAGCATGATGTGTATGAGGTTAGGGCTGCCAAAAGGGCAACAAGCAGAACCTGGTATCTCTCTCGTCACCTCAAGTGGTGAAAGAGGAAGTGAAATAGAAGAAGAAGAAAAGACAAAAAGAAGAAGAAGAAGAAGATGACGATGGTGATGTGGATGATAATGATGATGATGATAATGATAAGGATAATGATGAAAACAGGGATGACTGCAATCAAGCTTGTGTCAAGCAGTAAGTCTGCCTGACACAAACTGTCAAGGAAGCTCACTAAACACATACAATCACATTAGTAACAATCAAACGTTTTCCATCGAAGTCACGTGTGGGTTGTTGGGGTTTGGGGGGGGGGGGAATAGACCCACTGCACCCGCCCCCTAGAAAGCATGTCGTAGAAGGCGACTGTTTAATGATATTTCCTCAGAAGTTGGGATGCATCTACTGTGTAAAAAAAAAAAAAAAAACTCAAATCTGTAAGTCGAATGAGCACGCAAAACTCAGGTTCTGGAGTAAGACTTAAAGTCCAGAAGTGGACGAAGAACCAGAACTTTCCTCAGGAGTTTATAGTCAGTGAACGCTAAGAAAGAGAAGAAGACCGAAGTCTTCATAATGTGACAGGCGCATGACAACGGTTATGTTAATTTGATTAGGTTTAGTAAAGCGAGCACAAAAACCTGGCCAATTTGGGATTCATCATCATCGACATCATCATGTAGCAGGTCCTTTGCAAAACGTCGCTTTCATCACAGTCTGCCTGAAAGAAACTCGGTCTCTCGCCAGTTCTCCCACCTCATGTACTTTCATACTCAAGGAGTCACTTATATCCTGTGCCCATCTTCGTGTCCGTCAGCCCCTGCCCCTTCTTCCTGGTAGCATGCATTCTGCTATAGTTTTTTTCCAATCTGTTGTGGCGCTTGATATGACCAAAATATTTCAGCTTCCGAGAAAGAATGCTGTTTATTAGCCAATCTTTCTTGATGTTCAGATCTTTTAAGATGTCAATATTTCTCCTCTTCCTTGTCCAAGATATTCTAAGAATCTTTCTACAGCATTTCAGCACAAAAGCCCCTATTCTCTTTCTTAAGGACTGAGATATAGTCCACGACTCACATCCGTATGTAGCCACAGGGAAGATGCATGCTCTCAAAATTATAATTTTGTATCTCCTTGCTGGTGTTTAACCATAGACTTTTAAGACTGTTCAATCTTTGCATTGCTATGGCCATCCTCCTTTTAATTTCTGTTGAACAGTCTCCATTGCTGTTTATTATAGAGCCTAGATATTCAAAGTTTTGTGACAATTTCAATTTCTTCATCATTTATTTATTAATTTTTGGGAGACAGCCAGTTTTATCCTGTAGACATTATTTCCGTTTTCTTTAAGTTCAAGAACAGATTTTGATCTTTACTGTGCTTTTGGGCTGACAATATTAAATGTTCTATTTCCTTTACGCTGTTCGAATGGAGAACTGTGTCATCGCGTAGCGGAGTTCCGGAATAGGGTTGCCACCAATTTTGAGCGGATTATCCCTAACTTGGGGTTAGGAAGTGATAAAACAGACGGGAGTGGTCAATTCGCCCTCTAAGGCCTCTGTTGTTCGAACGAGTAACATGTTGTTCTGATTTTCCCGTTGTGTTCAATTGTTTAGCGCCATGCGGGTGGAGGTGTGTACGCAGAGATAGGTTCCATCTGTTGTAGGGTATTTTGGAACACGTTGTGAATTTTAATGCATTATTATTTGTGAAGAACTTAGCTTATGTTCAGTAAAATAAACAGATGTCGAATGTAGTAATTATAGTTCCAGTTTTTTGGTTCAGATTAGGACTTGTGGTTAGTGTGCCTAGTTTGTTTATTTGCTTGGCTAATCTACACTGTACACAGAAGATTTCTTGTCTGGGCTAGAATATTTCTGTTTCTAGTCCCAACCTAACATACTATTTCCCTTTTTTTTCCCTTAGTACATAGGGCTTTTCGCTTCTAGTACAATAAGAGCACCACAATACGTACAATCCGAGAAAGAAGAGAGAAAGGATGAAGAAGTAGAATCCTAAAGAGAGAGACAAGAACAAGAATCCTAAAGAGAGAGAGAGAGAGAGAGAGAGAGAGAGAGAGAGAGAGGGGGGGGGGTAGAAAAAGAAGAATCCGAGAGAGAGTTAGAGAGAGAGAGAGTCAGTTATGCTAAAACGGTCTTTATTGGTTCTAAAATCTGACTGTCTCTAGCATTTTCCCCATTTGTCGCAGAATTTATTATAGGAATAATCCTTTCGGGACACACAGCCTTTTTCAGAATTACTACTTATCTTAACAGGGAAAAAAATGTTAAAGAAAATTACAAGTATAATAATCAAATAATAGAAAATAAATTGATTTGTTAATTATGTAATTTCTTTTGAAAAACATACAAATGTATCCTTAGTGGAAGCAAGCAATAAAAACCCTAGGCGAATGGAAAATATAAACAAGTCTAACACACAATCTTTCTCTAATGACAAATATAGTCTCATGTTTTAGATTACAAGCACGGATAATTTTACGCACGTGAAAATCATAAACAATCTGTCTTCAGTGAAAGCATAAACAAGCCGTCTTCAATGAAAGCATAAATAAACATTCCTTTATATAAAAAGTATATAAATTACACAGGGATGGAACTAGAGTCATCGTTCCTGTTCCTCTTTTTTGTCCTCTCCGTGGAGTCATAGGATGGAGGGTAGTTTTGTCACGTTTTATAGAACGGCACCATAAACATACAGAGACAGACATGCAGGAGGCAGTCAGACGTATGAACATATAAGTAATCTAGTTCTAGTTCAGGCCTCTACAAAATGTAACCAACCGGGCAATAACCAGAGCCAGAACACTTGCATATATTGCCAACATTGCGATCTTCTGGTGCGGATTTCCTGTGTGGTCCAAGTACCAGAGAGAGAAAAGGGGGAGAAAGAGAGAGAGGGAGAGAGAGAGAGAGAGAGAGAGAGAGAGAGAGAGAGAGAGAGAGAGAGAGAGAGAGAGCGCGAGAGGAGAGAGAGAGAGAGAGAGGAGAGAGAGAGAGACGAGAGTGTGTGTGTGAGGTGTGTGTGTATGTGTTATGTGTTTGTGTATGGGTGAAGCATAGACCTACCTAGCTGTAAACGCAACGAGCAAGTTGCCCTTATAAGAGCGAATGAAAAGACGAAGTACGGACTTAGTCAACTACCGTCTTAACAACGAAAGATGGCAACAGTGAATTTCCAAAGCTCTGGGGCTCTGGTTTTGGCTGTACTCTGTCTTTCTCTGTCCTCTGCCTCTTTCACTCTCCCTCCCTTTATCTGTCTTCATGTCTCTCCATCCACCCACTCATCTGTCCATGCATCCATCCATCCATACATCAATCCATGCATGCATTAACGCATCCATCCATTCGTCCATTCACCTGCCAGTCCGTCCATCCATGCATCCATACACCATATATCCATCTATCCGTCCATCCATCCATGCATCCATGCATCCATCCATCCGCCCGTCCATCCAATCATCTGTCCTATGTTGGCCTATCCCTCTAACCTCTCTCTCTCTCTCTCTCTCTCTCTCTCTCTCTCTCTCTCTCTCTCCCCCCTCTCCCATATAATGCTGCTGGTAAGTATCGTTTATAAGGTCAAACATGAGGAGGACCTGCCTCTACGATAGGCCGTAGGACGTACGCCGATAACCCGAATGGCCGTCTGGCTGGCTCTTTGTCTTTTCTTTGTATATTCTAAATTTTGATCCCCCTAAATCTGACATCCCAAATTGTGCCAACGGCTTCGAGCAGAGGAAGGATGGGGAGGATACTCGCCTTATTCTGGGAAGTGGAATGCAACCTGAAGACGTTAAGTTATGGCAGGTCAGACCACACTCCTTAGCTATGTCTGGTAGCTGGTTTAGGTGGAAATCTCCGGCACGCGGACAAATAGAGCACTGCTCTTCTGATCCAGCAACTTCTGCAGCCTCATTTTTTTCAAATATGCTGGTGCTACCTTTCCTTTGGAGTAAACAAGACAGGTCGATGGGCAACATATGGTCTTTACAACACTGCCTAGGTTTTGTGCTAAAAAGAAGAAAAATCTACATTCCCGGCATTAGTTAACAAATCGAGTCCTTGTCAGTTGGCGCAGACGAGGGCGCCACTTGTTGCCGCTGACTGGATTCACTGATCAGCTTACACCGTTGGCGGGTCTTGCTAGTCAGTAGTCACCGTTTCCAGGAGCTGTGAGTCCCATGCCACCCAATAACACATTATAACATTATCGTTTGTGTAATATAACATCATCGTCTGTATAACATTATCGTCTGTATAACATTATCATCTGTATAACATTATCATCTGTATAACATTATCGTCTGTATAACATTATCGTCTGTAAAACATTATCGTCTGTATAACATTATCATCTGTATAACATTATCATCTGTATGACATTATCGTCTGCATAACATTATCATCCGTATAACATTATCGTCTGTATAACATTATCGTCTGTATAACATTATCGTCTGTATAACATTATCGTCTGTATAACATTATCGTCTGTATAACATTATCATCTGTATAACATTATCATCTGTATAACATTATCGTAGGTATATCATTATCGCCTGGAAGGACCAAGAAGTGCCAAAACGATGTCCCCAAAAGTGGAACACCAGTGTGTCTTTAAATCTCTGTCTTAGTAGTTTCCTGAGTGGGTTCCGGGGCCCATTGTGGGGGGGGGGGGGGGGGGGGGAATAGACCCACTGCCTTCCCAGCAAGCATGACGTAAGAGTCTACTAATTGGAGGCTTCCAGTGAAGTCGAAATGCTTCTGCCTGAGAAGCAAGGAACCAACAATCTACATACAAATATGTCAGATATATAAGACGAATTTGCACGCAGCACTCAGGCGCTAAAAGGGAGTTGCCGTGGCAGAGCGACTAGACGCGCGCCGCGGATCGTAAGGTCGTGGGTTCGCTCCCTGGCGGTGCCGGACTTTTCTTCAAAAATGACCTTGGCTCCCAGGTCGACCCAGCCTTGAGTGGGTACCGGGTGCAGTCCCATGAAGTATAGGCGGCCGGCGTGATGCTGACCACATCCCCCATCTTGTGCCGTTGGTCTATAAAATCTAAGTCTAGCCCTATATGCCCTATATGCCTAAAGGCATGGAAAAGGGTCCTTTGCCTTTACTTACTCAGGCTCTAAAACATAACTAATGTCAAGAAAAGGACGAACACTTAGAGTTGAACGCCGGTGGACGCAAAGAAGAAAAGGAAAAATCCCAGATGTTCATAGCTGTAATGGATCAACTCCCCACCCGCACAGGACTGCGCGTGTCAGCAGGCTTGTATGGCTGATACCGGTGCCATAATGATCACTTATCTGGAAGGTGTGTATGAATATGTATGTGTTTGTGTGTGCATTCGCCGTCTGTAAACCCCGACAGTCCTAGGCTGTTCGTCCATGTCTAGACTTTGGTTTTGTTCAAGGTCCTGCTTGTTGCTTGTGAGCCCGTTTTACAGAGCTGGCCTAATTGTATGCAGACTCTTGGTTCCTTGCCTTTCAGGCAGACGTACTTCGACTCTGAAGGAATTCCTTAATTAGTCGACTCATACGATATGCTTGGTGGGAAGGCTGTGGTTCTATTCTTGGTTTACACCCCTCTTCTCCTCCCCCCCACCCCCACCTCCCCAAATGGATTGCGAAACCTCACTGTGCTATTATGTGATTGTTGAAAAATTGTTGACTGTTCAAAAAAAAAAAAAAAAGTGCCACTGCTACGTATCTTTGCCTACCACCAGAAGGGAAACAAATGCCTTAGTATCTTTACCACTTACTACATACCATTCAATGTAAAAATACCAAATTATGGCTAGCCAAATTCTTATTTGCGTGTTGTATCAAAACAACGTTGCCTGTGTGCGTTTTATGCTTAACTCATAAATCCCCTTGCAGTGTTTTATTTATCGACATACGATACTTCACTCAACCGTAACTGATTTTTGATAATCCATTATCCAGCCCAACTGGCACAAATACGATCGTTTTCCCGCCTTGATATCTCATGCCGAATCAACGGCTTTTCCGGTCTTACGCTTCGCAAGGACAAAGCGGCAAGTTTGTTCGGTTCAGCGCTGTGTGTGTTTGTACACCTGACAGTTTAAGATCAGAGATTGTGGTGGTTCGATTGCATCAACTGCTCGTTCAGGTCTCTTGTGGTGTGTATATACAATAACCTTTGCGGCTTATCATCGGGTATCATAACACATTACCATGGTTGCTACGGTAACGGATCACGGCTATGTGAATGTTTTGTGTTTTTGATTAACTGGCATGCTGATTCTTCACAGCTTTTATTTGCACTTATCGCCCTCTCTTTGGTCACAACTTTTGATGAGGCTTTTGTTATTGATGTAATAAGGGAAATACTATTACATTATAATGATAGTCGTTCATCCGAGCAAAGAAACTGAATGTTATATTATCACAAGCGACACGTTACAGCATATCCACGTTAGCGATGCACCCTCTGATGCAGCAGTCATCCAACGTAAGTGAAGTAAAAGTAAAGGACCCTTTTCCACACCTTCAGGCATATTGGGTATATGAGGCTAGACCTATATTTTATAGACCCAACTTGGTGTGAGATATCGTCAGCTTCACGCCGGCCGCCTTTATTTCCCAGAACGGTACCTTGTAGCCACTCAAGGCTGGGTTGACCTGGCAGCCAAGGTCAGTTTTGAAAAAAAAACGTCAGGTCCCTGTCAGCACCCGAACCCACGACCTTCCGATCCGCTGGCGAACGTCTAGCTGCTAGACCTCGGCGGCTCCCCAGTCGCCCAAGGTACCTCTACTAATTGTTTCTATGGGAAGCTGATAGTAACGTCTCTTTGCTTGACCTCTAAAACAGCATGCCCTGCTTCGCCTGGTTTCAATCCGGGGTAATGTAATCGCGTTTGCGCCAGAGATTCGCCATTAACTGCCAGTCTAGCCCGTTTAGTGTTGATGATACAGTATCTGCTCTGTCTGTGCATCTTCCCGTGTGCTGCGCTGCAATACCTGCCAGTTGGTCCACTCGTTCATTACCTTTTACACCGGGATTCCCAGGCGTATATTTTCAGGTCAGTAAGGTTGAAATGCTTTGAGAGGCACACGCAGAGCGGAGGCCGTCTGTTGCAATTTTCTGATGCTTTTTCGTGGAGTCTAGTGTGATTGTAAATTTTGTAAAATCATGATAATACGGCTTGAAAAAGGAGTAGATAAATGCCTGCGAGTGGAACAAAAAGGATTCAGAAAGGGCAGAGGAACAAACTGAGCACATCTTCACCATACGAAACATTTTAGAACAATTCAATGAATGACAGAGAAGTATATATATTAATTTTGTGGACTTTGAGAACGCTTTTGACAGCGTCCATAGAGACAGTCTCTGGAAAATTTTACGACATTATGAAATTCCAGAAAAGACAGTCAACATAATTGCTCACTTCTAAAAAGACTCCTGCAGTATAAAAAATTACAATACATCTTTCCCAGTAAAGACAGGTGTACGACAGGGATGTGTTATGTCATCTCTCCTCTTCAACCTTGTGATTGATTGGATACTAAAATACACAGTAGACAAGACATTGAAAGGCATACGATGGACTCCATTCCCCATGCTTGAGGACCTTGATTTTGCAGATGATATAGCACTGCTATCACATAAACATGAACATATACAAAAGAAAAGTAACAGACTACACAGCACAGCAGAAATGATAGGACTGAGAATAAGTACAAAAAAAAAAAAAACTAAGATCATGACAAGCAGTCCAAACCAAGAACCAGTGACCATAACCAATCACTTAAAATGTAGAACATTTCACATATCTTGGCAGTGTGGTGTCCCTACTGGGAGGGACAGAGAAAGACATACAGTCACGCCTGAACAAAGCTAGAGCTGCTTGTGGAAGAATGAGGCAAATCTGGAAATCCAACAGTTACTGCAGAGGAACAAAACTCCGACTCTACAAGAGCATCATTTTGCCAGTTCTTCTTTATGGAGCAGAATGCTGGAGAATGACCAAAAAGGATGTACACAAGCTGTCCACCTTCCACCACACATGTCTACGTAGAATTATCAAAATTTTCTGGCCAGATACAATCTCAAACACTAAACTACTTCAGGTCACAAACTAAGAAACTCTAGACAGTATAATAAGCAAGAGAAGATGGAAATGGCTTGGCCACGTTATGAGAATGAATCCTGTTATACCTGCCAAAACAGCTCTCACATGGACACCAGAGGGAAAGATAAAAAAAAAAGGGCGCCCAAAAACAACATGGAGACGAACGATGGAAAGTGACCTGAGTGTGGCATCTTTTACATGGAAAACTGCACAGGACAGGAAAGCATGGAAAGTTATCTCTGAAGCCTCATGTGCCACTAGGCATAATGAGAACTGATGATGATGATGATGATGATGATGATGATGATGGTGTGATTGTAAGACATGCACTGAAGCAAATATCAACAGATCGATAAACAAGCTACAGATTGGAAACTGTCGCCATACTGAACTTGTTTTTGCACAACGCTTTGAGAGAAGGTTATGTCTAGCCAAAGTGTCCTGTCAACAAATGTAGGGAGAATGTTGGATGAGCCGCCTGAATGCAGCCAACATTCCATGTCTACTGTGCGGTCACGGCTTTAACACTGTTTAATAGCAGTGAAACTCAAAGATGCCATAACGACTGCAGCAGCAGTAATAGTAATAGCAGCAGCAGTAATAATAGTAGTAGTATATGTAGTTACAGTAACAACAGCAGTGCAGCAGGAGCGGTATAAGCAACAGTTGTTACAGCAGCAGTAGGGAATATGGCGGTGGTGACAACAGCACAGCTGCAGTAGTAGTAGCAGCAGTAACAAAAGCAGTTATATTGTTATTAGCAGCTACAGTAGTAGTATTAGTAGTAGTAGTAGTATTAGTAGTAGTAGTAGTAGTAGTAGTAGTAGTAGTAGTAGTAGTAGTAGTAGTAGTAGTAGTAGTAGTAGTAGTAGTAGTAGTAGTAGTAGTAGTAGTAGTAGTAGTAGTAGTAGTAGTAGTAGTAGTAGTAGTAGTAGTAGTGGCAGCAGTTATGGTAGTATAGTGCCAGCAGTTATGGTAGTATAGTGCCAGCAGTTATGGTGGTATAGTGCCAGCAGTTATGGTAGTATAGTGCCAGCAGTTATGGTGGTATAGTGCCAGCAGTTATGGTAGTATAGTGCCAGCAGTTATGGTGGTATAGTGCCAGCAGTTATGGTGGTATAATGCCAGCAGTTATGGTGGTATAGTGCCAGCAGTTATGGTGGTATAGTGCCAGCAGTTATGGTGGTATAGTGCCGGCAGTTATGGTGGTATAGTGCCGGCAGTTATGGTGGTATAGTGGCAGCAGTTATGGTGGTATAGTGGCAGCAGTTATGGTGGTATAGTGGCAGCAGTTATGGTGGTACAGTGGCAGCAGTTATGGTGGTACAGTGGTAGCAGTTATGGTGGTACAGTGGTAGCAGTTATGGTGGTATAGTGGCAGCAGTTATGGTGGTATAGTGGCAGCAGTTATGGTGGTATAGTGGCAGCAGTTATGGTGGTATAGTGGCAGCAGTTATGGTGGTATAATATAAGCAGTTATGGTGGTATAATATAAGCAGTTATGATGGTCTCGTGGCAGCAGTTATGGTGGTATAGTGGCAGCAGTTATGGTGGTACAGTGGCAGCAGTTATGGTGGTGTAATATAAGCAGTTATGATGGTATAATATAAGCAGTTATGATGGTATAATATAAGCGGTTATGGTGGTATAGTGGCAGCAATTATGGTGGTATAGTGGCAGCAGTTATGATGGTATAGTGGCAGCAGTTATGATGGTATAGTGGCAGCAGTTATGGTGGTATAGTGGCAGCAATTATGGTGGTATAGTGGCGGCAGTTATGGTGGTATAGTGGCAGCAGTTATGGTGGTATAGTGGCAGCAGTTATGATGGTATAGTGGCGGCAGTTATGATGGTATAGTGGCGGCAGTTATGATGGTATAGTGGCAGCAGTTATGGTGGTATAGTGGCGGCAGTTATGATGGTATAGTGGCAGCAGTTATCGTAGTATAGTGGCGGCAGTTATGGTGGTATAGTGGCAGCAGTTATGGTGGTATAGTGGCAGCAGTTATGGTGGTATAGTGGCAGCAGTTATGGTGGTATAGTGGCAGCAGTTATGGTGGTATAGTGGCAGCATTTATGATGGTATAGTGGCGGCAGTTATGGTGGTATAGTGGCGGCAGTTATGGTGGTATAGTGGCGGCAGTTATGGTGGTATAGTGGCGGCAGTTATGGTGGTATAGTGGCGGCAGTTATGATGGTATAGTGGCGGCAGTTATGGTGGTATAGTGACGGCAGTTATGGTGGTATAGTGGCGGCAGTTATGATGGTATAGTTGCGGCAGTTATGGTGGTATAGTGGCGGCAGTTATCGTAGTATAGTGGCAGCAGTTATGGTGGTATAGTGGCAGCAGTTATGGTGGTATAGTGGCAGCAGTTATCGTAGTATAGTGACAGCAGTTATGGTGGTATAGTGGCAGCAGTTATGGTGGTATAGTGGCAGCAGTTATGGTGGTATAGTGGCGGCAGTTATGGTGGTATAGTGGCAGCAGTTATGGTTGGTATAGTGGCAGCAGTTATGGTGGTATAGTGGCAGCAGTTATGGTGGTACAGTGGCAGCAGTAATGGTGGTATAGTGGCTGCATTTATGGTGGTACAGTGGCAGCAGTTATGATGGTACAGTGGCAGCAGTTATGGTGGTATAGTGGCAGCAGTTATGGTGGTACAGTGGCAGCAGTTATGGTGGTATAGTGGCAGCAGTGATTGTGGTACAGTGGCAGCAGTTATGGTGGTACAGTGGCAGCAGTTATGGTGGTATAGTGGCAGCAGTTATGGTGGTACAGTGGCAGCAGTTATGGTGGTACAGTGGCAGCAGTTATGGTGGTACAGTGGCGGCAGTTATGGTGGTATTGTGGCAGCAGTTATGGTGGTATAGTGGCAGCAGTTATGGTGGTACAGTGGCAGCAGTTATGGTAGTATAATATAAGCAGTTATGGTGGTATAGTGGCAGCAGTTATGGTGGTATAGTGGCAGCAGTTATGGTGGTACAGTGGCAGCAGTTATGGTAGTATAATATAAGCAGTTATGGTGATACAGTGGCAGCAGTTATGATGGTATAGTGGCGGCAGTTATGGTGGTATAGTGGCGGCAGTTATGGTGGTAAAGTGGCGGCAGTTATGGTGGTACAGTGGCGACTGTTATGGTGGTATAGTGGCGGCAGTTATGGTGGTATAGTAGCAGCAGCAGTAGTAGTAGTAGTAGTAGTAGTAGTAGTAGCAGCAGCAGCAGCAGCAGCAGCAGCAGCAGCAGCAGTAGTAGTAGTAGTAGTAGTGATGGTGGTGTTGGTGGCTGGGGTTGCTAGTTAACAGCAGATTTGGCAGCTGTAGACAAAGAAGAACACATCGTACAACACCTACTGCAAAGAAAAAGTCACAATGAGGGAACAACTAAACAGCAAGAACAAGGCAGATAAAGATAACGAACAAACGCACACCCGCACTCTCTCTTTCTTTCTGGCAGTCGCATTTGATTGATGTCATACCCACTGGTTTCCCTTTACGGTGATAATTTATCTTTTGGAAGTGCTAAATTTCTCTCCAGGGAATTTTCTCTTCTTCTAGTTTGTCTCGCCGTTTTAGTTTTCTTATATCTAGACAACTGTGGGGGAAAATTAGGCAAACGTCAGTCTTTCATGCAGAAACATTTATCTTCTGTTTGCAGGTAAAAAAAAAAAAACATCTTTCTAATTCTTTCAAGGCTCTCGCGCATATAACCACATTTTCGCGACTTTCAACTTATTTCCCCTGCATTTATGCTTTAATAAAAAATATCAGTTGCACAGTGAATAATATGCACAATTTCACAATGATTCAGTCAATTAATAAATGTAAGATTGAAAATGAATGCATAAATCTTTCTACTCAACATTCACCGGCTGTAAACTCCGGCGAAAAATTATGGCTGTTCGTTGAATTCTTGACTTTGGTGGTCATGTTCAAACTTGAGTGAATCCGTTTTACAGGTCTGATTTTTATGTATGCAGACTGTTGGTTTCCGGACTCTTGGGCAGATTCACTCCGACCATGAAGGAAACAACCCTAATTAGTCTTTTACAACATACTTACGAGGTGTTCTTATTTTCTTTCCTGTATAAGGAAATGACTGAACGAATTGAATCGGCATTACGTACATGACACTGCAGACTCAATAAACACTCATATGAATTAGGTATGTCAGTGTCTTCGTGCTGAACAGACTCCAGAACATGTCCTGCAAGACTGTCCTCTCTTGGCAGAGCTGCGGAGCAACAAATGGCAACACCCAGTAGAACTGACAACTAAGCTCTGGGGAAACCTAAGAGACCTTGAAAAGACATCCCAGTTTATGGCCCACTGTGACCAGAGATCGCTGAAGAAGAAGAAGAATTGGCTGCGTGCGAGACCCACCCAAACGTTCTCTCCTCCTTTCTTCTTTAACAAACATGCGGGAAATCTTCAGGCTGTAAAACCAGTGTGATAAACAGTTTGACATGTGTACTGATTGGTAATCATAGAGGGAATTAGAGAACAAGGAGGACACAGTGAACAGTTTAACAATCGAAAAATACAGTCACCGTGCAGTTACTCCAGTGTGGGAACTATAGCTTTCGATGTTCATGTTGTCTGGTGCAGAGTTTCTCAGACTTGTCGGGTTAGAAAAAATCATTGTGGCACACCTATCCTAAAGCGGTTTGAATACTTCGGAAGAGAAGGAAAACAGAGCAAATTTAATGTTCAGTTGTCTTTAATGCTATGAATGAAACTTTGGATGAATATTTCACTATTTTCTTTATGTTTATGGGAAGTTTAGTTTACTGTACCCTCACATCACTTGAAAGTTGCTCCTGGATCTGTATTTTATAAAAAAAATGTAAGCATACGTTGAAAATGCACTGCACCCTTGCCAATATCATTGCCTTCTCAATACACTTGTATCCAGAACTCTTCTTGGCTTCCTTCATGGTATTTCTGTTTTAAACTGCTGTCTTCGCGGATCTCGAGTAGATTTTGAAAAATTCTCGATTATTGCCGCGGCAACCCCTGGCATACGTTTGCGGCACCCAGTTTGAGAACCTCTGGTCCAGTGAATCCTCTGGCCGAAGGAAACGTGTGTCTTTTTTGGTTAGTCACAGCTTCTCGGCAAACGTGTCACCTCGTAATTGCTATATTCCTGTGCCAGCACCGACTACCGGGTCGTCCATTGGCTTGCCGGTAGACGACTTCGTCGCCGGTCGGGACAGTGTTGGGATCAGTCTCCTTAGATCGCACCAACACTGCAGGAGTCCTTTTAAGGCTCTTGGTGACGTGCAATGCTAGGCCGTTTTATATAGCACACATAACCTAGTCACAATTATAACCTCAAGCCCCCCCCCCCCCCCTTCAACCTTCGGGGACGCTGGTTGAACGTGACGTTTTTTTTTTTTTTTAATCCCCAAAAAGTAAATAAATAAACGGACTGCAGTTTCGGCTAAGCCAGTAACGCACACACGAACACTCACGCACATTAAACATAATACATTATACGTACAGTATTCATAAGGCAGCCGTCAGAGATGTCAACACAAACAACTCGCAACTCGAATTGCAGTTCATTGTCAGTAGAAGCAGCACTTACAACCAAGCAACATTTGCACACGCAATATTGCACAGGGCACTGCTGTCTTTATGTGGCTCGAGAGTTTAGCTGGTCAGAGATTTCATCTCAGTCAGATTCCCTCTTCACAGTGATGTTTGGCAGCAGTCGAACCATTCACCTCTTACAGAACCCCCCCCCCCCCCCCCCCCCCCCCCCACCGTATATTTGATCACACTTATTTCCATTAACTTACAATACGTTCTTTTCTAAAGCCACATCTCGAGGGCCTAAATTCAACATTCTATCTGCTTGTTCATTGTCCAGGTTTTCGCGCCATACAGCAGTGTTGAGTCGAGTATACCTAACATTTAAACGTTTGCCCATGACACAGCGGGGAGAACGGATGTGTAAATTTCACGATGTTGTTTTGAAGATTCCAAGATATCAGTGCCTGTTGGCTAATTCAGGGTTTCAAGTGTGATACCATCTATGATTTTAACAGTTCGTGTTCTTCGTGTCCTGATAAATGTGCTGTTGCTAGTAAACTCATTACCTTTTGTGAGTGTGTGTGTGTATGTGTGTGTGTGTGTGTGTGAGTGCGCGCGCGTGCGTGCGTTTGTTGAGTCTATATGGGTGTATGGTAATCTTAACATAATCGTTTGTCTTAACTCTGTGTATGCATACATAGCTACAAACCTGCCTGCCTACCTGCCTATCTGCCTGCTAGCTTGCAGAATGCAAACAGGCAAAAAAGTTAGCGGGTCCATGTGCCTAGTTGTTAACCCTCTGCAAATAAAGTTGGTTCATTCATCAGTTCGTTTATTAGTACAGATATATACTATTTGTAAACATGCACACTAGCACGCACCCCGCCGCTCCCTTTTTAACACACACTCATTTAACTACATGTGTGTAAATGTCGACGTTTGTGGCTTAGGCGTTGCGAACGCGCTTCTTAATGCTGAAGTACTGGGTTCGATCCCAACTAAGGACGATTTCGACAGTGGTACCGAGAGATGACCTTTGGGAAAGCAATGACAAACTACCAAACGTAAAAGGTGCCTAGAAAAACCACAATAGCGAAAAATGCCCAAAGGGATACGACCATAACTTATTATGTGAATGCTTGTGCAAGAGGACACACGAGTATCTGTCACCGACTAGAAGCTCCACTGCCCCAGCTTATTGTGCGCCGTGATCATAATTAAGGTTGGTCACAGTGCACCTACCGCTCTCTTTGGGAACATTTCATGGTGAGATACCATTCTTTTCTGCGGGCAAATCTCTTACTACTGTCTATAAACCACAAGAACGATTTAACAACAACAACAACAACAACAACAACAAATTTCACTGTTGAAAATCGAACCAGGAAAGACTTAAAAAACTCATGCCAGAAGTCTGTAAATAGTTATCCTCAGTCCCGTCATGTGGTGTAGAGGTAGTACTGCTGCCTCGACAAGTGGTGCTGCAGTCATAGAACAAGGCGGCAGCTCATGCTCCTGCAGAAGATAAGAAGAAAAGAAAGAAGGAATAGTCTGAAGAATCTAAAGGTGACATGGGTTTTGGACTGTTTGACTAAAGAAGTGACTTCAGTAACAACTGGTTTCTATTGAAAAATAAAGTTAACGAATTTTCTTTGTTCGCCGGCTGTAAGCTCCGACGGAAAGTCCTGGTTGTTCGTCCATTTGGACTTTGTCTTTGTGCCAGGGTCTAACTTTGTGCCAGGGTCTGAGTTTTGTGTGTAAATCCGTTTTACTGCCTTATATATGTGCAGTTAGTTGTTCCTTTCCTCACGGGCAGATCCTACAATGAAGACCCAGAACCCACTTGGGGAAAATAGTACTCAAGTATCATGAAATTGAACTGCTCCAGCGACAACCTGCATTGCAGATGTGGTGACGTGGTATCGCGAAATGTCAGCTGGATCTAACCAAACTCCAGAAGTCCCTACCTTCACATGCTTGGCCCGTCTGGGTTGAGTCCCAGGTGGGTCGGGTTTCTTGGTGACCCGGCAGGCATCTCTCTCACTGAGAGGTTGCTCGCGGCTTCTTGTCGTGCCAACCAGGCAGTGATCTGGCAAGATAACATTGCAGCTTGGCCAGGACCGTTGGGAAAATGTCTGCCAACGTTCCGGTGTTTGGGTGACTAGGAAAATATTGTCTCGCATTTTCTTATGTTTGTTTTGGGTGTGTGTAACTTGAGCGAATAATATTGTGCGTTATGTTTGTTTTGCATACGTGTAAACTTAGAATAACTTACTGTATGCTACTTTTGCTTTGAATGTGTAACCTGAGCGTGAAGTATTTTGTTAGGATTGTTTTTCACGTTCATAACATGAGAGTTAGGTATTTTATGTCTTTTTTGAATGTGCATAATTTGAGTGTAAAAATTAATTTGGGTTGTGTAACTTGAGTACAGAAAAATTGTTTTTAGTGTGCGTAATCTGAGAATATAACATTGCTTCTGGCATCACTTGCATTGGAACTCTGCGCTTGCTGCTGAAAATAGGAACGAAGCGCTTATGAGAATGACCCGATGATGTCATGTCGGTTTTAACCCTTTGGAGACAGAGCTTTTTTGGAGTTTTACTGCCATGAAGACAGAGCCTTCAGGGGAGGATTCTGCTAGGTTCCACAATATCAATATATATATATTGTGTAACCTAACAGAATTACATCTACAGAATTATTTATATTCTTGTAGGAAATTCAATGAACTATCAGTCTTTACGAATCACAATGACATCTCAACATTTATTCAAATTAGTTATCGAATTTCATATTTATGCATGCATTTTATTTTAATTACTTGGGACAAACGTGACCAAACTGAACAATTTAGCTAAATTTTCTGACGAATGAAGCCTGAATAAGTTCTAGCACTTGTTTTTTGGAGAAGAAATGCCCATGTAGGTCCTCCAGATGCATCTGGCCCACGTGGCCAAGAAATGCCAATAGCAATCTAATTGGCTGGCACGAAAACCTGCCTGCCAATCTCAAGGCTTGTACTATAGGGCCGGCAGATCAGCCCAGTCGTCTTTTGGGGCTATTTTCCAGTTTCGCCGATATATCGGCCGCGTCGTCTCCAAAAGGTAAACTCAATTCAGCTGAACCTGTACCATAAACACAACATTATGCGGGTCGTGTATTCAACATTAGTGCAGAATCGAGCATTATTATGTTTGAGTTTTGCACATATAGTCTCAACATAAAATCTTAGGCGTCATGCATGTTTGGTAAGCAGGTGACATTTGTATAAGCTGCTAGTCATAATGGTTTTTGTTGCAAGTAAGTACAGAATACTAGTTTGTTTTGTTATTTCCATGTTGTTATTTTTATAAAATCGTGAAAAAGAAAATATATTTGCACGTTTTAACCTTGGTGGGCCGACACAGTAAATAGGTTCGCATGCCTGCACACGCACATTCACACACGCACACACACATGCATACACACATGCACACACACGTGCACGCACTCTTTCTCTTCTGTGTCTCTCTCTCCCTCCCTCCCTTACTCACTCACTCACTCACTCTGTTTCACAGACACAAATTTCTGTCTCTCTCACACACTCCTCTCCCTCATACATTCTACTTTCTCACACACTCTTCTCTCTCACACATCTATCACACATCCCCTCCATCACACACTCT
Organism: Candidula unifasciata; assembly: GCA_905116865.2. Classification (NCBI taxonomy): domain Eukaryota; kingdom Metazoa; phylum Mollusca; class Gastropoda; order Stylommatophora; family Geomitridae; genus Candidula; species Candidula unifasciata. The sequence continues at coordinate 242,678 of CAJHNH020000297.1, forward strand.
GCTGTCTCACAAATACATCTCTCTCACAAATACCCATCTCTCACACATACTCCTCTCTCTCAAACACTCCCTCTCACACTCACACTCCCTCTCTCAGTCACACACCCCTCTTTCACACACACACTTCCTCTCTCACACACACTCCCTCTCTCACTCACACTCCCCTCTCTCACACACACTACTCTCTCTCTCTCACATTCTTCTCTCTCACACACTCCTCTCTCTCACACATTCCGCTCACTTACACACTCCTCTCTTTCAGAAATTCCCTTCTCTCACACATCCCCACTCTCACATATTCCCCTCTCTCACACTCTCCCCTCTCTCACACTCTCCCCTCTCTCATACATATCTACCTCTCACACATACCCCTCTCTCACACATACGAACTGTCACACATACCCCTCTCTCACACATACCACTGTCTCACACCTTCCCTTCTCTCACACACACCCCTCTCTCACACATCGCCCTCTCTCACACATACCCGTCTCTCACACATTCTCCTATCTCACGCATACCCCTGTCTCACACACTCCCTTCTCTCACACATTCCTCTATCTCAAACATTCCCCTCTCTCACACATTCCCCCTCTCTCACACATTCCCCCTCTCTCACACATTTCCCCTCTCTCACAGTTTCCCTTTCTCACACTCCCCTTTCACACTCACAATCCTCTCTCTCTCTCACATTCCCCTCTCCCACACACACCTCTCTCTCACACACACAGCTCTCTCTCTCACACACACAGCTATCTCTCACATACTCCCCTCTCACACACACAGTTTCCATTAAATAGTGTGAATTACAGGCACTGCTCGGTCCAGTTCCTATGTGCTTCCGTCCCTGTCCAGGCTATCATTATAGATCTTTTGCTTCTTCATGTTTACCGGCAGTACACTCAGCTGGAACATTTTGGTTGTTCGTCCTCTTCTAGACTTCACTTCCAAAACTTGCGTTTTTTGTTTGTTGCAGTTCCGTTTTACAGATCTGGCATTTTTTTTGTACGCAAACTTATGGCTCCTTGCCTCTCATATCTCGTTTTAGATTAATCTCAGCTCCCTGGTCGACGCTACATAAACTGGTCATCCAGACAGACACATAGACGGATAGACAGACAGACAGTGCATACTTGATAAGGAGAACGCACCCGGTACTTAAGAAATGGTTCTTGTTATCAGAAATTCCTCTTATCATGGTTAGAATTCAAGCACAAAAATTCGCCACATTCGAGATCGCCTTAAGCAGTGTGCACTATATATATATATATATATATATATATATATATATATATATATATATATATATATATATATATATATATATATATATATACTAGCTGTACCCGGCCACGCGTTGCTGTGGCATAGTTTGGCTAAATGGAAATGAAAGAAAATAGAAATCGCACGTGTCTAATATAATCATTGTCTGCTCAGATAAGAAATAGTCTTTGATCTCCACCCCACCCCCCATCCCACAACTAAATCCACCTACTACCCTCTCACTCATCAAAGGTTTTTGGAAAAGAAAGACAATGGAAATCGCACCTGTCTAATATAGTTAATGTCGCAATCATTCTCTGCACATTTATATAGAGATAGTCTGGTTTTCCAACTTTAGAACACGCACCATATAATTGTGTCTTTATATAAGTGGTCGTCTAAATGGGGCTATTAGCACGGTAACAAAAGTGGTTATTTGGTTATCTCATGCTAAAGCTGTTTGTATTTTTATAGGAGACGGAAGTAAAGCTACAACTGTACTTGTAAATAACAAAGTAAGTCGTAAAAAATAGAAAAGCGGAGGTAGCGTCAGTAAAATATAAACAAATTAGGTAATGAGAACTTGAAAATCACGTGTAAAGCTCTTTAAGTTCTCTTAAATTTATGTCATTACCCCCCGCCCCTCCCCTCTTCCACCGACTACTGCTCTCTCCCTCTTCGAAATATTTGAAAATCATTACCTGGCGATATTTTGTTGTTGCTGTAACTGACATTGACATCCCTGTCCATCTGGACTAAAATGGGGAGCAGGAATTGTAATAGGTAGTGAATGGGGATAGTGTAATATTTACCACATCATCCTTCAAGTACCAGTACAACTACTAAAATAATGTCACTGCTATCTGTGTTACCATCGGAGTAGACAGAGAGTCGTGAGCCAGAAGATTTGGTTCCGTACGGCTAGTGCTGTCGCCACAGACAGTCAGGTTAGGATGTATAATTTCACTTGCCGACAGAAGAACGCCATAACCTTACCGGCGGTCTTCACATGAGAGCACTTTGGTGTAACAGCCCAACCACGACTATTACTGCTGCTGCT
>CAJHNH020000297.1:250000-267500 GCA_905116865.2 Candidula unifasciata
AGATACCCGAGCACTTCATCACCTGTCTGCGAGATTATGTTGATGTTTGTCCCGACAGTGCTCATCATCATCATCTTTGAGCAATGTTTTCCAGCGTGGGGCCCATGCCCTACAGGGGTGCAATGGAGGGGGGGGGGGGTTGATTGTTTAAGGTGTGAGGGGGGCAATTAAAAAATCGACTCGTCCACTTTCTAAGTGTTATATGTATGTTACATCATCATCATCATGTAGCAGGTACTTTGCAGAACGTCGCTCTCGTCACAGTCTGCCTGAAAGAAACTCCGTCTCTCGCCAGTTCTCCTGCCTCATGCACTTTCACACTCAAGGAGTCACTTGTATCCTGTGCCCATCTTCGCTTAGGCTTAGGTGGGGGCATGACGCCCCCCCCCCCCCAAGTTGGGAAACACTGTCTTAGAGGAAACCAGGCTGTGAAGTTGCTGGGTCGAATAATGGGAGTGGTAAGGTCAAGGGCACAGCGGATGTTGTCTATTGGGGGGGAAATTGTTTCCGGGTTCGTGTTGAATATTCTGTGTTGGCACTGTAGCAGATATGTTGATATTATGAGTAAGCAACTGATAAATATGTTTGGGGTTGTTTACCTGCGCTCCTAAATATGTTCACCTTCGTAATCGTTAGCATCTTTTTAATACTTAGATTTGAAAACATCATTTAGTTGTAATATCATCATCGGCCGCAATCATCGAATGAATAATGCAGAACGTCAAAATACGGAAAGTAAGAGTGGTTATTGTAGCAGTAAACGTAGTCGTCGAAGTATTAGTAGAAGTGTTAATAGTGATATAGTGGTGGTGGTAGCAGCAGTTCCAGAAGCAAAACACTAGAAATAGTATTAGTAGTGGTAGCAGCAACAGCGGCGGTGTTAGTAGTAACAGTGGTCTTAGCAGCAACAGTAGTGTTAGCAGTAACAGCGGTGTTAGCAGTAGTAGCAGTTTTAGCAGTAATACTGATGTTAGTAGTAGTCACTGTTTTAGCAGTAAAACCGATGTTAGTAGTAGTAGTGCCAGCAGCAACAGTAGTAGCTGTTGTTGTTAAATAAGAAACATTAAAAGTAGCAGAAGCAATAGTAGCTTTAGTAGTAACAAAGCGGTGACAGTGTCGATAGTTGTGATAGCAATAGTAGCAGCAGCAGCAGCAGCAGTAGTAGTAATAGTCGTAGTAGTAGTAGTAGTAGTAGTCGTAGTAGTCGTAGTAGTAGTCGTAGTAGTAGTAGTAGTAGTAGTCGTAGTAGTAGTCGTAGTAGTAGTCGTAGTAGTAGTCGTAGTCGTAGTCGTAGTAGTAGTAGTAGTAGTAGTATAGTAGTAGTAGTAGTAGTAGTAGTAGTAGTAGTAGTAGTAGTAGTAGTAGTAGTAGTAGTAGTAGTAGTAGTAGTAGTCGTAGTAGAAGTCGTAGTAGTAGGTTAGGGTTAGTTAGTAGTAGTAGTAGTCGTAGTAGTAGTCGTAGTTAGTAGTCGTAGTAGTAGTAGTAGTAGTCGTTAGTAGTTAGTCGTAGTTCGTAGTAGTAGTAGTCGTAGTAGTAGTAGTCGTTAGTAGTTAGTAGTAGTTAGTAGTAGTAGTCGTAGTAGTAGTAGTTCGTTAGTAGTAAAAGTGATGGTAGTGGTGTTGATGAAAATAGTAGTGGTAGTAGTAGAAGAAGATCAAGTAGTAGTAGCAGAAATAGTAGTAGTCGTTGCAGTTGGAGTAGTTGCAATAGGTGTATTATTATTATTAGTTATTGTTATTATTATTATTATTATTATTATTATTAGTAGTTATTATTAGTGTTAGTAGTTATTATTGTTAGTAGTATTAGTAGTAGTAGTAGTAGTAGTAGTAGTAGTCATAGTAGTAGTAGTAGTAGTAGTTGTTGTAGTAGTGGTAGTGGTAGTGTAGTAGTAGTAGTAGTAGTAGTAGTTTTAGTAGTTGAAGGAGATTTTTTTTGCTGTTGTTTGTAATAGTAAAAAGGCAAAGTCGGGAGATGTGAACCAGCGTCATTGCACGCGGTTATAAACCAAAAGTGCTCTGCCACCAGCACAGACCGCCGATAAGAAACCGTCCGCCTGTGTCGTTGTCCGCACGTACTTTCGTAGCTACAGCGACGTTCCTCCATTTATCCCAGAATGTTAACTCTAGTAACCATTTCCTAGAGGCTGGGTGGACCCCGGAACCGTACGGTTTCGAACACCGGCCGTGGGCTGCAACGAGTCGCAGCTGGATTTCCTATCAACTGCGCTAACGTGGTTGTAATAGTAGTAGTAGTATGTACCATCATCATCATCATTCATCATCATTATCATCATCATCATCATTATCGTTAACACAAGTAAAACTATTATCAGCAACAGATTGAGTTCTTTAAATTGTACTATCAACGGTTTGTTTCAAATCCAGTTCTCGGTCCGTCAACGATTAATGAAGCTCCAGCAAACTCCTGATCATCCAGATTACTTGGCGGTCTGGACGTTGGATCTCTCCTTTGTGTCATGGGTACTTGAACCCACGGCCGATTTAGTAGAAAAAGAATAAACAGCCAGTACCAAAAATTGTAACCACTGACTAGGCACAGTGACAGACATATCACAACACGACTGTCTCCCGTGAGTTTAAATTCAAATTATTTTAATCTAACAGCAAAGTTAGGAGATCTTGTATATCCACTTAACCATATTCGCTTGTCGATTTGTAATACGAATACATCCAGAACAGAGAACTTTGTAAGCACATTAAAATGTCACACAATGCAACATGGAAACGCTCCCACTAACCATTTTTCGAGGGACTCCTTCCAAAATGTCACGTGATTTAGTCGGAAGGACATATATACAGAGGGCGTGCTTGAACCCACGCCATTCTGCACGCATAACCATAGTATTTTACTGGAGATTGCTGCACTCGGGTTTAAAGGGATGGGGTTTTTCCGACAGTTGTTAAGTTTGTTTAAACCTGTTCATTTTACTAGAGATGCACTTGGGTTTACAGTAGTATTACATGATTGCAGTACTTTTTTGTATCACTTTATGTGGTTACAAAAGCGTTACGTTATTGCAGTACCTTTTGCATATCACTTTATGTGGTTACAATAGCATCATTCTTGCAATAACGTTTTCTTATCACTTTATGTGGTTACAACAGCATCATTCTTGCAGTAACTTCTTCATATCACTTTATGTGGTTACAATAGCATCATTCTTGCAGTAACTTCTTCATATCACTTTATGTGGTTACAACTTCGTCATTCTTGCAGTAACTTTTTCTTATCACTTTATGTGGTTACAACAGCATCATTCTTGCAGTAACTTCTTCATATGACTTTATATAGTTACAACAGCATCATTCTTGCAGTAACTTCTTTTATCACTTTATGTGGTTATAATGGCCTTACATTCTTGCTATTCTTTTTCACAAGACGTTAAATGAATAATAATAATAATAATAATAATAATAATAATAATAATAATAATAATAATAATAATAATAATACTAATAATAATAATAATAATAATAATAATAATATAAGAAGAAGAAGAAGAAGAAGAAGAAGAAGACGGGAAGGGAAAGGTGTTGATGAAGAAAAGGAAGAAAAGAGCAAGAACGAAAAGAAAACCAGTAGTATTACTAATACACGTGCAACATGGACCAACTGATATGTACTGACTGACACTTGTAGACTCAGTGGAAAGAAGTTGTCATAGGAGAACGCACCAGACTTAATAGATACCAGTTCAAACTTGCAATTGCCTTTGATTTGTTTACTGGCAAATCTTCCCCTGTGTGGTTTTCGGGGCCCCATGAGAACAGGTCTGCTACCTCACAGAAAGCATGTCGTAATAGGCAACGAATAAGGTGTCGTTGTAAGCGGATATGTTGAGTCGAGAAGCTCAAAGTATCGCAGCCTATCTGTAAACCACAACACAGCGTGCTAACGGGCTTTTTATATAGTACAGACGCGGAAAAGGAAGTAGATAAGTAGCAGTAATACCATCATTAAGTTGAGGATCATATTTCCTCCCTAACAGATAGCACCTGGCGGATCTCGTACAGATCTCATTATATGTTGGCCTTACAGAGAAAAGATACCCGGTGAGCTGATGCACACCTGCGAGACATCTTGTTTTACTGCTACAAGTGAACCCATGTCAGGATTAACTCATTTCCTTTCAAGCAACTGACAATTGTTGGCTTTTCTTTGCGTCTTTCCAGACGATAGCAGATAATGAGAATGCTACAGAAGATCAAGGGGGAGCATATAGGGAAACAGTGGCTATGTTTTCGCAAAATCACCTTCATTTTTGTCCCAGGGTGTGTTGGTGTGAGAGGCATTGAGAGAGCAGACGCCCTGGCTGGCGGTGCGACTGTCAGGAATGGGTCATATATGAACAAGAGAGACATCACCAATGCCATACCAGAGACTAAACGCTGTGAGGCTTTCAGTTTCGTGGAGGATGATTTTTCACTGAATAGACTGTATACTAGGGCTGTACCGAATAGTGATTTTCACTATTCGGCCGAATACGAATAGTGGGACCAACTATTCGGCCGAATACGAATACGAATACAAATAGCGTATTTAATCATCAGGTGCCTTGCCGACTGGCGTGGGCGATCATGCCTCTCCACAATCTGCTATCTCCTGCAGCATGTATCAGTTTGTGTGCGGACACACCTCCATGCTATGCAACAAGACTGTCAAGAATCTTCTATCGTTTCTTCCTCTATCCCTCCTTCCACAGATCTTTCCATTGGTCACCAAATGTTCCATTTTCCCTCTTCTCATAACATGGCTGAAAAATGATGACTGCCTCCTTCTGATGTCTGTGATTAGTTGTCTTTGGGCTCCCGCCTCTTTCAAAACCATTGTTCGCTCGGCCGTTCGTTCGATGTAATTTAAACGCACCTTAATATTCTCGTTAGCAATATCTTCAAATTTGATTAGGGCGAAGACACCCTGAAAGAACGAAAAATGCATGATCTCTCTCTCTCTCCCCCTATCTCTCTCTCTCTCTCTCTCTCTCTCTCTCTCTCTCTCTCTCAGACACACACTCACAAACACACACGAACACACACTGCGGATGGCATTTTATGCAGTTTGTACCACGCAACCGGGTCGCAGTTTCCCCGCTACGACAGACTTAGGCAAATGCAACTATTGTGTTAATGAGAGAGTTATTTCAGTCCATCACAGTGTATGCTGAAACGGCAGTAAGGTAACCACTATTCGTATTCGACCGCAACTATTTGGCCGAATACTGAATAGTTATTAGGTCCACTATTCGGCCCCGAAGCGAATACGAAGCGAATATTCGGTACAGCCCTACTGTATACCCTGGGTAAACAATTTGGAGCCGCAGAGACAGGAAAAAAAAACAGGCGGGAGCCACCCGTCGTTACATCAGCCAGAACAGAATGGGGACACGTGGGGACATACTCGGGAGATGATCGGAGCACTTATGGTCATATCGGATGTGCGATGAAGATGATCTTAAAATGCAAAAAAGGAACAGTGGACAATGAACAAATGATAGTGTTATATTGTGTCTAGAGAGGCATGGGAATCACAGTCTATGGGATGGTGAGTTTTTTCCTATGTCAGTTAAGGCCGACGATGAAGTTGCTCCTGGCCACAGCCCAGAGCCTGGCTAGTATTGTGGAGACCATGTGATGCCCACTCAACACGATCCCTTCCTTTGCCAGCTTTGTTAAGTGTACAGGAAAGGTAACACCTGTATTTTAATTAATGTTCCAACAATGTGTACAGTATTGCCCAACTTGCCGCAATATTGTTTGGTTCTATAGTGGGGTAATGGACCAACGCAAATTACGCTGATTGTCAGGGGCGTTTATCTGCCATAAGGATGATGACTGTCAAGGTGATATCACCCTTACTGTACAACTATGTCCATAATTATAATTAACGTGTTGTTTTCTTTTCTTTCTTGCTCTTTTCTTCCTTTTCTTCATCAACACCTGTCCCTTCCCTTCTTCTTCTTTTTCTTCATCATCAGCATCATCATCATCTTCTTCTTCTCCTTCTTCTTCTTCTTCTTCTTCTTCTTCTTCTTCTTCTTCTTCTTCTTCTTCTTCTTCTTCTTCTTCTTCTTCTTCTTCTTCTTGGGGTTGTCAGGTCATTTTTTTCTCTTCATCTATGCTTCATCCTCTTCTTATCTCGCTTCTTTTTTATTTTTTCTTCATTCTTTCTGACCCTCCAGCTCCTCCGTTTGTGTGTGTGTGTGTGTGTGTGTGTGTGTGTGTGTGTGTGTGTGTGTGTGTTTTGTTGTTGTCTATATTCTTATACGTGTACAACGACAAATGACGCTCCCCTCTCTCTTATACACGTGCAGTGACGAATGACACTCTCCCCCTCTCTTATACACGTGCAGTGACGAATGACAGCTCTCCCCCTCTCTTATACACTTGCAGTGACGAATGACAGCTCTCCCCCTCTCTTATACACGTGCAGTGACGAATGACAGCTCTCCCCTCTCTTATACACGTGCAGTGACGAATGACGCTCTCCCCCTCTCTTATACACGTGCAGTGACGAATGACAGCTCTCCCCCTCTCTTATACACGTGCAGTGACGGATGACACCCCCCCAATCCCCTCTCTTATACACATGCAGTGACGAATGACGCTCTCCCCCTCTCTTATACACGTGCAGTGACGGATGACACACCCCCCCCCCCCAATCCCCACTCTTATACACGGGCAGTGACGGATAACACCCCCCAATCCCCTCTCTTATACACGTGCAGTGACGGATGACACCCCCCCCTCCCCCCAATCCCCTCTCTTATACACGTGCAGTGACGACAACGCTGACTCTCTTTCTTTTTAAACACACACACACACTCTCTCACTCACTATATTTACCTTTCTCTCTCCCAGTATTTAATATTGTTTGTTGCCATGGGAAAAGACTCTAGTATCTGTCGTCCTCATTGACATCCTGGACCACTTCTCTCCAAACACCCAACCAGTTGTTGCCTGGATGGAAATAAAGCATGCCAAATCACAACCCTGACACCAGAGACCACCAAAGTGTGAAATTGGCCGGGAAATGTGAAACAAAATCCGTGAGCTCCAGCCTGAATTTCTTCCATCCGACCTCCCGTCCACGTCAGTAAATTTGTGACATTTTTCGGGTATCAGTGTCAGCCCGTCACGACACAGAACAAACACCGTTCATCAGATCCGCCGGCACCTGGTTTTGGGCACGTAGCTTTCTTCTCTAGCCGAAGTAAATCGTACACGAGCGTCCGGAATTGATGTGCCGGTTTGACTTTCATAGGAGAAGAGCCGTGTGTGCTAACGAGGTTTGCCTTCTGTAGAATCGGTTCTGGCACTTGTTATCTTTGCTACTGGGGTTCCCCTTAGAGGTGAGATTTGTTGCAGAACAACAGGTGAGATTTTTTCAACTGTACAGTTTACGTTTGTAGATGTTTGATGGGATCCGCATCAGCGGCGCTGGTACCCGGGGGCTTAGATCGCTTGAACCTCCTGCCCCTAGCTAACCGGTCCGCCATCCTGCAACTAGAAAATGTTGAAGGGAACAGAGCACTCAACTTTCTCTCCCCAAAACTTCACCTTTTCTTTTCAGCATTTAATTTCACTTGATATATATTGTTAGATTTCTTGCTACCATTCAGCATATTATTATTATCATTATTATCACCTTAGTGAACCCTCAGTGTTTTCTTTGCTTCTGCGCCCCTGATTCAACAGCGTCGTATTAGCTGGCACAGCCCTGTCTTTTCAGTCATGGAAGGTTCACTTTCCTTGAGGTGGAATTCTTCTCATAACCAGAAGCAGACGCTCTTGTTTCATTTATTACAACTACTATCACCACTGCTGCTGCTTCGTATTCTACTACTATTACTACTACCACCACCACCACCACCATAACCACCGTTTAATACTACACCAGCTGTTGATGCCTCTTCCACTACTACTGCTACCTTTACCAGTACTATTACTACCACCACTACAACTACCACTGTTACTACAACTACCACTACTACCACTACAGCTACAACTACTACCAACTACTACAAATGATTTATTACAGCAAATTCAATCTGAATTTACTGCTACTTCTAGTAATTCTGCAAACAGCTACTATAGTTGCACATGCACCCCATCACTTCACACACACACACACACGCGCGCGCACACACACACACACAAGACGACGACGACTGTGTCTACTATTACAGCTTTCTTACAACCTCAATACAACTACAACTATTACTAGAGCGTTTCGTCTTACCATCGACACAACGACAATTACTACAGCCTTTCTGAGTACCATTGACACAACTACAAGTATTACTGTAACTTCCCTAGTACCCCGACACAACTACAGCTATTGCTGCAACTTCCCTAGTACCCCGACACAACTACAGCTATTACTGCAACTTCCCTAGTACCCCGACACAACTACAGCTATTGCTGCAACTTCCCTAGTACCCCGACACAACTACAGCTATTACTGCAACTTCCCTAGTATCCCGACACGACTACAGCTATTACTGCAACTTCCCTAGTATCCCGACACGACTTTCAACCAGTATTATTAAAACTGTTTAAAAAAAAAGTTTTTTCGACTATGACTATTACCACAACTTCTTTGTTACCCCAAACACAACTACAACTACGTTTCTTGGGAACCCCCAGTACAGGAGTTACTGCAGCTATGGTTTTGTTTTGTTCCACCAACACACCTCCAACTATTACAACAGCCTTTCCCCGTCCCATCTGACAGCTGCAACTAACACTTTTACACCCATCAGCTAGCTAACATGACAACCATTTCTTCCATCGTGATATTTTTTATGTCGTGCAAAGCTTACATTAGGAAACTATAAGACAGTCTTATTGGCCTAAAAATGGGAAGCCGGCTCGTGCCGTAGGGACTCTCGCAGGACACATAAAAGTAACTTTGGCGAAAACAATGAGTTAAAAAACCATATTCTCCTTCAAATTATTTGCGGTACCAGTGGGCTTCAATGGGAATTCCTACTGACAATCTGCATGTGTTGAATGATTTCTCCAAACAGCGAAATAAAAGGTGAGAATCGCCTGGGAGCAATTCACAGCTGATGCTGAAAACATGACTGCCGTTTTCAGGTACGCCTGGGTTATTACAGATTCTAGGGCAGTGGCTTCCAACCTTCCTGTTGCCCCGACCCTTTATGACAGTTCCCTCATGTTGTGGAGACCTCAAAACAATCATTTGGTTAGCTCGACGTTAGTCTTCCCAAATTTAGTAGGTCACTTTTCATTCACAAGGTTTTGGGCTGGTCGACTGTCCTGACGGTTACGGATGTGACCCGCTCTGTTGTTTAGCTTTTGCGATGTCTTGCATTTATGTTTTCATTCTGAGAAACAATGCCTGTGACATAGGTTTCAGCACTCTCTAGTGGGGTTGTGTGTTAGACCAATTCTTTCCATGTTTTCGTAGTGTTAAAATCGCTGGCGTGCTGAAATATACAACACACAATGTCAGCATAATTGCACAACACCCCCGTAACCTTAAGAGAAAGTCAAGGGGTTCACTAACTACCAATCAGAAGTGAGCTAGTCTGTATATGGGCGGGGTCTGGGGAGACTAACGTCGATCTAAGCCAGTTATTTTCCTTCATCACTTCAATGAATTTGTCTTTTCCGAAGGTCTTAGGCGACCCCTGTGAAAGGGTCGTTTGACCTAAAAGTTTGCCACCGGAAGGTTGAGAACCCCTGTTTTAGGTTTACCCTGTTGAATGATAAGTAATCTTGTGGCAGTCGTCGGAATGGGACTGTGTATATATTCGGTTGCAGATTTTTAGAAATGCTGACCTATTTCATACCTCGACATTCCTGTGTGCGTTGTTGGGGGGGGGGGGGGGGGGGGGGGGGGGGAGACCAAGTATCGACCCACTGCCTCCCTAACAAGTATATCTTAAAAATTGACTGATTTTTGGGCTTCCTTCAAAGTCTGAGTGCATCTAACTGAAAGGCAAGGAATCAGTAGTTTGAGTACACATAAGTCAGATCTGTTAAACGGATGTGCACACAACACGGAGGTTGTGAAACAAGCTTACAGTCCAATCATCAGTTCTCGTTATGCATAGTGGCACATGAGGCTTCGGAGAGGACTTCCCATGCTTTCCTATCCTGTGCAATTTTCAGTGCCGTTTTCCATGTCAAAAATGCTGCACTCAGGTAACTTTCCATCGTTCGTCTCCATGTTGTTTATGGGGCCCCTGTTTTCTCTTTCCCTCTGGTGTCCATGTGAGAGCTGTTTTGGCAGGTATATCAGAAGTCATTCTCATAACGTGCCCAAGCCATTTCCATCTTCTCTTGGTAATCATACTGTCTAAAGTTTCTTGGTTTGTGGCTTGAAGTAGTTTAGTGTTTGAGATTGTATCTGGCCAGAAAATTTTGATAATTCTACGTAGACATGTGTGGTGGAAGGTGGACAGCTTGTGTGCATCCTTTGTGGTCATTCTTCAACATTCCGCTCCATAAAGAAGAACTGGCAAAATGATGCTCTTGTAGAGTCGGAGTTTTGTTCCTCTGCAGTACTTGTTGGATTTCCAGATTTGCCTCATCCTTCCAAAAGCAGCTCTAGTTTTGTTCAGGCGTGACTGTATGTCTTCCTCTGTACCTCCCAGTAGGGACACCACACTGCCAAGATATGTGAAATGTTCTACATTTTCAACTGATTGGTTACTTATGGTCACTGGTTGTTGGTTTGGACTGTTTGTCATGATCTTAGTTTTCTTTGTATTTATTCTCAGTCCCACCATTTCTGCTGTGCAGTGTAGTCTGTTACTTTTCTCTTGTATATGTTCATGTTTATGTGATAGAAGTGCTATATTGTCTGCAAAATCAAGGTCCTCAAGCATGGTGAATGGAGTCCATCGTATGCCTCCTAATGTCCTGTCTACTGTGTTCTTTAGTATCCAATCAATCACAAGGTTGAAGAGGAGAGATGACATAACACATCCCTGTCTTACACCTGTCTTTACTGGGAAAGATGTATTGTAATTTTTTATACTGCAGGAAAAGTCTTTATAGAAGAGAGCAATTATGTTGACTATTTTTTCTGGCATTTCATAATGTCGCAAAATTTTCCACAGACCGTCTCTATTGACGCTGTCCAAAGCTTTCTCAAAGTCCACAAAATCCACAAAATAGTCCAAAGGTGGACGAAAAACCAGAACATTCCACCGAAGTTTACCGTCCGTAAACGCGAACAAGAAGATGGCTCGACATAAAGTGAGGTTATTCCGTTATAATTTTTTTTTTCAAAACAATGTTTCCCCGTAATGAATTTAAATAATGCGGATACAAACAATTTATTGCCAGGCATATTTCGCTGTATCTCATCAGGTGCGTTACTACAGAGTTACATCAACATAAAATAAAGCACAAAACTGAATAAATTCTTCCAAAACATTCATCAGTGGTCTTGTATGTGGAGCTATGTACACGCTGTAGGTCACACATTTACCTTGCGTTTCTTCGATCTCATTCTCTTCAAGTTTCTAGTTGATATGTTATAATTCTCTTTCTTTTATTCGTTGAACTGTACTCGGGCACGGAATGTCAGACTTATATTTGTATTGATGTTTCAGCACACAGTGGCTGATGTTGTCAACTTTACTTCCCAAAACATTATCTGATTTCTACGTTAGAAAGGGCTGACCTTTGAGCCAAGGTGCATAAAAAAAAAATATAACTCCGTCTTCTTCCTCCTCCTCCGCCTTCTTCTTCCAATCGATGGTTTTATTTGAAGAATACGAATAAAGATAATAAGGTTAAAGAATGCTAGAAAGAAACTCAGTTTTAAAGGAGCGCACATTGAAGAAGACGGGAAAAAAAGATGGTGATAATGGTTGTAGTTAAAGCAGGATGAGAACTATTGATAAAAAAAAATAACATGGTGATAATGATGGTGATGGTGATGGTGATGGTGATGGGATGAAAGAAGGAAGGAAGAAGTCAACAGTCTCGGTTTAATATCAGTCCATTAAACCCACATATGACATGCTCCCATGTACCTCATACACTTGTTGGTTTGACAGAAAAACTGTGCTTTTGTAGTCATCGCATATTCCACTGGCATTTATTTCTGAATAGAAGTGTCAAGCGGTATCTGGAGTGCTGACTGGTTGTTTCCGCTGACAGCGTGTTTATCTTTCTTATCCCGTGAGATTTCAAATGTCATTGACGGCATTCCTGCCCATCGTTGTTCAATATTATGACAGATATTTCAGGTGCTGCCCAGATATGACAGTCCAGCTTGTGGGGCTGTGTGCTCTCTCTGACCTTTCTGTGTGGTTTTTGAGGGGATGGTTCTCAGTTGGTTCAAGAGTGTGCAGGCTTTTTAGCAAGAGAACTTCTTGTCCTTCTGCATCTTCACGTTCGCCAGCTGTACACTCCTTGCCATAAAATTATGGTTATTCGTCCACTTCTGGACTTTAGTTTTATTCCAGGACTTGAGTGTTGCGTGTATAGCCGTTTTACATATCTGGTTTATTCTACCTTGGGTCCGTCGGTGGGTGGATTTAAGGCCGCACGGCTATAGCAGTCGTCACCGGGTCGCCCATTGGCTCGCTGATAGACGACTTCGTCGCCGGTCGGGACAGTATTTGGGTCTGTTTCCTTTGATCGCATCAACACTGCAGGAGTCCTTTTTAGGGCTCTTGGTGGCGTGCAGTGCCAAACCCTTTTATGCAGCACACACAACCTAGTCACAATTATAACCTAAAGGTAAACTTTCGAAGATTCTGGTTGAACGTGAGGATTTTCTTTGTTTAGAGGAAAGCAACAGAACAAACAGCAATCGTTGCGAATTGTGCAGTTTTGATTGTTTAATTTTTGCCCACGATGAAGGAAAGGGAAAGGGTGGGGGGAAGGGGCTTGTTTGAGGTAGGTAATCGTCTGTATTTCATTCGGATCGGACATGAAAAGAACAACAGTAGTGGCATGAGCATCAGAAGCAGACGAAGACAGAGAGACAGTCAAGCAGGCAAACAGAGACAGGCGGAGAAACTGCAGCAATAGTAGCAGCAGAAACAGAAGAAGAAGAAAAGAAGAAGAAGAAGAAGAAGAAGAAGAAGAAGAAGAAGAAAAAGAAAGAAAGAAAGAAAGAAAGAAGAAAAAGAAAGAAAGAAAGACAGACAGACAGACAGACAGACAGACAGGACAGACAGACAGACAGACAGACAGACAGACAGACAGACAGACAGACAGACAGACAGACAGACAGACAGACAGACAGACAGACAGACAGACAGACAGACAGACAGACAGACAGACAGACAGACAGACAGACAGACAGACAGACAGACAGACAGACAGACAGACAGACAGACAGACAGACAGACAGACAGACAGACAGACAGACAGACAGACAGACAGACAGACAGACAGACAGACAGAAAGACAGAAAGACAGAAAGAAAGAAAGAAAGAAAGAAAGAAAGAAAGAAAGAAAGAAAGAAAGAAAGAAAGAAAGAAAGAAAGAAGACAGAGAGACAGTCAAGCAGACAAACAGATAGACAGAGAGACAGGCAAAGAAACTGCAGCAATAGCAGCAGCAGAAGAAGAAGAAGAAGAAGAAGAAGAAGAAGAAGAAGAAGAAGAAGAAGAAGAAGAAGAAGATTACACCTTATGGGAAAAGAGTTTACGAACCGCTGTACCAATTGAACTATAAACACATAGACTGTTGATTCTGGGGTTGTTGCTGACTGCTGACTTGGCTAATCTCTCCACAGGCGTCCACTACGAGCTCTACTATGTACGTAACGGGATCATCAACCAGTACGCGCTGTCCTTTGATCTGCCGCTCCAGTCTCACATCGATGACATCTTCTTCACCTGGCAGAGTCTTCGGGTGGACCCGCCGGTAAGACCTGGTGCCCTCTCTCTCTCTCTCTCTCTCTCTCTCTCTCTCTCTCTCTCTCTCTCTCTCTCTCTCTCTCTCTCTCTCTCTCTCTCTCTGTGTGTCTATGTGTGTTTGTTTGTGGACTACGTGCATGTGGTGCCTGTCTGACAGTGTGTGTGTTGTGTATCTGTTATGTGTGTCTGCGTCAGCATATATATGTGCGTGTCAGTATGTATGCGTATTCCGTTCCGTTCCAATTCAAGAAAAAAAAAAAAAAAAATCAAAATCGACCACTTTTAACCTACTGCTGGCAGCTTCTCTTCACTTATATTTGTGGTCGGGTTTTTTTGCGCCAAGTGTATGGCTAAGTGTCCTTAAGAAATAGAATAGGGGCTTTTGAGTTGAAATGCTATAGAAAGATGCTCAGAATATCTTGAACAAAGAAGAGGAGAAACACTGACGTCTTGAAAGATCTGAACATTAAGGAAGATTGGCTAATAAACAACATCGTGTCTCGAAAGCTGAAATATTTTTGTCATATTACAAGT
Organism: Candidula unifasciata; assembly: GCA_905116865.2. Lineage (NCBI taxonomy): Eukaryota > Metazoa > Mollusca > Gastropoda > Stylommatophora > Geomitridae > Candidula > Candidula unifasciata. The sequence continues at coordinate 264,417 of CAJHNH020000297.1, forward strand.
GCCACGACGGATTGGAGAAAATAATAGCAAAAGGCATGGTACCAGGAAGGAGGGGCAAGGGCCGACCAGCACGAAGATAGACCTATGATATAAGTGACTCCTTGATTATGAAAGTGCATGAGGCGGGAGAGCTGGCGAGAGACTGAGTTTCTTTCAGGCAGACCGTGATGAGAGCGATGTTCTGCAAAGGACCTGCTACATGATGATGATGGTATAGCTAAGTTTGAGATATGTGCCCTAGTTTGCTGGCTTTGTGTCCCTAACCCAGTAGATAGACCGCTGCTTCCTTTCTGTATCCCAATATATTCCTGTTTTTCTGATCTTCCTGATGGTTTAACCTCGCGGTCATCCTCTGTTTCTTATCTTCCTGATGGTTTAACCTCGCGGTTATCCTCTGTTTCTGATCTTCCTGATGGTTTAACCTCGCGGTCATCCTCTGTTTCTGATCTTCCTGATGGTTTAACTTCGCGGTCATCCTCTGTTTCTGATCTTCCTGATGGTTTAACCTCGCGGTCATCCTCTGTTTCTGATCTTCCTGATGGTTTAACCTCGCGGTTATCCTCTGTTTCTGATCTTCCTGATGGTTTAACCTCGCGGTCATCCTCTGTTTCTGATCTTCCTGATGGTTTAACCTCGCGGTCATCCTCTGTTTCTGATCTTCCTGATGGTTTAACCTCGCGGTCATCCTCTGTTTCTGATCTTCCTGATGGTTTAACCTCGCGGTCATCCTCTGTTTCTGATCTTCCTGATGGTTAACCTCGCGGTCATCCTCTGTTTCTGATCTTCCTGATGGTTTAACCTCGCGGTCATCCTCTGTTTCTGATCTTCCTGATGTTTTAACCTCGCGGTCATCCTCTGTTTCTGATTTTCCTGATGGTTTAACCTCGCGGTCATCCTCTGTTTCTGATCTTCCTGATGGTTTAACCTCGCGGTCATCCTCTGTTTCTGATCTTCCTGATGGTTTAACCTCGCGGTTATCCTCTGTTTCTGATCTTCCTGATGGTTTAACCTCGCGGTCATCCTCTGTTTCTGATCTTCCTGATGGTTTAACCTCGCGGTCATCCTCTGTTTCTGATCTTCCTGATGGTTTCACCTCGCGGTCATCCTCTGTTTCTGATCTTCCTGATGGTTTTACCTCGCGGTCATCCTCTGTTTCTGATCTTCCTGATGGTTTAACCTCGCGGTCATCCTCTGTTTCTTATCTTCCTGATGGTTTAACCTCGCGGTAATCCTCTGTTTCTGATCTTCCTGATGGTTTAACCTCGCGGTCATCCTCTGTTTCTGATCTTCCTGATGGTTTAACCTCGCGGTCATCATCTGTTTCTGATCTTCCTGATGTTTTAACCTCGCGGTCATCCTCTGTTTCTTATCTTCCTGATGGTTTAACCTCGCGGTCATCCTCTGTTTCTTATCTTCCTGATGGTTTACCCTCGCGGTCATCCTCTGTTTCTGATCTTCCTGATGGTTTAACCTCGCGGTCATCCTCTGTTTCTTATCTTCCTGATGGTTTAACCTCGCGGTCATCCTCTGTTTCTGATCTTCCTGATGGTTTAACCTCGCGGTCATCCTCTGTTTCTTATCTTCCTGATGGTTTAACCTCGCGGTCATCCTCTGTTTCTGATCTTCCTGATGTTTTAACCTCGCGGTCATCCTCTGTTTCTTATCTTCCTGATGGTTTAACTTCGCGGTCATCCTCTGTTTCTTATCTTCCTGATGGTTTAACCTCGCGGTCATCCTCTGTTTCTGATCTTCCTGATGGTTTAACCTCTCGGTCATCCTCTGTTTCTGATCTTCCTGATGGTTTAACCTCGCGGTCATCCTCTGTCCTGTTCAGTCTCCCTAGTATGTTTGCCTTTGTGCCCTCCAATTTGTTCCTTTCTTATCTTCTCTTGGCCAGGCGTATCTCGTAAGAGACCGAGCTAGTTCGCAACTCCCTTTACATAACGTCCTTTTGGACCACTCTTATATTGTTTAAACGTCGCAAGGAGCACGAAACCCGTAGCTCTGGCGGCGATATCCGTGAAAAAATTGCATTCGTGAACTCGACGACGCCGCCGTGAGACGAACCCACGACCTTCAGAGCAGGAGGCAAACGGCTTGACCACTCGGCCGCAGAGACCCTCTTAATAATTTTGCTTAGTACTGACAAGTTTGTGGGTTTTGATAGATCCGAAATCGTGTCAATAATTCGCGCGTGATGATCGCTATCCTACCGATATCTTCCTGTATTATGAGCGGGGTAATGCCCCCTTTCCACGACTTTTAGGCGTGTTGGGAATATGGGGCTAGAACTATATTTGTATAGACTAATCGGCACTTGGTGGGTGATGTGGTCAGCATCACGCCGGCCGCCTTTACTTTCCATGACTACACCTGGTACCCACTCAAGGCGAGGTCGACCTGGTTAGGAAAAGAGAGAATTTCAGGTCTTCAGTGTCGAGAGCGACGTTCTGTAAAAGACTTGCTAATGATGATCTGTGTGTCTGCGAGCCATCTGTCTTCACGCAGATTCAAACCTAAGACCTATCAGCCGACGAGAAAGAGTTTAGCGACTGTCTTACTTGGGCTCCGCTTACGGGTGCTTAAACGACCATTATCTATGTATGTCTAAGCCAGTCGCTGTCAACCTTCCTAATGCCTCGACCCTTTAATACAGTTCGCTCGTGTTGTGGCGACCCCCCAAACAATTATTTTCCTTCTTAACTTTAATGAATACGTGTTTTCCAATGGTCTTATGCGACCCCTGTGAAAGGGTCGTTCGAACAAAAAAGGGTCGCGACCGGCAGGTTGAGAACCGCTGGTCTAAGCCATCATCATCAAGTTCGTGCCTCCAGTAGCTACGCACGTCTCTTCCCCGTCTGGTATCTTTTAAAGTCACCAGATATCAACATAATCTGTCACATATTTTGCACATGTGTATAATCGTTTAACTTATCATTTTTATCATTCACACACCATCTTTTCCACAGATGTTTCATCTTGAAAATCATTACCTCTGTTTATGTTTTTTATGTCTATTCGACGAATCAACATCATGATACACTGGTATAACCCATAAGTGCTCTGTTATACTTCTAACTCAAG
>CAJHNH020000297.1:272500-294173 GCA_905116865.2 Candidula unifasciata
TTAGGGTGGCTTGAACCTCACCCACTCCCGAAAAAAATGCATAATTGGGTGGGGGGTGACAGTTTGCTGAAGCAACCCTGGAAAAATTAGTTTGAAAAAACACAACAACCTGTTACAAGAATACGGGTCTCTCAATCGCAGAAACTAAAAGGCGCAAGAAAGTTTCAAGTAGGGACATGTAGCGTTTTTAAAGAAAGTTCATTTGTACTTGTAAATAACACAGCGCTGCCAGCTTGTTGTGGAGAGTGATCTCAGTTGTGCCGCCTGGATACTGAATTACTAGTTGTTGATGATTTTTTTTTTTAAAAAATACTATATTACACTTTGAAAAGCGGCAGGTCGAGGGGTTACAACGTTCGGCCCTCGAGCGGGAGACCCGGGTTCGACCCCTGGTAAGATGATGGAGTTTTTCTGTCGGGGGCAGAATTAAACATCTTAAGCTGCACAGTTCAAGGCGACAGTACTAGCCATGCGGCCCTAAATCCTTAGGCTCACACTCCCCCCCCCCACCCACTTTTACATTGTTCTGCAAGGTGGTAGATACAGACAGTAGTGATAGTTTGACACTTTCATTTGTGTGAAAATTTTTCTTTAAGTTCGTGTTAATAGTGCTTTTAATTTTTCTTTTTGTCCTAATCTTTTTTAATCACATTTTGGTCCAGTTCACATTTCCCGGCCCATCTACACACTGGCTGACCTTTCATGCATACTTTCTCAGACTATTCTACTTCGGAGGGGTGTCACGTAGTCTTGCCTACAATTACATCCGCGTCGATGTTGAGTGTTCAATACTACACGACGACACAGCTTTCAACGACCCCAGAGCATCTAGAACTGGCCTTAACCGAACCCCCCCCCCCCCACCCCCTCCCCCCCCCCCCCCCCCCACAGCCGAGCCCTAGATCACACAAGACTTTTCGAAGAAAGCAGTACAACGTGACACCCTTCTGACCTAGATCAGACTGAGAGAGTGTGTAGATGGGCCGAGAAACGTGAACTGGTCCCCCATTTTTTTTCCAAAGTTGGGACCGTGAGGTTTTTGCCACATATGCAAAGGGTCGTCACCTGAAAGGGTTGAAAACCCAGCTCTCTAGCGTCTCCCAAAACACTGTACTACAAACAGGTAGAGTTTAGCAATTATTTTAGATGTTTTTTTTAAAAAAAAAAGGCTTTCACTTGCATGCGTTCTATTTGAACCTGTCATTCACATCGTTATCACCACTGACGTCTCAGCTAACGGAATCAAAACGTGAGTTGTCTCCCAACCCTCCAGAAACTCCCCAAAGTAAACGCGCGCTAATGAGAAAACGGTTGTACTAATATTACCTCCCCCTGGCTTGTCGATAGCGGCCAAGTCCCGACTGTTGATTGGTAAATGTGAGTCTTCCACATCCACCACCACCACACCTCCTCCTCCCCAGCTTTATTTTTCACAGCTGCTGCTGATGCTTCTTCTACGCAAATGAAAATGTTGATGTTGTTGCTAACATAATCAGTATCAGTTGCAAACGACAATTCATCACCCGAGACATGCGAGGTGGCGGGAACTGGCAGCGGCAAGGTGCAGCTAGGAGCATAAAGTGTAGCCTAAACATGAAAACGTCGGAGGAAATTGGACGGTGGATCCGATTTCATCTGGGGGGAAGGTATGGGGATGCCTGCCTAGGAGAACATTTGAGAAGGTGCTGAATGTCGGCTTCCTGGTTTGTTTGTTTTCTTGGTCGCAGAGGGGAAGTTTCTTCCATTAGGCTGCTGTTATTGATTTATATAAGATATTGTATTACGTACAGTGGTTATAGGCATTAAACAACGTGGCTTAGTTTCTCTAGTGGAAAGATAGAAATAATGGCAGTATTAAAGAAACATGTAGATAAGTGTACATGATTGGCACCTTTCCATCTTTCCAGACGATAGTGTTATTTTGCGCCACGATGAGGCATAGGACTCACACACAGCCCACGGCGAGTGTGACTAGCAAGACCCGCTCGTGGCAAGAAAAGTCTTCCACAATGATAGCATGAGATTTCAGGGCCATTGTTGTCAGCATATGTGCTTAATCCGTTTCTTTTCAGAAGCTCAGCTCTCATCTTTTCTGCAATCATTTTTTTTTCCTTCACTCTCGTTGAATTCCTGATATGCCCGCTCCACACAACACGGTCCATGGCATTTTGTTCCTATGAGTCCACCGGAATGCCTGTACCAGTCATGTCCCGATTGCACACATCTTTATAACGTAGTAGAGGTCGGCCTCGACATCTTCTACCCGTCTTTTATTTACGATAAAGGATGTCCTTAGGGACTCTGCAATCCTGCATTCTCCAGGTGTGACCCAGCCACCTGAGCCTTCGTAGACTGAGCATTGAGAAGACTGTTGTAATACCTGCTCTTTCCAGTACCTCAGTGTTTGTGATCGTGTCCTGTCACTTAATGCCGTCACTTAATGCCAAGTATTCTTCTTAGGCATCGCATGTGAAAGCTATTTAGTTGTCTCTCTTGGTGCGATTGACTGCCATAAAGCAGAGTGCTGAGAAAATAGGCCTGATACACACAAGTTTTTTTTTGTTTTAATTGTGAGCTTTCTGTTCTCCTAAACTCTTTTTGTTGATGCTGCCTGACCTATCCTGATGTGGATTTCTTGGTCCAGCGATAGTTTGTTATTCACTGAGGAACCCATATAGGTAAAATGGTCTACTGTCTCAAACTCTTCACCGTTAGTGTAGACTGTAGGTCTGTCATTAAAACCTTGCACCATAACCTTTGTCTTCTTTTTGCTGACTGTTAGTCCACATTCATAGCATGCATCAACAAAGGCAGATAGTAAACATTGCAGCTCCTCTTCTGAGTGGGTGGTTATAGCGGCATCATCTGCAAACAGCAGCTCTCTGATAAGTACCTTTCTTATCCTGGTTTTGGCCTTCAGCCTGCGAACATTGTAGAGGCTGCCATCAAATCGAGAATTGATGAATATACCACCCTCCCGACCTCGAAAGGCATGTTGCAACAGAAGTGAGAAGTATATTCTAAAGAGGGTAGGAGCAAGTACACACCCCTGCTTAACTCCATTTATGATTGCCAGCTCCTCTGATGTTACCTTATCAAAATTAATTGTACCTTTCATACCTGTATGGAACGACTCTGGAATGCTCAGTAGAGTAGGTGGACACCCAGTCTTCTTCAGTGTGATGAATAGACCTTTTCAACTAACCAAATCAAATGCCTTGGTAAGACCACGGCCAAATCTAGATATAAATATACAGCCGGACGTGAGTAAGACCAATAAAAGCTACTTACAGTGGTTTATTTTGTTCGCGGCATTTTTCCCGCAACTGACGTAATAAAAAATATCATATCAGTGGTAGATCGGTTCCCACAAAAGCCACACTGGGACTGGGTAAACGCGATATACCAGGATCTGGAGTCTTGGCAGAACAATTCTCGCAAGCACTTTTCCAACAGTACACAGGGTGATATTCCCCTGTAGTTATTGCAGTCACCCCGATCACCCTTGTTCTTGTACGTAGTTATGATGTTTGCATCTTTGAAATCTTGCGGAACCTGTCCCTCTTGCCAGCAGAGTGTTATTAGCTGATGAATGACATTTTACTGTAGACTTCAGTCGGAATAACAAACATGAATCATTGTATCAATCTAGTAATTAAACTTTCTCCTTTCACTCAGTAGCTAAGAGGGTCGAGACTAATTTTTACTACAGAGTTAAGAAATAATAGCAGGAATGTATCACCATAGAAGTCCCTGTGGTTGACTTGGTTTTTCTAAGACACCAGTTAGTAAGGTCGAATTTCACGCAAGCAGTCGACCCCTCCATCTTTCTTTTCCCCAGTCGTTCTTTAAATATTTCACTGCTGGTTCGCAGGCCAGGCTATGAGGATCAGCTCTGGTCAACAGAACCTGAAAATGGTATTATGATAGTTTGCCATTTGGATGCGTGTATTGCAGAGGCTTGGAGTTAGGGACTGAGGGCAGAATACAAATCATTGTTGTTGTATAGTCGTGCGAGACAGGCCCGTTTGTCTGTCGGTCTGTCTATCTGTCTGTCTGTCTGTCTGTCTGTCATCCATCATCATCATAGTCGATGTTTGTATTTTAGCAATTGTTTTAGCAGTTTCACCCGTCCGACGCACCGGATCTAAAGTCAACTGCAGAATGTTTGGTAGCAGACTGGTTTGCGCTAATTGGGACAAAGGTATGAGAGTTGTACCGTGCGGGAACAGTGACAAACTACTAAACACCAAATTGTTTAGTGAAACCCCACAACAGCGAATAAATAATGGGGTTTATTAACAAAATCGTGAAAATAATTTAGAACTTGATGATGATGATGATGATACTAATAATTAGGTTTTGAATTTCCTTCTTTTCTTCTGTGCTGAATATCCTAATGTAACTAAATACTTAACTTTGTGTTTCGTTTCTTTGGGTGTTTGAGGCACATATTATTTTTTTTTTAAATTTATAATTTACCAAAGCCCATGTTAATGTCATATATCTGTCTCTCCCCCTGTCTTTCGCTCTTTCTTATTCACTGACTCACTAACTCAAACATTCCACAATTGCGTACATTCACACAGTCTGTTAAAACAACAAGACTGAACAATTGCAACAGTCCACTGGTTGTGCCGGCTCCCGTCTGCATTGAAATGTCATAAATAACCCAGATTGGTTGTATTGAGCTCCCTTGTCAGTATCCCCAAGTGAGTGGTTAGCATTTTAGTCCCCTCCAACCATGCACATCGGCAACGACTGATCGTCTTTGACAAGCTCTGTTCAGTAGGTTGACTGCTTTTAACTAACCGTATTCAGGCTTTTCATGGCGAAAGTGCGCTATCTTTTCTCTTTCGGTCATAGAAAGGTGCCCTGGTTTCTCTGTCTCTGCGTTTGATTTATTTGTTGGATGTCGATTGCGACCCCTGATGTCTGGTTGAATATAAACCATGCATTACAGACAAAAACAGGAGTCAGTTTTCTCCGCTCGGAGGGAGGAACTATTTTCATGTCGTAAAGAATGTATTGATTTTTAGTCCGATTGTTGTTATTATTTGTGGGGAAATATTCCTGCATACTGCTTAGAACCAGTTTTAACATATGGTTGTGAATCCTGGACAGCTAATAAACAGGAAATTTTTTTTTGAGGGCTCAGAGATGTGATTTTACAGATGAAAAACAAAGCTAGTTGCGTATCTTTTACATGACATTGCAGAACCAACCCCAGCATTTTTGGGGCTGATTTGGGTTTCTAGGCAAATTACCTCAAGTAGTTTGCCATTGCTTTCTGGGCGGTAGACTTCTCGATACAGGCGCAAGGCCCGCAGCTGGGATCGAATCCGGCACCTCGGCATTACGAAGCGCATGCGCAACGCCTAATCCGCAGACACCGAATTTACAGAAGAATGCTAAACTCTTTGAGTCCCAAGGAACGCATCATACGTTCATAGGTTCCTACCTAGAAGCCTAATGAACGCATGATGCGTCAATTGTATTACTTTCTTTACTACCCCCTGGGCCTGTGATGCTCAACCCCCTGGGACTCAGAGAGTTAAGGAATTCTTGAACAGCCAAATATGTTTTCCAGATGTCTTGAAACAGGCGTAGAAGACTAATTATCGTAAACATTAGAAACAAACAGTCATCATTTTTTTTTTTCAACGGTATGGAAACAGTATAAACGGCAATCTTATAACAACAGAAAAGATGTATGGAAATAGGAGAAAGGAAACAGCGGGGAAATATTCTTTACAGCTATTTGTCGAGGTGTGAGGTTTGAACAGCGGATCAACATCATGGCACACGGGTAGTAACCCAAAAGTGCTCCGTCCTTCGTCTAACTCAAGCCTGAGTCTGAAGCAGCTCAGCACCAGCGAGGATCCTGAAATACTTTGGGTAGATTTTTACCTCCACATTTTCCCCCCTGGCAGCGTCGTTAAGGTACTCTTTTCGATTTCCAACTGCCAAGAGATTTTTTCATGCGCAACAATGCACACGGGCGTCCGATCTCACTACCCAGAGACCAGGGGTAAGGTACTAGAAGTCCACGTGAAAAAAATTCCAACTTTCACCGGGGCCTGAACCCGGGACCTCCAGCACTCGAGACGGACGCCATGCCTTGAGACCACTCAGCCCCAAAAAATATACAACCGATACAGAGTGTTAGAGGTCTGTTGTGACCAACCTTCATTGTGCATTATTGATACCACCCACAGAGAGCCACAGTTGCGCCGTTACTAGCACTGTAGCCTGCTGACAGACAGAGATACAACAGAGAGTGAGACGGATAAAAAGTGAGACAGAGACCGACAGAGAGTGAGACAGATAGACAAACCGACACACACACACCACCACACACACACACACACACACACACACACACACACACAAACGACAGGGGTACACAGAAAGGATCAGAAAGAAAGAAACAAGCATAAAGAGACCGGTAATGAGAGAGGGAGAGAGTTGGAAAGACACAGACGAACACAGTAAAAGCAGAGAGAGAGAGAGAGAGAGAGAGAGAGAGAGAGACAGAGAGAGAGACAGAGACAGAGACAGAGAGAGATTAAAGTAAATATAAAATTTAGTGCTCTAGATACAGTTCAATGTGTTATTTATTTATCATTATAGAATGGTGCCCACACATCGTGCCGAATTATCGAACCTGTCAGTTCATCTGCCAGTTTGGAGCGGTTGCAAGATTATACAGAGTCCCTAAACCTATTACTGCACACGAAACTTGCAGGAAGGCCACATTTGAAGGGACACCTGGCAAATATTGATGAAGGAGGAGACAGAATAATCAATACAGACAATTATCGCATGGAGAAATCAGGAGGCGCTGGCAAAAGTCGTGATTCATAACCTTGGATGATGGTTTATGGGATTTCTTGATTTGGCTGTTGTGACCAACTGTCATTTACCGTTATACGTTCCAGTGTCTGTTAAGAAATATCCGGATGTAACAGTTTGTGTTGAAGTTTAAGATTTTTGTTTGTTCTCCTTCTCTTTCTCTTTCACCTTCTGACTGCTCATTCTCCTACTTCTTCTTGCCACATCCTTATTTTTCCTTTTTTTAGCCCCCATCTGCTGTCTTCTTTTTCTATTTTATCTCCTCTTTCTCCACCACCTCTACTCCTTCTTCCCTCCTTCCTGCGCCCTCTCCTTCTTCTTCTTCTTCTTCTTCTTCTTCTTCTTCTTCTTCTTCTTCTTCTTCTTCTTCTTCTTCTTCTTCTTCTTCTTCTTCTTCTTCTTCTTCTTCTTCTTCTTCTTCTTCTTCTTCTCCTCCTCCTCCTCCTCCTCCTGCTGCTGCTGCTACTGCTGCTGCTGCAGCTCAATAAAATCCGAATACCAAAGAATTGTTACTCATTATGCGCTGGCTACTCATAACCTTTATATTCTATTGGGTACTACCTCAGGAGCTTCGGGTCGACAGGCGGACGTTACGCTGTTGCAGCTTTCATGTGCTTAAAACGCTATCGTCATCATCACCACCACTACCATCATCGTCGTCGTCATCAACATCATTTTGGTCTTATTCATGTTTATTTTCCAAATTTCTCTTTCTTTTCTTAGACTGCATTCCAAGTCCAAGTCCTTTTAAGAAAAAAAAAAGAAAAGCTCGACCACGTTCAGACTGCTGCTAGCTAGCCTAGGCTGCTAACAGTCTCCGCCTATATTTGTGGTCTGAGTTATTTGCGTCACTTTCGTGACTGAATACTGATGTTTGTGCCATTTCTGGCTTAATGCTTCCATCCGAATCAAACCGCTCGTCCTGTTGTCACTGGTGCATGTCTTCCTTCTTCATTCTTGGTGTTTCCTGTTTGTTCTGTCTCCCTTTGATCTGGCTAGGCGTATCTCGAAGGAGAGCGAGCTTCCAAACACAACGACCTTTCGGCCACCATTTATTGTTTTAAAATTTTGAGTATTTTAATTTTGCCAAAAAGTACTGAAAACAGTTTTTGAATGTGAATAGTTCCGAAATGTGAAAATTTTCCGCGTGTGACCATAGTGGTCTTATAGTTGTCTTCCTGTAATATGAACGGGTTAGTCATGTAATGGATATGTGTGTGAGAGTTTGTGTGGAGTCTTAAGCGGGTCCAGTCGTCATTTGTTATTATGTGATCGGGTTGTGTTGATAGCTAAGCTCCGGTGTACGTAAATACCATATAACCGGACCGTCCAGCTCACGCTTTGAGATCCAAATGATCGGTGATGAGAATTGTTGTGGCATGTTGGGCAACGAACTCAAGTGCTCTCTGTGGGAATGGGTTGGGGGGTTAAACTCATAGTGCATCCGAAAGAGTTAGGGAAAGGTGGGGGGAAGGGGAGCGGGAGGCCATTCAGTCAATTCCCGTCGTTGCCGTCTTGCTGGATTCTAGCGTGGCTTTTTGCCGGGACTATGTGTATCACGTTACCAACCTTTGCTATCATCCCCGTGATGGGGTGGTATTGGAGGTTCTGCGTTCTAGTCCTGTCATTATCGAGTCACTTGTATTCCCTATTTGCTGTCAGTCATATTTTTGTTATGAGTCCTGTCGGTCATGTGCATGTTGTATGCATGCTGTGGAGTGGGATGGTTTTGTTTATGAATCCCCGGAGTATATGGACGCACCCAACTAGGTGTATGCGTACATGCACTCGAGTACTCATACATGCAGACAACACTACATATTTGTACGTCCTTTCATACTTATCTGTGTATGCATACCTAATTTACATTACGTACACACGCAAACTCTTTCATATGCGTTTACCAATGTCTGTACTTACATTCATAAAAAAAACGAGTACATCCACTCGTAGTGATATTCACTCTTCCATGTCTTATGCGTTTTGTGTCGCTTTGTCTGTAATTTCGTCTGGTCGTGTCACTTTTAAGTTATGTCCCGTTACTGGTATGTGACCTGTCCGGTACTGACGTATCATGTTTTGGTGGATGGTGTGCGTTGATGACGTTCTTGCTGCTTACACCCTTCATTCCATTTGTTCTCATTAATGAACAGACATACAGCAACACAGTTTTTGGTTTCTTTGATTGCACTGTCATTCGTACACTCACAAATATATAAGTATACACGCTCTCATATATATACACACATGCACACTCATACTCACATATACATGCATACAGTAATACATTTAAATCCATGTACTCATTCATCTGTACCTTTCGCACAACTATATTCCCACTGTTCCATCCACACGTGATTCCGTACCATCCGCCTACATACACTGTGTCTTATGTATCCATCCTATACACAAATGCACTCATACTACACGCACTCATCCTTGTGTATGTGTCCATGTTCACATCTATGCACTCATCATACTTACACTATCTCTCTGACTCTAGGATGTCCGGGGTTACCATCTCATCAGTTCCTTCTGTTATACTGAGTAAATCCCTAATCTGGTCTTTTTATTTTTGATTTGTTTTAATAAGGTATTGTTTAACCAGTTTTTGGATGTCTTTATTGCTATCTACATTTAAACATTTGTTTGCAGTAATTTGTTGTTTGCGTTTTAGAAAAAACTCCTCAATGGGTTTCCTTTCCAATTTATATTTAGTGCAGTTTATTAGATAATGCTCTAATGTATTATCTTAGACTGTTATAGTTTTTAAATGACTCGCTAGCTGGGAGTTAGTGTCTAGGACTCGCTCGTAGTATGTCTCGTGATAAAAATCCCGGTCGCTTGAAACGTTCTTTTTTTCCGGTGCGAATTTTTCCCCTCCCTCTTGTTGAGTTTCCTATTCATAGTTTGTGTGTTTGTTGATTCACCTGATCTACATCATGGCACACGGTTGTAACCCATAAGAGCTCCATTCTACTTTTAACTCAAGCCTGAGTCTGAAGAATCACAGCGCAGTGCATGAACTCCGTTGCACCAGCTAGGATCCTGAAATACTTTGGGTAGATTTTTAACTCTAAATTTTGCCAGGGCAGGCCTTAAGGCTACTCGTTTTCGATTTCCAACTGTCAAGGTAATTTTTACGTGCGCAACAATACATACTAGCGTCCGATCTTACTAACCAGAGACCAGGGGAAATTACTAGAAGTCCGAGTGGAAAAAATCCCAGCCTTCACCGGGGTTTGAACCCGGGACCTCAAGCACTCTAGGCGGACACCACACCTCGAGATCATAGCTTATGTTTAATGAATTCATGTCTTGATTATCCACAGCTCGGTGACTTTCCTGGTCTCCTCACCAGACTAATATAAAAGAAACTCTTTTCTTTTTTTTTTCTTTTGTCCAAATCTGCTTGTGCCGCTAGGCGTCGCAGTCTATCAGATGATCGGCAACCGAGCCAGGGCGCGCTCAGTCGCTTCATATGCCGTGATGTTATGAAGTCTCAAGTTGTCCGTGACTCCTTCAGTCCATATTCTTCTTGGTCTTCCCCTGCCTCTTGGTGTTTCGATTTTCATGTTGTATGCTCTTGATGCTGGCATCGTTGGTTTCATTCTCATTAGGTGACCAAACCATTTCATTCTTTGCTCCTTCAATAAATTTAACGATAGGTATGTTTCCAAGAGTTCTTGTAATCACATCGTTTCTCACTCGATCTCTTCTGGTTTTATTCGCAGCCATTCTCAAACATCTCATTTCACAGGTGGTTAGTCTTCTCTCGTGTTCTTTTGTTAATGTCCAAGTCTGACATTGATAACCTAATGTCGGTATAAAGATTGTATTTATAATTTGTCTTTTTATCTCAGCTGGGACAGCAGGGTGTTTTAAAATTGGGGCAAGCTGGTATGCGACATTGTTGGCTTGTTGATTTCTTGCTTCGATCTCTCTGTCTATTTTACCATTGAATGTAAAGATACTTCCCAAGTATTTAAATTCTTGCACTTGTTTTAGGCTGTGATATAGAATCTTTCTGTGATGCCAGCTCTTGTTCTAATGGCGCTTTTTGTCTATAAATAGCCCTAACACAATCTAAAATTGTAATATAAAAGAAACACTCAACTCAAATCACAATGCTATCTGTTTTGTCTTAGCGCTGAGTAGACTAGCTCAGAGGTTCTCAAACTGGGTGCCGCGAGCGTATGCCGGGGTGACGCAACAATAGTCAAGATCTGCTTGTGATCAGCGAAGACAGCAGTTTAAAACAGAAACAACGCGAAGGAAGCCAAGAACAGTTTTGAATGCAGGTGCATTGAGAAGACAATGCTATTGGCAAGGCTGCAGTGGATTCTCAACATACGCTTACATGAAAAACAGATACAGGACCAAACTTTCTGGGTCAAGTGATTTTAGGGTAAAATTAACTAAACTTACCATATACACAAAGGAAATAATGAAAGATTCATCAAAACAGTTTCATTCATCGCATTAAAGACAGTTGAACATTAAATCAGCACTGTTTTTCTTCTTTTCCTAAGTATTCAAACCACTTTAAGGGTAGGTGTGCCGCGAACACGTTTATGCATGAAAAGGGTGCCGCGGCGAAAACAGTTTGAGAACCTCTGAACTAGCTTATAACTCCCCTACACCCCTAATTGAACTGCCCCTGAGATTTTATAACTGTATTTATGGTCACCATTAAAATAAAATAACAAAACGCCCCTTTTCTCTCTACTGGCACGCGTCAGACATATGATGCTAGAGCCCTACCTGTGTAGACAATCAGTACCCTTTGGGTGATGAGGTCAACATCACACCAGTCGCCTTTACTTTCCATAGCATTTCCTGGTGCTGATTTTGAGCTTAGTCGACCAGAAAGCCAGGGTCATTCGCCAATGGCGCATTATAACACCGCAGGTGTGCGATTTTTCCGCAAGCCAAATGACTAATTGTTTTCGTGCCTAATGTGTGAACCTTTGAAAGTTGTTTGTTCGTTCATTCGTTTTTCTTCTTGGCGCTAACCGGCTGTAAACACCAAGTTCCAGAACTTGAGTTTTGCGTCCATATCCGTTTAACAGATCTTGCTTGTTTGCATGCAGACTGTTAGTTCCCCGTCTCTCAGGCAGATGCACTCAGACTTTGAAGGATACACCCCTGATTGGTCGACTTTGACAACATGCCTGAAAGTGTGGCAGTAATCTTTTTTTTTTTTTCTCTCCTTACAATAAGATATGGGAAGGAAACCTGTCCACGCTTTAAGGCGTATGGGGCATACAGGGCTAGATCTATATTTTATAGACCAATAGGCACTTGTGGAATGCTTTCCTAATGTCCTACCGCAAATAGGAAAAAATCCACAGGTCATGGGACAGTCTAATATTTCAGGGGGTGGTAGATAGGCTGCATGCAGTCGTGGGACCTCTCTCGTGGGACTTAGGTAGGTTGGGATTAAGGCCAGTTCTAGATGTTTTAGGGTCATTCAAAGCATCAGAAAGCTAGTCTTACTACCCTCTAAAATGTTGGACTGTCTTGTGGCGTCATCTAGGGGTAGGATATTACGAAAAAACCTTTGTTGGTAGATGTTCTCCTTACAATTGGGTCCTGACACCCACAGAAATGACTAACAAACAGCCAGACCGTTCTGCCCGGAGCTTGAAGTTTCAAGCCTAAGTCTGGTGTTTATGACCACATCCTGAGGATGTGATCTATGCGGGCCAGACTCCTACCAACCTGGCTGCCTGTCTGGATCCCTGCTTCCCGCAGGCTTTGTTGTTGCCGTTTTTATGCGCCAATGTCCCCCGAGATAAAACTAACACCCCATTCAGGGCGGTGATAAGCCCATAAACGCCGTTAACTGCCAGCTCACAAAGATGTGAAGATTTCCTAGGTTGAGGATCGGCACAGGTACGCTCAAACAAAAAATACACCGGAATGTGAACAATGGGCGACAGAAAGGGGTTGCCAGAGCTCGATGAAGAACACGTGCCGCGCGCGAAGGAGTGCACATGCGCAATCAGCTAAATCGGGGATGTTTGGGTGATTTATATCTGAGAACCTAAGCTGTACCAGAGCGTTCGTGTAGTCGCCATTAGCGTACGTTCTGAACTCGTTACGTCCAGACGCTGTAACTCTTTATGTCTGATGCCTTTTAAAAAGTGTTTTTGGGTTCTGTGAATTTTTCCCCTGCCTCCTAAGATTCTCTGCAGATAACCTGTGTGTAAAGAAACTGGCGGATTTTTGTCTATGAAGCTGTGACGGAAGTTGCCACAGATCAATCTAGATTTTTTTTTTTTTTGTATTTTCGGACGAAATGTTTTTGGAAACCATGCGTGCGTATGTTGCAGTGATGAGGATTTGCGCATTATGACCAGCCTACAGGCGCAGGCACCTTTGAGTCTCCAACCCCCCCCCCCCCCACCCCCCCCCCCCCCAATAATTTTTCAGAGGGGGCCGAAGGTTTACAAGAGGGATAACTGACCTCCTTGAATATGTATAGAGCTTCCCTTTTTCATCTTTGTTTACATATTTCATATTATTTCACACACACACACACACACACATATTTGCTAATCACCATATAGTAATAATACTTTAGCGCTACCCCCCCCCCCTTTCCTCCCCCTTTTCCACTTTTTTGTTCGCATATTTCCATATCGATTTTTCTGATAGGTTACCTTTGTCAGGAAGAGGTCAAGTAGTCAGTCTTAAGGTGGAAATATTGCGAGGTCACTGGAATGGGTTGTACGCGAGCCTGGAGGCAAGGACGAGTTGTTCGAGGCTTATATTCCATTTTGATATACAGGACAGAAGAGGCGGTTGAAAGGGGGTTGTGTGTGAAGGAGGGAACAAACGAACAAGCTTTAATTTCAAAGGTTTGAGAATTGGGCACGTTTCCCGTCTAACATTCTGCCCTTCTAGTCTCCATCCTGTCACGCATCATTTCATTTATGCATCAGGTAATAGTAAACATTATTAGTAGCATCAAAATATTCAGTACAAGCCCTGAGATGTGTGCACATGTCTAACTACAGTCAACCGTTGTAGTAGTTGTAATCAATCTAGGGGAAATATGCGCCATTTCTAAAATATTTTCCTAAAAAATCTTTTTGGAGGCATGTAATCTGTGCTGAGAAAATATTCGAACAGTTTGTGTATGGACTAGTGGTATTTTAAATTTGTTGTTGAAGATAGTAGCACGATTGAGCTGCGGATTATGCCAAACTTGTTTTGTATAGGTCTATCCTAGGTAGGACCAGTAGTAGTAGTACATTCTACCCTACTAGGACATCACACAAGCGATAAACACCCGATGACACAAAGTGCCACCATGTGGATGAGGATCACCGTGGAGAGGTCCCAGAAACCGCGTTCAGCCATTAGGCCATAATTATAGCCGGGCTATAATGTGGCCCTTGGCTAGAGCCAGGGTGGGGCTTCAAAATAACGAGAAATTGCATTTTACAAGGAGATGACTAGTTATAGGTAGGATCTTTAGGGTGAAGAGGAGGGTGTAGAGGCGGATGATAAGGAACGAACGAACGAACAAACTTTATTTTCAAAGGGTTACAAACTGGGCACGCAGGCCCATCTGGCATTCGGTCCTTCTAAGCACTCATTTTTCAGAGTACCAATGCCTGTTAACAATTATGCATGCTATGGATGTAATAAAGTAATATACGTTATGGAATAATGCATACACACATCATGTGTTTACAATCTTACACACTCAAACACACACACTCATATACAGACATACGTAATACATACATACACGCATCTATATACATACACAAACATAAGACACACATACATACATAGACATACATGCACAAACATAAAAGACACACATACATACCCATACATGCACGCATACATTCTATACATAAACACCTACACATGCCTGCATGCATACACACACATACAATCACACATACAGACACCCTCATACGTACATACATACATACGTACATACATACATACATACATACATACATACATACATACATACATACATACATACATACATACATACATACATACATACATACATACATACATACATACATACATACATACATACATACATACATACATACATACATACATACATACATACATACATACATACATACATACATACATACATACATACATACATACATACATACATACATACATACATATACATACATACATACATAAATACATACATACATACATACATACATACATACATACATACATGCATGCTTACATGCATACGCATACATACATGCATGCATACATATATAAATGTGTATATATATATATATATATATATATATATATATATATATATATATATATATATATATATATATATATATATATATATATATATATATATATATACACATTTATACATACACTCACATCTTTAAACACATACATGCATACTTTCATACATACCTAAATACACACACATACAAACACATACTCACACGGCTATATATGCATACATACATCCACCAACATGCATACATACACACATAGATACATACATACATGCATGCATACATACACTCACATACATTACACACACATGCATGCATACACACAAATACAATCACACATACAGATACCCACATACATGCATACACACATGCATACCTGCATACACACATGAATACCTGCATACATACAAACTTGAAGAGGAACAAGAACAATAAAAAGCAATGCTATGAGGGGGAAAAAGGGATTTTAAAAAATAAACAACTAAATAGAGTTGGTTACAGCTATAGTAATAAATTCATCTGTCCGACGACACTGACTGAATGACCGTATTTGTGAGTACTTACTTAACGGACCCGCCTTCAGTCCTTCAGTCAACAATCATGTTTCGGTGGCTTTCTGAAAGACTGCTGATTATGTCCCCTTGTCGGGCGTATTTCTTTTTTAGCAGAATGCGACTGGTTTTCCTTCTTGCGTGATATTCACTTGTTTGGTGTTCATTCGCCATCTCTTGATGCATTTCTTCTTTACTGTTTTTGTCAGTTACTAGAATTGGCAAAGACAGCGGAAGGGCGACACGCACGCGCGCAAGCATAAAGACAGATAGTCAGACATACATCTAAATAGGTAGATAGATAGACGCACAGAAACATAGATAGACAGACCGCCCCACCGCCGACCGACCGACTTACAGACGGACGGACGGACAGACAGACAGAGATACAGACGGATGGATCGATTGATCGATCGATTAGACAGACAGACAGACAGACAGACAGACAGACAGACAGACAGACAGACAGACAGACAGACAGACAGACAGACAGACAGACAGACAGACAGACAGACAGAGAAGAACGGATACATAGTATTAGTAGTGGTGGTGGTAGGATAGTAGCAGTGATAGTGTTTTTCTAATGGTAGTTGTGTTTGTTGTGATGGTTGCAGTGGTAACAGGGTCAGTAACAAAATCAGTGGTAGTAGTAGTACTAGTTGTTGTAGTAGTAGCAGTAGTAGCAGTAGCATCAGCAGTATTAGTCGTGGTGGTGGTATCAGCAGCAGCAGCAGCAGTAGTTTGTTCCTCAGCCGTTTCTCACACTGAGCCACATTATGTTAATAGCAACGCCGTCTCTAATTATAAATAGAGAAGGCCGTGGTTACTAGTTACTTGTGACTCACTGCATCTCTCGACTGGCATTCATTAACCCAGTCTACTCGAAGTTACCACGTTTACTGTTTCTCTCCCTAGACGAATACCATCTTACCCCTTTTCTCACCCGCCCATCTATACAGGCTGCTGAAGCAACTGCTTGGGACAGGCAGTGCTAAAGATTTATGGCTAGCCACGCGAAGAAGATTTAAAACACAAAATCGTGTAATCACTCGGCCATCTTGGTGGCAAGAGCAAGTCCTTTGGTAATTTCCGGCAGCAGTCGTTTTCTAATTGGGTTTGAACTGTCCAATTCACCCAGGATTGACCTCTGTGGCGCAGTCGCTTTGACCCTCGTTTTGCCTTTTCATAACCCATCTATCAGTCATATTCCCTTCCGAGCCGGGTTTTTTTTTCCGCGTTAGTTTTTCCAGAAAGTTTAGAATACTGTCATTGCCGCGTTATTTCTTGGCGGAGTGTCTCTCTGTAGGTCACACTGCCTCTCTTTCCGGCTAAGAGGGCTGGGTGGTCTCGATGCATGGTGTCCGCCTCGAGTGCTGGAGGTTCCGGGTTCAATCCCTGGTAAGGGCTATGGATTTTTTTTTCACTTGGACTTGGACTTCTAGTGATTCCCCCTGGTCTTTGGGAGTGGGATCGGACGTCCGTGTGCATTGTTGCGCATATAAAACAAAAAATCCGGCGCTGCGCAGCACAATTTAAAGTTAAAAATCTACCCAATGTATTTCAGGATCCTTGCCGGTGCTTCAGAGCCTGTGCACTGTGCTGAGCTTTTTCGGACTCAGACTTAGGTTAGAAGAAGAACGGAGCACTTGTGGGTAACTAACCACCCGTGTGCCTTGATGTTTATCTATTGTTCAAACCTCAAACCTCTTTCCGGCTGGCCTCATTAGTTGTTTGTCTGATTTCCTTCTTGTTTTATTCACTGTTTTGTTTGTCTGCTCCTTGTGTGTCTGACTACCGGCCAGACTTTTTGTCTACCCGCTTTCAGTAATTGCTTGTCTGTATGTCTGTCTTCCTGTGTTTTGCTTACCGGACTATCTGCCCACTTTCATTTTTGATTTTTCAGTAAGCCTGATGGTCTCACTTTTTAAAATTCCCGTCTTCCTTGATTACTTGACTGTCTTCTTGACTCGCCGGTCTTTTCAGCTGCCTTGTCGGCCCTTTGGTCTGTCTCTCTGTCTTCCTTGATTGCTTGCCCGTCTTTCTGCCTTCCTGTCTTCTGGACTTGCCCACCTTGCCCACCTGGCCCGATTGTTTCTCTTTTCCCTCGGCTATTTTCTCTCTTATTTGTCTGTTTGCAAGGCAGTCTTCCTTGTTTGTCAACCTTCTTTCCTTGTCTGTCTGTTGCCTGCCTTGCTTGAACACGGTTGTCTGTCTACAACCCCATCTTCCTACTTATCTGTCTGTCTGAAGGTACGCACAAATTATAAGCTGTAAGCTTTGCACAAAACAACTGTTCATCCCAACAGTAAAGTGTATTGCCATCCGATATCAGCTAGGCATCTCAGAATGGATGCGCCAGGGCCTGTAATATTTTCTACGGGTATTATCTGGTATCTTATTACAGGACTGTACAATATCTGTAAAGTTAACAATCTCTATTGCCTACTTAGTTTCTTGAGCCCTAGTAGATTAGTAGAACCATACTGGCACAACTAGTCGCCTCCAATTTCAACTTTATATTAGATGATTTGAATTATTAACTACGCCAGTCCAGCGAAACAACAAGCAGTACACTAGGCTTCTTCTTCCTCTTCTTCTTTTTTTGCGTTCGATTTCCTATGCTCAGATCAGACCATCAGGTGGGTTGCCTTTATGAACTCACATGTCAGCAGCAGGTCCTTCATGGTTCCCCACAGCTTGTAGCTTGCTGTGCACACTTTGCTCTTCAGCAAAGTCAGGTGTCTTAGAAGTTGTAGGTAGAGTGGGCAGGTCTGCAGAATGTGCTCAGGTGTTTGTGGTCCTTTTTGACAGGCACACTGTAGGAACTGTACTTTATTTTATGCATGTGGTAGTTGAGACTTCAGTGTCCTGTTCATAGACGGAAAATTTTTGTATGTTGCCTTCTGTTAAGTCTGCTGACGGGGTCTTGTGGATGAACCCTAGGCTAAAAACAAGCATTCTATTCTTCACAAGCATGCAGACATGAGACTACAGTCTTGCACTAACATACAAACGGCATAGTACGACCTTTCATTAGCCTAAAAATAGCAAAATGCGATCTTTCGCTAGCATACAAACAGTAAAATGCGATCTTTCACTAGCATACAAACAGCAAAATGGGATCCTTCGCTAGCATACAAACAGCTAAGTGCGATCTTTCGCTAGCAAACAGCAAAATGCGATCTTTCACTAGTATGCAAAAAACGGAGTGCGATCATTCACTAACATACAAACAGATAGATGCGATCTCTCGCTAACATACAAAAAGCAACGTACAATCTTTCGCTAGCTTACAAACAGCAAAGTGCCATCTTTTATTAGCATACAAACAGCAGAGTGCTATCTTTCACTAGCATACAAACAGCTAAGTGCAATTTTTCACTAGCATACAAACAGCAGCGTGCAATCTTTCGCTATCATACAAACAAAAGTGAATAATGTCATAGGGCTAGACCTATATTTTATAAACCAGTCGACTTGGGGGGGGGGGGGTGATTTGTCAACATCACGATGGCTGTCTTTACTTCCTGTAAATGTACCTGGTACCCATTAAGGTTAGTTGCGTATCCTTTACAGGACGTTGCAGAACCAACCCCAGCAGCTCCTGGCTGTTGTGAGGTTTCTCTAGACAAATTTACGCACAGTAGTTTGCGATTGCTTTGTGGGGACGGTCGGCCCCCTGATACCACTGTCGAAACCAACGCAAGGCGCATGGCCCGGAGCTTAGATCGAACCCTGCACCCCGGCATTACGAAACGTTCGCATCGACTTAGCCACAGAGCCCACACCTATTTAAGACTGGGCCGAAATAAAAATTTCTTGTAGCCGTATTCGCGCAGGTTTATATCTGCATCGTTTTCGCCCATCACCAGTCTCTTTAGGCCACAGTGACTTTTAACATGGCCAAAATACCTCATCTTTCGGGAAAGGATGCTGTTTATGGGCCAGTTCTCCTCTCCTCGATGTTCAGATCATGTAGGATAGAGGATAGCGATATTTTTCATATTCTTGCTTCAAGGTGTTCTAAAAAAAAATTTTTTTTAGCATTTCAGTTCAAAAGCTCCGATTTGTCTTCTTTTTCAAAGATTGAGTAAATTGGTCACGTAGAGAGAAATCCGCCAAAAACTTCAATTATTTCACCAAGAAGCTATATAAGATAATTAGAGCCACTCAGTGAATGATTCGATCTAGAACAACATGAAAGAAACTCTGAAGATATGAAAATGTTCATACTACTCACAAGAAATTCATGAAAACAGGCAGCCGTTTAATAAGGGGGAAACAATCGTATGAGTAATTGTACGGTCAATACACGTTTATCGTGCAAACGGTTTTTGATTGCTTAGGTGATACTAGAATGTCTATGCAGAACTAACATGACATGGGTAGGTTGTGGTAATAATTTCCACTTCGTAGTTTGTTTACTCATAGTGAATTATTTAGCGACGAAATTATGCTAAACTATCAACTCTCTGTAAATACGAAAATTATGTCTTTTCCTTTGTTTTAAATAGGAAATTATATCAATGTCCAACCGCTCGATCAGCCTTTATTTGCCATGATACCTTGACCGTTCAAATTCCCCTTTATGCCGTGAATTATTTTTCTAGCCGTTACATTATTAATCTCTCCAATCGTTCATGATCATTAAAAGCCCACGACCATGCACCAGCAAGCAGTAACGAATAAAATGTCCACAGTTGTTGCGAGCACGTATTTTCTTTAGAGCAACATTGCGGATGTGAGTTGCTGGAAATGCTGCCCAAAGTGTCTTGTATATACAACAGACCCACCCCCCCCCCCCCTTATATGCATGATATGATATGATAAAAGGCAAATACTCCAGCATGCTTACAGCTAATTTTCCCCAGTAAACTGAGTAAGGGGAATTTTTGAACACATCAAATTGCTCGCGTTTCAAAAGGGTGGTTACTCGCAAGCGGTTATCTCCAGCTAAGTCTCATGTTGGGATTTTCCATTGCGGGAATAGGCGATCAAAACTATCGTCACAAAATCTCTACACATGTAAATTAATTTCAAAACAGTTGCAGACTTGTACTGTACATCTCTATTCTTAATGAGTTGCAGCAGATTTAATTAATCAAACACAGATCACATAAATTTCTGCGCGCTTTAAGAAAATAGCAGACAACTTGTGACAGATATACGTTATACAAATTATAAAGGACGTAGGAAATCTTAAGGCCAAATGCAAAAACACTTAGTGTTAATCCGTACATTGGAAGGGTAGTCCAAAGAAGAGGAAGGGCAAGCGAAACTGAACGGAATGAACATCAAGCAATGGACAGGGACTAAGTTATCACACACTTATTCACAAAGCGGAAGAAATCATAGAAAGATGGCCGGAGTTTGTGTGTTAGTGCATTCCATCAATACACCTCCACACACAATATGTATCAAGGTGTTTAAAGTCTGACGGCAACGAGTTCTGAAACGCACTGCAGGGATGATGATGCGTTTTCTGAATGGCAGTTTTCTCATACCAGTGTCCAGCGTGTATTGTCTTCTGCGAGGATGTGAAGACCCAAACAATGACGTTGTGTGCCAATGAAAGGGGTGTTTTTAATGCCGGGGTGAATATTCCCGTGAAGGGGTAATTGGGGGTAAATTTTACCCAAATGACCTAATTAATAGGGAGTTTACTGTTTAAAACAAAGAAAAAAAGATAGCATTTCTTTGGTATCAGGAAAGCGGAAAAGGGCAGGACAAAAATTTTATAACATGCACTGGGGGGACCGGAGGTTGTGGGAAAAAATATCCTCGCTCCAAAACCCGGCTTTACAGTACAAGCACGAGGATATCACGATTTTTTTCTGGACTTTTTCCCCCGCCCGGGTTTAAATTTTTACAGTTGCTGGCTATCCGAGATGCTCTTATCCGAGATGTTCCCGCTGGGGTCCTTTGGGGGCAGGGTTTTTCAAAACCCTTTGCCCCTTTGTTCATCAGCAAAGGGTGGCAGACTTTCCCTGGCTACCCAAA
>CAJHNH020000298.1:0-125000 GCA_905116865.2 Candidula unifasciata
TGTCACGCATCATTAGTTGAAACACACTACAGTGGTCATGTCACGCCATCACTAGTTGAAACACACTACAGTGAAACACCATACAGTTCATGTCACGCATCACTAGTTGAAACACACTACAGTGAACATGTCACGCATCACTAGTTGAAACACACTACAGTGGTCAAGTCACGCATCATTAGTTGAAACACACTACAGTGGTCATGTCACGCATCACTAGTTGAAACACACTACAGTGGTCATGTCACGCATCACTAGTTGAAACACACTACAGTGGACATGTCACGCATCACTAGTTGAAACACACTACAGTGGTCATGTCACGCATCACTAGTTGAAACACACTACAGTGGTCATGTCACGCATCACTAGTTGAAACACACTACAGTGGTCATGTCACGCATCACTAGTTGAAACACACTACAGTGGTCATGTCACGCCTCACTAGTTGAAACACACTACAGTGTGGTCATGTCACGTATCATTAGTTGAAACACACTACAGTGGTCATGTCACGCCTCACTAGTTGAAACACACTACAGTGGACATAAGACCACGCATCACTGGTTAAAACACACTACAGTGGTCATGTCACGCATCACTAGTTGAAAACACACTACAGTGGTCATGTCACGCATCACTAGTTGAAACACACTACAGTGGTCATGTCACGCCTCACTAGTTAAAAACACACTACAGTGGACATAAGACCACGCATCACTAGTTAAAAAAAAACACTACAGTGGACATAAGACCACGCCTCACTAGTTAAAACACACTACAGTGGACATAAGACCACGCCTCACTAGTTGAAACACACTACAGTGGACATAAGACCACGCATCACTAGTTAAAAACACACTACAGTGGACATAAGACCACGCCTCACTAGTTAAAACACACTACAGTGGACATAAGACCACGCCTCACTAGTTGAAACACACTACAGTGGACATAAGACCACGCATCACTAGTTGAAACACACTACAGTGGACATAAGACCACGCATCACTAGTTAAAACACACTACAGTGGTCATGTCACGCCTCACTAGTTGAAACACACTACAGTGGACATAAGACCACGCATCGCTGGTTAAAACACACTACAGTGGTCATGTCACGCATCACTAGTTAAAACACACTACAGTGAACATGTCACGCATCACTAGTTGAAACACACTACAGTGGTCATGTCACGCATCACTAGTTGAAACACACTACAGTGGACATAAGACCACGCATCACTAGTTAAAACACACTACAGTGGTCATGTCACGCATCACTGGTTAAAACACACTACAGTGGTCATGTCACGCATCACTAGTTAAAACACACTACAGTGGACATAAGACCACGCCTCACTAGTTAAAACACACTACAGTGGACATAAGACCACGCATCACTAGTTGAAACACACTACAGTGGACATAAGACCACGCCTCACTAGTTAAAACACACTACAGTGGACATAAGACCACGCATCACTAGTTGAAACACACTACAGTGGACATAAGACCACGCCTCACTAGTTGAAACACACTACAGTGGACATAAGACCACGCCTCACTAGTTAAAACACACTACAGTGGACATAAGACCACGCATAACTAGTTGAAACACACTACAGTGGACATAAGACCACGCCTCACTAGTTAAAACACACTACAGTGGACATAAGACCACGCATCACTAGTTAAAACACACTACAGTGGACATAAGACCACGCATCACTAGTTGAAACACACTACAGTGGACATAAGACCACGCCTTACTAGTTAAAACACACTACAGTGGACATAAGACCACGCATCACTAGTTAAAACACACTACAGTGGTCATGTCACGCCTCACTAGTTGAAACACACTACAGTGGACATAAGACCACGCATCACTGGTTAAAACACACTACAGTGGTCATGTCACGCATCACTAGTTAAAACACACTACAGTGAACATGTCACGCATCACTAGTTGAAACACACTACAGTGGACATAAGACCACGCCTCACTAGTTAAAACACACTACAGTGGTCATGTCACGCATCACTAGTTAAAACACACTACAGTGGACATAAGACCACGCATCACTAGTTAAAACACACTACAGTGGACATAAGACCACGCATCACTAGTTGAAACACACTACAGTGGACATAAGACCACGCATCACTAGTTGAAACACACTACAGTGGACATAAGACCACGCATCACTGGTTAAAACACACTACAGTGGTCATGTCACGCATCACTAGTTAAAACACACTACAGTGAACATGTCACGCATCACTAGTTGAAACACACTACAGTGGACATAAGACCACGCCTCACTAGTTAAAACACACTACAGTGGACATAAGACCACGCATCACTAGTTAAAACACACTACAGTGGACATAAGACCACGCCTCACTAGTTTAAAACACACTACAGTGGACATAAGACCACGCCTCACTAGTTAAAACACACTACAGTGGACATAAGACCACGCCTCACTAGTTAAAACACACTACAGTGGACATAAGACCACGCCTCACTAGTTAAAACACACTACAGTGGACATAAGACCACGCCTCACTAGTTAAAACACACTACAGTGGACATAAGACCACGCCTCACTAGTTAAAACACACTACAGTGGACATAAGACCACGCCTCACTAGTTAAAACACACTACAGTGGACATAAGACCACGCATCACTAGTTGAAACACACTACAGTGGACATAAGACCACGCATCACTAGTTGAAACACACTACAGTGGACATAAGACCACGCATCACTAGTTAAAACACACTACAGTGGACATAAGACCACGCATCACTAGTTAAAACACACTACAGTGGACATAAGACCACGCCTCACTAGTTAAAACACACTACAGTGGTCATGTCACGCCTCACTAGTTAAAACACACTACAGTGGACATAAGACCACGCATCACTGGTTAAAACACACTACAGTGGTCATGTCACGCATCACTAGTTAAAACACACTACAGTGGACATAAGACCACGCATCACTGGTTAAAACACACTACAGTGGACATAAGACCACGCATCACTAGTTAAAACACACTACAGTGGACATAAGACCACGCCTCACTAGTTAAAACACACTACAGTGGACATAAGACCACGCCTCACTAGTTGAAACACACTACAGTGGACATAAGACCACGCCTCACTAGTTGAAACACACTACAGTGGACATAAGACCACGCATCACTAGTTAAAACACACTACAGTGGTCATGTCACGCCTCACTAGTTGAAACACACTACAGTGGACATAAGACCACGCATCACTGGTTAAAACACACTACAGTGGTCATGTCACGCATCACTAGTTAAAACACACTACAGTGAACATGTCACGCATCACTAGTTGAAACACACTACAGTGGTCATGTCACGCATCACTAGTTGAAACACACTACAGTGGACATAAGACCACGCATCACTGGTTAAAACACACTACAGTGGACATGTCACGCCTCACTAGTTGAAACACACTACAGTGGACATAAGACCACGCATCACTGGTTAAAACACACTACAGTGGACATGTCACGCATCACTGGTTAAAACACACTACAGTGGACATGTCACGCCTCACTAGTTGAAACACACTACAGTGGTCATGTCACGCATCACTAGTTGAAACACACTACAGTGGACATGTCACGCATCACTGGTTAAAACACACTACAGTGGACATGTCACGCCTCACTAGTTGAAACACACTACAGTGGTCATGTCACGCATCACTAGTTGAAACACACTACAGTGGACATGTCACGCATCACTAGTTGAAACACACTACAGTGGACATGTCACGCATCACTAGTTGAAACACACTACAGTGGACATGTCACGCATCACTGGTTAAAACACACTACAGTGGACATGTCACGCCTCACTAGTTGAAACACACTACAGTGGTCATGTCACGCATCACTAGTTGAAACACACTACAGTGGACATGTCACGCATCACTAGTTGAAACACACTACAGTGGACATGTCACGCATCACTAGTTGAAACACACTACAGTGGTCATGTCACGCATCACTAGTTGAAACACACTACAGTGGTCATGTCACGCATCACTAGTTGAAACACACTACAGTGGACATAAGACCACGCCTCACTAGTTGAAACACACTACAGTGGACATAAGACCACGCCTCACTAGTTGAAACACACTACAGTGGACATAAGACCACGCCTCACTAGTTGAAACACACTACAGTGGACATGTCACGCATCACTAGTTGAAACACACTACAGTGGTCATGTCACGCATCACTAGTTGAAACACACTACAGTGGACATAAGACCACGCCTCACTAGTTGAAACACACTACAGTGGACATAAGACCACGCCTCACTAGTTGAAACACACTACAGTGGACATAAGACCACGCATCACTAGTTAAAACACACTACAGTGGACATAAGACCACGCATCACTAGTTAAAACACACTACAGTGGACATAAGACCACGCCTCACTAGTTAAAACACACTACAGTGGACATAAGACCACGCATCACTAGTTAAAACACACTACAGTGGACATAAGACCACGCCTCACTAGTTAAAACACACTACAGTGGACATAAGTCCACGCCTCACTAGTTGAAACACACTACAGTGGACATAAGACCACGCCTCACTAGTTGAAACACACTACAGTGGACATAAGACCACGCATCACTAGTTAAAACACACTACAGTGGACATAAGACCACGCATCACTAGTTAAAACACACTACAGTGGACATAAGACCACGCCTCACTAGTTAAAACACACTACAGTGGACATAAGACCACGCATCACTAGTTAAAACACACTACAGTGGACATAAGACCACGCCTCACTAGTTAAAACACACTACAGTGGACATAAGACCACGCATCACTAGTTAAAACACACTACAGTGGACATAAGACCACGCATCACTAGTTAAAACACACTACAGTGGACATGTCACGTATCACTAGTTGAAACACACTACAGTGGACATAAGACCACGCCTCACTAGTTGAAACA
The DNA here is from genome assembly GCA_905116865.2 of Candidula unifasciata. Classification (NCBI taxonomy): domain Eukaryota; kingdom Metazoa; phylum Mollusca; class Gastropoda; order Stylommatophora; family Geomitridae; genus Candidula; species Candidula unifasciata. Next base: position 5,055 of record CAJHNH020000298.1, read on the forward strand.
CACTACAGTGGACATGTCACGCATCACTAGTTGAAACACACTACAGTGGTCATGTCACGCATCACTAGTTGAAACACACTACAGTGGTCATATGACCTCTCCACGGTGATCCTCATCCACATAGTGGCACTTTTTGTCATCGGGTGTTTATCGCTTGTGTGATGTCCTGGTGGGGTAGAAAGTCAGTCAGTCACTATTACATGCCTAACCAGCTCTGATTACAGAAAGACATTTATCCCCCGTGTGGGTTGCGGGGAAAACAAGAATAGACCCACTGCCTCCCCCAAAAGCATGTCGTAAGAGTCGACTAATTGGGGAGCTTCCTTTGAAGTCGGAGTGCATCTGCCGGAGAGGCAAGGAACCAACAGTCTGTATTCAAGAGAATGAGATCTGCACACGCAACACTCAGGTTCTGGAGCTGGACTGCAGTACAGTAATGGACTAGAAACCAGAACTTTCCGCCAGAGTATACAGCCGGTGTACGCAAAGAAAGAAGAAGAAGAAAGACATTTACAAGATCGCTATGATCAAACGCGAATTATTTACACAATTTCGAATCTATCCAAACCCAAAAAGCTGTTTTGAGTACTTTGGTAAAACTAAAATACTCACAATTTTGAGGGAATTAAACTAATCAGGGTAATCTCCCCTCGTGGGATGCAATATTTTATTTTATTTTCAGCCCCACCCTGGCTTTTGCCGGGGGCCTGAATATAGCCGGGCCATAAATATGACTTAGCCATAGATATGGCCTAACAGCTGAAAGTGGTTTCTGTGACCTCTCGCGGGTGATCCTCATCCGCATGGTGGCACTTTGTGTCACCATGTGTTTATCGCTTGTGTGATGTCCTAGTGGAGTACAACTACCTACCTACTAATCAGCATTTGCGAACTACCACGGTGTCTTGCAAGAAACGCCTGGCCAAAAAATAGACGGAACAGATTAAGGATCACATTAAATGACACAAGGGCAAAATACTCAGGAGACTGCACCGGATGGAGGATGGCCTACGAACCAAAACCATCAACAAGTTCAGGAAAACAGAAACACATTAGGACATACGAAGGAAGCAACGGTCTATCTTTTAGGTTAGGGACACAAAGCCAGCTGCCTGAGGATCGGAAGGTCGTCGATTGGGCTTCTGGCGGTGCCGCAAATGACATTGGTTCCCAGGTAAACCCAGCATTCAGTGTGTACAAGGTGATTTGATAAATTATTGTTTTAAAGGTTATGCTATGTCGACACAGTCTACGTCACTACACATTTGGCATTCCCTTGCGTGCTCAGTCCTCACATGCAGCAGCCACTCCAAGGTACTTTTACTAATTGTTTCCATAAGAAGTTTGTTATAATGCCTTCTATCTCGGCCTCGAATGCCGCATAGACGTGCTTTACTTCAATGTCACGCAATCGTGTTAGTTTAAGAGAGTCGCCATTATCCATTAGCAAAGTCGACGATATGTGCTCTCTCCATGCTTCTTCCCACATGCGTTGGTCCATTTCTTGCCAGTTGGTCTGCTCGCTTATTACCCTATACACAGCATGATCAGGTGTGTAGATCCAGGTTACGGAGGTTAAGTGCGATTTTCAAATGCTTTCTACCCATTCAGAGCTCATACCGCCTGTAGCTATCTTATGAAGCATGTTCATGGAGTCTGATACTGCCTAGAGACTGTTTGCCCGGATACCCATGCTAGTGCTCTAGAGGCAACGGCTTCATCCTTGCCCTACTTTTGACCACTTCTCCTGTCGTTGTTACTGACCAATTTATCCAAGCATTTGTAAGTTTGAACACCTGCACATGTGCCAGTCAAACTGCGAATTATTTTTCTTAGTGTTCCCTGTCTGTAAATTCCGAAGGAAATGTTTGGTTGTTCGTCCACGTCTGTACTTTGATCTTGCTCTAAAACTTGAGTTTTACATGCTGTTTAAAAAAAACCTAACCATTTGCTCTGTTGTATGAATGGGAAAATAAAAAGGTACCCCTGTGGTTGCCAGATTTATTTTGTAGTGACCAGAAAAGAAATAAAAGAAGACTTTTGATGGGATGTTTCAGATACGTGGGGAATGGTCAGTAACTAATTGTGAGTAGTTTGGGACTAAAAGAGTTCAAAAGTGAAGCAGATAATTCAAAGCTGGATCAAACCTGAAGGGAATACTTTCGTATCGAGACTGCTCAATGCTTTTACAAGGCAAGATGAGAAAGTACACGAAACTGAAAATCTATGCGATACCTTTGGGATGTTCCCACAGTGGTTAACAGATTCGGGCTATCCAAGACCACTGCTGGGGTTGGGGATAATTAATTAAGAGCAAGCGAAGTGACTGGCCGTCCATTACAGTTCTTACAATATTCTTGAAAAGAGGGAAGGGCAAAGGGTCTATTCTTTTGTCTCAGTAGTGGGCCCAGGCACCCATCCGAGGACACACCGCCTATGCTAACTGAATCTTTCATTATTGTATGTTTTTCTTTAAAACGTTCTGCTCTTTCGTTTTCCCTATAATGATTTAAGAAAAAAACAGAGCAGACGGACGCAGGAAAGCGTCAAACTTGTGTGTTGACCTTGGAGTTTAAAACTGACCTGAATGCTTGGAGCAGTCAGTATTTGTACTAACTTTGAAGTAACGACATTTTTAATTGTTTGCGTTGTAGGTGCTTATTATGTGTCCTATGATTTGTGCTTAGCGAAGAACTTACATTAAAGCACTCGGGAAATTCCCATAAGCGCTCTGACCTCAACTTCAGCAGCCAACGAAGAGTTCCAATTTTGATTTTGCCTGCAGCAGTTTGATTATATGTCCATCTTGCCTTTCCTCTGGGTCCAGAGTGTTGACCAGAACCCCTGGTCACTCCCAGCTGTACGATTGTCTCCAGACCATAATGATTCGTGCCGAGAGAAAGAAAGCTCTCTTCGTTGGAGAGGGGCATTAATAGTTAATTGGTGACATCCTTTTTCATTCTTACCATAGATGACCGGAGCATAGGGGTCAGACATTGGGGGGGGGGGCGTTCAGATACCAAGAGCACCCCCCCCCCCCCATAAATATTCTCTTGTTAAGTAGTTTATATTATGTGACATTTTTTTTTAAAAAGTAGTTTATATTATGTGACATTTGTTTAAAGTAGTTTATATTATGTGACATTTTTTTTAAAAAAGTAGTTTATATTAGGTGACATTTTTTTTAAAGTAGTTTATATTATGTGATTTTTAAAAATGCATTTACCATGTTTAAAAATCATTATTATTGTGCAAGTAAACAAGGTTTAAGGCCCCCTCCCCTAAGTTTCTAGTGGCCGAAGACTCATCAGACGTAAGCGCTGTTTAGCTATGCAATAGTAATTATTTATTTTAATAGGCAATAAATCACACTGACAGTAATGAGGGCGAAAATGTATCTGACTCGGCAAAATTCACGACATAATATTCTCTCCTTGTGTGTGCAACAGGGGATGATGAGAGTTAATTTGCCGCCTTTGTTTAACTTTTGACTCTCAGCAGAATTATAATGTACTGTAAACTGTGCAACCCCTTTCAATCAGTCAGGACTCATTTCCAGTGAAGACTGGCTGGCTGTACTGGATCAACAGTCTCTCGTCTTGGTGGCAACTCCTTTGCAAACCGTTGTGGTTTAACTAATGTAGGGTTATTGTTTCTTCAATATTTTTTGTTAAAAGCTGTCTGTTAACATGATATTTTATCAGCATTTCCATCATACATTTGTCAGGCAAATCTAACAATCACAGCCAGACAAAACAAATGACATTATTTCAATTAGAAATAACTCACGCAGACTTGAAGATTTTATTTTGTATAAAACATTGCATCAAATAAAACTAATCAGGAGCAGAGAAATGCACAATCCAGCGTGTTAGTAAAGGACAGTGTGACATTATGTCTGTGGGTAAGACATCATAAAAACCGATCACATTTAATAAAAACATCTGCAAGAAATACACCAACAAAAGATGCTGTTATATATACAGGTGGATATTAGACACATCCAAGTGCATGTCCTTCCATGGAAAAACCAAAAGAAAGACTGCTTCGACTACCAAAAGCATGACGTGGAGATCATGGTTGTGACAAAGGCCCTAGAACTGCTGAAAACTTAGTAATTCTCCAATGCATATTTGCTCAACAATTGGATGAGCTTGCTACAGAAGATCAAGTCAGGGCATATACAGAAATAGTGGATCCATCTGAAACAAAACGCGATTTGTAAAATCATCATTTGTGTCCCAGATCTTGCTGGTATGAAAGTCAACGAGAGAGTAGATGTTCTGGGTGGCAGCATGAGAAATAAAAAAAAAAGGTCATCTACGGACTGGAGAGGACTCATCGATGAGAAACAGGAAACGCTGTTTACTTTTATGTTTTCTCCATGGTGAGTTGATTAGGAAGTTTGACTCACAAGCCTGAAGGGTGTGGGTTTCTTCATAGACACGTCATTAAATCTTTCAGCCCAGATTTTACAGCAGAACCCTATCTGAGTGTTACTTTCAAACACACAACATACACTGTGCCGCATAAACACATTCCGCACATTGGTTTAGCACAAAAAGACCTATCACAAAACACTGTGTTACAGTGACAGACAAAACACACTGTGTTACAGTGACAGACAAAACACAGTGTGTTACAGTGACAGACAAAACACACTGTGTTACAGTGACAGACAAAACACACTGTGTTACAGTGACAGACAAAACACAGTGTGTTACAGTGATAGACAAAACACAGTGTGTTACAGTGATAGACAAAACACAGTGTGTTACAGTGATAGACAAAACACAGTATGTTACAGTGATAGACAAAACACAGTATGTTACAGTGATAGACAAAACACAGTGTGTTACAGTGATAGACAAAACACAGTGTGTTACAGTGATAGACAAAACACAGTGTGTTACAGTGATAGACAAAACACAGTGTGTTACAGTGATAGACAAAACACAGTGTGTTACAGTGATAGACAAAACACAGTGTGTTACAGTGATAGACAAAACACAGTGTGTTACAGTGATAGACAAAACACAGTATGTTACAGTGATAGACAAAACACAGTATGTTACAGTAATAGACAAAACACAGTGTGTTACAGTGACAGACAAAACATAGTATGTTACAGTGATAGACAAAACACAGTATGTTACAGTAATAGACAAAACACAGTATGTTACAGTGATAGACAAAACAGTGTGTTACAGTGATAGACAAAACACAGTATGTTACAGTGATAGACAAAACACAGTATGTTACAGTAATAGACAAAACACAGTATGTTACAGTGATAGACAAAACACAGTATGTTACAGTAATAGACACATGACAAGGACCCTTTCCCATGCCTTCAGGTATATGTGGCATGTTTAGCCAGACCTGTATTTTTTTGACAAATCAGCACCTGGTGGGTGATGTGGTCGGCATCACACTGGTTACATTTACTTTCCAGGACTGTTCCTGGTACCCACTATAGGCTGGGACAACGTGGGAGCCAAGGCTACTTTTGAAAAATGTCTGACTCCATGAGGACCCGAATCCATGACTTTTAGATCCGCAGGTGAGCGTTTAGCCACTACACCACAGTAACCCAGTGATATATATGGGTCAACTCTTAAAGGTTTCCTTTATAGTTGTAATGCATCTGCCTGAGAGCAGGGAACCAACAATCTGCATACAGATAAACCAGATCTGGAAAAGAGATAAAACTTTCTGCTGGAGTTATCAGCCAGTGAACATGAAGAACTAGTGCAGTTGTCATGGAGATGGGAATTGCCAGTTGGGCTCTGGAGCTTGTTCCCAGAAAGGCATAATGTAGTATAGGCCTGCGTGCCCAATTCTCAACCCTTTGAAAAAAAAAAGTTTGTTCCTTGTGCAACCCTCCCAGCAGGTGGCTAGTCATTCTTCAGACAGAGACTGTACCACATGGTCAGTGTTTTCAAACTTTCTAGAAGGTCACACTCCTCACATGCATACTAGTTTAACACAACTTCCTCTCTAGGATGCCTTGCCAACTGGCATGGGCGATCATGCCTCTCCACAAACTGATATCCACAACTGCAAGTATCCGTTTATGAGTTGACACCCCTCCATGCCATGGCAGAAGGCTATCAAGAATCTTCTTACAATGTCTTATCTTTCCAGTGGTCACAACATGATCCATTTTCCTCTTCTCATACCATGACCACAAAATGATGACTGTCTCTTTCTGATGTTTGTGTCCGAGTGCTCACCTCTTTCAAAACATCTGGGTTGTTCTTCTGACCTGTCCAAGGAATTCTAAGGATTCTTCTGTAAAACCACATCTCTGAGGCCTCAAGATATTGTTTGACTTGTTTATTAATTGTCCAGGATTCACAGCCACATGTTAAAACTGGCGCGATACAGTATGCAAGAATTCTTTTCCTAACCTCTAATGACATGGATTTATCACATAAAATGTTTATTTTATAAAATGCAGTTTTGGCTTGTCCTATTCTTTTCTTTAGTTCTGTGATACATCTTCTATCAGATATTATCTATTAAAATGTATTATATATATTATATATTATTATATATTATTATATAATAATATAATAAACATAATTACAGAATAAAATAATGTAATCTAGAAACATAAAATTTGTAGACATGATATGAAGCTTAACATCCAGTCTAATTGCCCAGATAGCATAATTGATCTTAATGCTTCCCGTGTGGGTTCCGAGGCCCTGTTATAGGGAAAACAAAAAAAAGATCCACTGCCAGCCCGAAAGCATGTCGTAAGAGTCGACTAGCTGGGAGCTTCCTTCAACATCAGAGTGCATCTGCCTGAGAGACAAGGATACCAACAGTGTGCATACAAATGAGTCAGGTCTGTAAAACGGATGCACATGCAACACTCAGTTTTGCAACAGGACTACAGCCCAGAAGTGGATTAACAACCAGAGCTTACAGCTGTTGACCGTGAAAAAGATCATACTGCTGACACCACGTCAGTGATTAATGAAACGTCATCCTCAACAGACAGAGGGATTCACAGTTACATAAGCAAAAGTTGTGTGACTGTTTTAGCAGCTAAATGTCTCTCCATAATTATAAAGTAGTTATTTCATCAGCCTAATGCCCCCTACCTTTTTTTTAAGGAATTTCCTGCCAAAAGTATAAAGTTATGTCACTATTTCAGTAGTTGAAAACTTTTCCCCAAGTATAAAGTTATGTCACTATTTCAGCTGTTGAAAATCTTTCCCCAAGTATAAAGTTATGTAGGGAGCTGCATGGTCTCGAGGCATGGCGTCCACCTCAAGTGCTGGAGGTCCCAGGTTCAAACCCTGTGATTTATTCACATGGACTTCTAGTTATTTCCATTGGTCTCTGGATAGTAAGATAAAATGGCGTGTATATTGCTGGGCATGTAATAAAATCCCTTGGCTGTTGGAAATCGAAAGAGTAGCCTAATGGCGCTGCCTGGGCAAAATTTGGAGTTAAAAAGCTACTTAAAGTATTTCAGGATCCCAGCTGGTGCTACAGAGTTTGTGCACTGCGCTGAGATAATTCAGACTCAAACTTGAGCCCAAAGTAGAATGGAGCACATAGGTTACTACCCTGTGCCATAATGTTGATCTGTCGTCTAAACCTAAGTCACTATTTCAGCAGCTGAATGTTCTTCCCCAGGTATGAAGTTATGTCATTATTCAGCCGGTCAACTTTCTCATCCATATGAATGCAATAGTTTTCGGTATTAGACCTCAGTTGATCAAGTTGTTTCCGGAAATCAAGAAAGAATGAACTGAACTTTGTCTTTACCAGTTCAAGGTGTTTGTCTAATTCACGAACAAATGGAGCTTTCTTGGAACTCAGCAACCCATATTGCCTGATCAGTTCAAGTATAAATGAACTTGTTTTTGTTTCCAACTGGGTGGTTCTCGTTTTTAAATCATGAGATGATGAATTATCTTTAGTAATCAGCAGCTGAAATTGTGTGACTAAATTACTAGCAGATGAATCTTTCTTAGCACTCAACAGTTTCATTTGCCTGTCTAAATCATCATCATATGTATCTTTTCTAGCACTCAGATACTCAGTCTCTCTGTCAACATCAGTCTGTGAATCCTTCAAAAGTTTTAATTTCTTGTTGCAATCATGTGCTTGTGACTCCTTTAGATCTTTCAACTGCTGGAATTCTCTTACTGCATTTGCATGTGCATCTTTACAATCATTCAGAAGTCGAATGTTTTTGTCGAAATCATCAGTATAAGAAGACATTTTGGAATTCAGCAATGTGAATTCGCTTACTAAAACTGTATTATATGAATCTAACTGACGTGTTATCACCTTTATTTTTCTCTCTACATAATGACGATATGAAGCAACACTTCTTGCGTACACCTGTGTGACAAAGGCAGTTTTTCTGGCAGACGTAGTAACACTAGGTGCAGGACTTTCTGTACAATACTTAAAGCGTATACCTTTGTGTGCTAGAGTGCGCTCTGGCTGCGAGTGAGCTGAAGGTGATTTAACATTTTTTAGTTTCTGTCCATGCAAACAACAAGTGGCCATGGAACCTCGAACCCGTGATCGTTTTCTTGAAGCATGTCTAGTGCTAGGTCTTGCAAGTGGCAGAGTTTCTCTCCTACTAGTAGTGGCCATAGTTTGTAGCGTGCAAGTTACAGAATCAGCGTTTCTTTAATTTGTTTAGAAGATCAGTTAGGATGGTGCACTTTCAGAAATAGGATTTCAAATACTGTGTCCAGAGAATTCAGTGACCAAGAAGTGTTTATGGTGGTTTCTAAATCCCGAGCACTGTCACCATCTGTGAACAGAAAAGTACAGGTCAAACCACATAAAAAACATTACAGTTCATGTTTGTGTGATAGTCTAAATTAGGCAGCAACAGATAATAGTTTTAAAAATGGCTTCTATCAAGTAGGTACTGATTAAGTCTCCTTCACATTCACCAGCTGTAAACTCTGGCGAAAAGTTCTGGTTGTTCGTCCACTTCTAGATTGGAGTCCTGTTCCAGAACTTGAGTGCTGTCTGTGCATCCCTTCTACAGATCTGACTTATTTGTATGCAGACTGTTGGTTCATTGCCTCTCAGGCAGATGCACTCTGACTTCTAAGGAAGCTCCAAATTAATCGACTCTTATGACATGCTTTTGGATAGGTAGTGGGTCTATTCTTGTTTTTTTTTCCAAGATGGGGCCCCGGAACCGATATGGGGATCTGATTAAGTGTTGAGCTAAGCACTAACATAACAGCATTATTTACATTCTCATAAGAGCTTCGTCTTCATCTTCAGCAGCCACAGATGATGTCTAACCCTATAGTGCAAGCAGCAGTTTAATTACATAACTGTCTTGCTGTTCCTCTGAGTGTTGATTGTCGATCAGATCCCCTGGTCTATCCCAGAAGTACAATTCTCTCCAGACCACAATGATCTCTCTGTGCTTCTGCATTGCTTAAATGCTTCCAAACAACCTTGACCACATCCAGCTTGTCATGCATAAATTCACCACCCACCGGTGCAGAACCAGCCAGTCTGTCAGTGTACTAGGTATTAATTAGGTATAGTATTACGGTTAGCAACAAAGTAATACTACTATATGAACCCTATGCATTTTGTTATTATAACTGACATCATAGCACATTCTCCTGTGTACAGTCCTTCCATTCAGCAGCCATGGCCATGTACCTCTACTGATTTATATGAGAAACTGGTTATAGTGCCATGCATCTTGACTTTAATCTGATATCCGTGCCTTGCCAGTCTTTATTCCCAGTCAGGTATCTGGATTAGCATTAGAGACTCTTCATTCCATGAGTCTGTTGTACAGCATTTATTATATCAGCTCTGTCAATGAGTCTATCGTACAGCATTTATTATATCAGCTCTGTCAATGAGTCTATCGTACAGCATTTATTATATCAGCTCTGTCCATGAGTCTATCGTACAGCATTTATTATATCAGCTCTGTCAATGAGTCTATTGTGCAGCATTTATTATATCAGCTCTGTCAATGAGTCTATCGTACAGCATTTATTATATCAGCTCCGTCAATGAGTCTATTGTGCAGCAATAATTATATCAGCTCCGTCAATGGGTCTATTGTGCAGCATTTATTATATCAGCTCTGTCAATGAGTCTGTTGTACAGCATTTATTATATCAGCTCTGCACATGAGTCTGTTGTACAGCATTTATTATATCAGCTCTGTCAATGAGTCTATTGTGCAGCATTTATTATATCAGCTCTGCACATGAGTCTGTTGTGCAGCATTTATTATATCAGCTCTGTCAATGAGTCTATTGTACAGCATTTATTATATCAGCTCTGTCAATGAGTCTATTGTGCAGCATTTATTATATCAGCTCTGTCAATGAGTCTATTGTGCAGCATTTATTATATCAGCTCTGTCAATGAGTCTATCGTACAGCATTTATTATATCAGCTCTGTCCATGAGTCTATCGTACAGCATTTATTATATCAGCTCTGTCCATGAGTCTATCGTACAGCATTTATTATATCAGCTCTGTCAATGAGTCTATTGTGCAGCATTTATTATATCAGCTCTGTCAATGAGTCTATCGTACAGCATTTATTATATCAGCTCCGTCAATGAGTCTATTGTGCAGCAATAATTAAATCAGCTCCGTCAATGGGTCTATTGTGCAGCATTTATTATATCAGCTCTGTCAATGAGTCTATTGTGCAGCATTTATTATATCAGCTCTGTCAATGAGTCTATTGTGCACCATTTATTATATCAGCTCTGTCAATGAGTCTATCGTACAGCATTTATTATATCAGCTTTGCACATGAGTCTGTTGTACAGCATTTATTATATCAGCTCTGTCAATGAGTCTATCGTACAGCATTTATTATATCAGCTCCGTCAATGAGTCTATTGTGCACCATTTATTATATCAGCTCTGTCAATGAGTCTATCCTGCAGCATTTATTATATCAGTTCTGTCAATGAGTCTATCCTGCAGCATTTATTATATCAGCTCCGTCAATGAGTCTATTGTGCATCATTTATTATATCAGCTCTGTCAATGAGTCTATTGTGCAGCATTTATTATATCAGTTCTGTCAATGAGTCTATCCTGCAGCATTTATTATATCAGCTCTGTCAATGAGTCTATTGTACAGCATTTATTATATCAGCTCTGTCAATGAGTCTATCGTACAGCATTTATTATATCAGCTCTGTCAATGAGTCTATCGTACAGCATTTATTATATCAGCTCTGTCAATGAGTCTATTGTACAGCATTTATTATATCAGCTCTGTCAATGAGTCTATCATGCATAATTTATTATATCAGCTCTGTCCATGAGTCTATCGTGCATAATTTATTATATCAGCTGTCAATGAGTCTATCGTACAGCATTTATTATATCAGCTCTGCCCATGAGTCTATTGTACAGCACTTATTATATCAGCTCTGTCAATGAGTCTATCGTACAGCATTTATTATATCAGCTCTGTCCATGAGTCTATTGTGCATCATTTATTATATCAGCTCTGTGCATAAGCCTATTGTACAGCATTTATTATATCAGCTCTGTCCATGCTTATTTACTTTTATCATCATCCTGTGGGCCATTTTATGTCACATAGGGCTCACAGTCTATTCTCCTAAACCGTTCTGTCAAGTACAAACAATTAAATATTTTCTGGATGTATCCAGTATAGCACCATCAGTCTCTCTCACCATCTGGTAGTCTGGTAGTCTTAGTTTCAGCTTCATAGCAAACGGGTCGCCCCATCTTTGCTCTGCTCCTGTGCCAGCGAAAAACACCCAGAATGTTTATCACAGTCCCTTGTGGAAAGATTGACAGACTGCTGTCTCAGCATATCTAGCATACACTTGCATTAAAGCATATGGTAGCCATCCGAAGTGCTAACACAAACAGTCCAACATTAGAAATGCAGTTCATCATTGATGATAGCAGAACTTGTCGCCAACAGATCAGCAGTTTCCCACGCGATCAATTGTAATAACACACGGGCACCGCCAACATTGACGACCGGCATCGCGCCATTTTCTGAATCTACAATTCACACCACGTTGGTCACAGTCGAAAAAACATTCCAAATGCAATCCGCAGCTCACAGGGTCACGCCATGCATTCAACTCAGAAGCTGGGCGACGAAACTATATCCAGTCTACAAATGGAGCAAAAATACTTCGGCCACCGTCCGGCAGAAGCAAAAAATTTGCCTCCGCTCCGACACAGCGCCGACACACCATCTGTTTTAAGGTGGGGGGGGGGAGCATCCTCATATGTTAGTGCCTTTTTACAATTTGGTCTGTTTGTACATTACCTGTCACTCCATTTATAGGCCCAAGTTACCTGTCACTCCATTTACAGACCCAAGTTACCTGTCACTCCATTTACAGACCCAAGTTACCTGTCACTCCATTTACAGATCCAAGTTACCTGTCACTCCATTTACAGACCCAAGTTAATCTCTATGGGAGCAGTGAAGTGTGACTGCCAAATGCTTTTCTTTTAGGATGAGACAATCTGTTTCAGTACTATGAAGTTCCCAGTGAAAGTTCTTTGGCCCTATCTGGGGTAAAACAAAATAGACCCACTACCTCACCAACAAGGATGTAGTAAGAGTCGACTAATTGGGAGCTTATTTTAAAGTTCGAGTGCATCTGTTAGAGAGGCAAGGAACCAACAGACTCCATGCAAATAAGCAATATCTGTAAAAAGGATGCACACTCAAAACTCAGTTCCTGCAACAAAACCAAAGTCCAGACATGGTCTTCTGTAAACAAACATCCCCCCCCCCCCCCCAGAACCTGTACAGGAATGGAACAGTAAAGACAACCTGTGTAGTAGTGACCACAGCACCCACACAGTGTCAGCTGGTCTCATCATGGGAACACACAACTATGTGGTTAACACACAACTATGTGGTTAACAGATAAGCCAAAAACAATGTTAATATAAGAGGGGGCGCACCTCAGTCCCACCTTACCCACCCCCCCTTACAAATTTTCTAAGTAAAAACTGTGCATGTGTGTGGAAGGGAGGAAACCAATCTCACCCTCACCACCTAGCCAAAATTTGGATGGGAGTTTAGACCCCTGAAGCTCTGCCCCTCTCTCCACTTAGGTAAGAAAACATCTAGGGCTCTTCTAAAACCATGTGCCTCTTACCACCTTTCAAATTCTGTAGACAATTGGTCGGGAGTCCTTGAGTACCCTCTCCCACCTTTTTCACCAGAAAAAATGTTGAGGGGGGAGCGAGCTGAGCGCCTTTCACCACCCAATAAATAAATGTGGAAGAGCGCTAAGAAGATGGATGCCACACATCAGGAGAAGTTATCGATTCACCCACATTAAACAAACTACCATTTGCTGACGACCAGTGCTTGTTGTTCTACCCTGAAGAAGATAGACTGCAAGACCACATTAACAGGTTAAACTCAGCATGTAGTAAATACAACATGAAGATCAATGCAAACAAAACCAAAACAATGCAAAGTTAGTAGAACCCTTGCCCATACAGCTGAATGGTTCTGGTCTGAATCAGGTTAGCAAGTTTAGATATCTAGGAAGTATGATCACAGAAGATGGTAGAATTGACAGAAATAGAAACTAGATGTCAAAAAGCAAGTATACTTATATATACCAATTGTCACCATTATTAAGACATCCAAGCATAACTATGAGTGCAAAGAAACAGATTATTAACACAGCATATTCATTTCAACATTAATTGCCATTGCCAGTTGTCCAAGAAAAATTCCAAATTTGATCCTCTTTCAGCCGCCCGGAGGCCTGCTATATCGAAGAAGGGTCCTTTGCTGTCTTATATGGTTTCCTTTTATTTGTGGTGTGTAGTCACACCTGATATTAGGGTTGTTTGCTTCCTTGCTGTGCTGCGTTGTTTGCGGTTTTGGGTTCTGGTGTGATCCAGATCTCTTTGCGATGATATTGAAGGGTACTAGCTGACTGTTGCTGGTGCTTGGTTTGCCTCGTGCTGGTCGCTGTGCTGGTGCCCTGTTGCTGCTTGGTTGCCGATCTAAAAGCCGCCGGAAAAAGCCAATTTCAACATTAAGCTACCAGTGCCAAACATGTACACTTATCTAAAGCCCACATACGCAAAATCACCACCTGCGAAATGAGATGCCTGAAAAAAGCAGCCAACCTAACCATTCGAGATTGAGTGAATAATGAAATGAAACTATCAGGCAAATCGTGGGAACGACATCTGGATCTTCTTGTACTTGATTCATTGAGAAACAGCAGATCAAGTGGGTTGGCCATCTCGTTAGAATGCAGCAAGATCAAATACCATCACAAGGACATTTCAGATACAAGAGCAAGAGGACGGCCGCTGAAAAAATGGATCGACAACATTAAAGACACTCTACGCCTTTATGGCATGACAATAGCCAGTGTGCACTGGATCGCAAATTGTCCTGACCCACGACGCTTAGCGGCAGAAGTGGTTCAGGTGATGGTAATCACCTGATAACATACGTTCCAACATGAAGCACGACATTACTATTGTTCCTAATTATCATCATATATATATATATATATATATATATATATATATATATATATATATATATATATATATATATATATATATATATATATAGGAGCCACCAATATATATATATATATATATATATATATATATATATATATATGTGTGTGTGATGGGAAATATGCATACTCCAACAATATCATTGAGACGGGCAAGTTTTGAAGGCAGGTGAAATGGCTGCAGGTATGATAACTTTAGTACAAGCTGCGTTTAACAAACAGCTGATTATTGGGCAGGGAAGAGCGGTCAAAAGACCACAGCTCGTCAGGTTCCTGCGCTTACTGTTTTATTATCAAGTGCGTATCACTTTCAATTTGCGAATTTCCCTTACTATCTTTATCACTCAAATGAATGAATGTGTAAATAATAATATACTCACTCATTATAATTATGTCAGCCACGTGTTGATGGGTATTTTCACTGAATGAAAAGCTAGTGATCTTATCAACGTCCTGTGTCTGGTATATTCGATCACAAAACACACCACGTTGTTTGTCCGGGAATAGTGCGTCTACACGTGCAAGAGCTGAGGAAACAGATCAAACACCAAATCAGATGTTCCACTTGCCACTACACTGGACATCCCAGGACTTACTCGTTGTATGACCATGTAGCCTTGTACAAAACTGACTGCTCGAGTGCAATCACTCCGCTTAAGCTCTTTCCGTTTGTTTCGGCCACCAATATTTCTTCATTGTTTAAGAAATTTTTTTTTTAAATTAAAGCAAAGCTCTAGATTTATTAAAGTATCGCTGCCACTTTGATAACTGATTTTAAGATATCCTGTGTATAGTAATGATTTACGAAAATAATTTGAGTGTGGTTTTTGTGTGATTTTTGTTTAAGCGTAGGTTTATGTCAATGTGAGTGAGCTGGACAGATGACCAGTAAGGAAGGCCGGGTCATGAATGTGTATGTCGATCTGGGTCAGTGACAGGGGGAACACGTGGTTTGTCCTCTTCCCTTTGTTAGAATTAATCAAGTGACAGAAAGTATTGTGAACGGCACTCATAGAAAGAAGTAGAAAGATAGAAGAACACAAACATTCATGAGCACATCAGTATTCTGTTTACCAAATCCTTGACCACTCCTACTACCTTTGTTACTGACCTACTATCCAAACATCCACAAGTTTGAATACCTGCAAATCTACCAATAAAACTGCATATTCTTCTTGCTTATTGTTAGTGTTTACTGGCTGTAAATTATGAAGGAAATTCCAGGTTGTTTGTCCACGTCTGTTCTTTGGTCTTGTTCCAGAACTTTGAGTTTCACATGCTTAACCTGTTCCCAAACTTTGTGTCTTTGGGTTAATAAATCGTTGTGGAGTTGTTTGTTTTAGTATCCAGAAGCCATGAGTTGTTAACCCTTAGGCCCGGTATTATGGATATCGCAACCTTTCGGCCTTGATTCCATTGTAAATACTGTAAATCTGGGAGAAATGTGGCTTTTCTGCCCACCCCCGGGAGTGAGCCCGGACCACAAGGAGTTCGTCACCCGCTCACCGCGCAATCCGGTTTAGCCAACTACGCTAGAGAGCCGGGTATCGTTGTGGAGTTAAACGTCACTCCCTCTTTACATCCACTTTACGTCCAACTTCAAAAGAAACACCCTTAATTAGTTTACTTTTACGACATGCTTGTTGGGGGAGGGGGTGGGTCTTTTCTTTGTTTCCTCCTCGATAGGGCCCCGGAACCCACAAGAAAGGAAATCCCCAAACAATTTGAATCTGTAATTGTTCGTGTCCTCATTTTTCAAACATTATAAATGTTTTGCCCATTCGTTTTCGTTACAAAGATTTTAAGAAGAAAGCGTAGAGTGAGTGAATCATATTGAGGTAAAGAACCCTCTTCCAGATATAAGACTTGACCTGTATTGTAGAAACCTGGGCGAGTGATAAGGTTACTATCATGCCTGCCTCCTTTACTTCCCAGGACCTTACCTAGTGCCCATTTAAGGCTAAGTCTTCCTAGCTCAGACAAGGCCATTTAAAAAAAAGTCTGGTACCTTTCGAATTAGCAGGTAAGCGTCCAGTCGCTACAGGACAGCAGCTTCCGGGGCGTCAAAATATTGAATGTATAATTAAAGAAGTCACCTCCCCCAATTTTGTGGGCACTTTTCCAACTGTCCAGACCATAATGCTTCACTGTGCTGCGCTGTAGGCATGGAGTCTGTGACAGTGAAGAGTGTGACTAGATACACCAGGTGACATGCGCAGAAGATGTTTATGCTTGCGTGAAGCAAACGACAACACATCACAATGTCTAAAGGTAATCCAGTGTTGTATTTGTTTAAAAAATTTAAGTTTTTTTTTTTTGCAAGAAAAGAACTTTGTATACAAAACACATGTACTGCAAACTGTATAGGCATCGGTGGTCTAGTGGTAGAATACTCGCCTGCCACGCGGGTGACCCGGGTTCGATTCCCGGTCGATGCAATTCCTTTTTTTTTTTTTTGTGTGTGTGTGGAGTTTTTACTGTATGTGGCAATCCGGTGGATAGACAGGGGAACGAACGAACGAACTTTATTTTCAAAGGGTTACAAATTAGGCACGCAGGCCTGTCTTACATTCGGCCCTTCCAAACTTCCATCTTTCACACAGCAGTTGTATTTCATCAATGAAGCATGTTATATTCATGTAATAATATGCATATTATATATATGAAGTCAAAAACAAAAGCATGGCTGGTAAAATATGTACGCACGCTCACGCGCGAACACACACACACACACACACACACAAGCCCAATGACTCACTTACACACAAACCACTAAGTACACACATACATCCACATACATACGAACATGACACACACACACATACATACATATACATACATAAGTACACACATACATACATCCATACATACATACATACATACATGCATACATACACACATACATACATACATACACACATACATACACACATACATACATATATACAAACTCACATAATACATACATACACATACATACATACATACATACATGCATACATGCATACATACATACATACATACATACATACATACATGCATGCATACATATACATGCATACATGCATGCATACATACATACATACATACATACATACATACATACATACATACATACATACATACATACATACATACATACATACATACATACATACATACATACATACACACGCTCTAAAACACGCATACAATCCAGACACATACAGACACACACACATGCAGTCAAGGGCACACACACGGGGACACATACACACACGCAGACAGGGAAACAGACACACACATTGACATACGCAACACCCGCACATACACAGATATACACACACAGACACGCACAGTCAGACATACGCATACAGAGGCATAACCCGACACAAGCAGAGACACACACACACATACATACATGCATTCATACATACAAACTCACATAATACATACATACACACATGCATACATACATACATACATACATACATACATACATACATACATGCATACATACATACAAACTCACATAATACATACATACATACATGATGAAGGACCCATTATTAATACCAACCACGCCCTACTTGAGCTATATATTAATAGAGTCGGCCGTGATACCAACTATGTTGACCCTGCCAGTCCCCAGAATGTGATTTCTGCCCAAAGACCGTGCTGGTTATGTGATTGTGGGAGAAGCTTCAATGGAGCATGGTCTGAGAACGCATGCTAGAAGAAAGATGCAACGGTGCGTGACGTGGTGGTTGTCAGCGTTAAAGCTACTTCCATGATGGATAACTCTTCAGGAAACGACAGTCAGAGTTTACCCCCACCAGCACGGAGAGGTCCAAGACGTCCATCACGGAGGCGCATTGGTGCTTCTCTCTGACGAGGTGCGGATGAAGGTCAAGTTTGCACCCGCAAGTGACAGGGTGCTTTTGTGTTAAGTTATTGATTGTGAATTTAAGAAATCCTCGCTAGAGGACAAACTAACACGGTTTGGTGACATAATTTACGCTCACTGTGACAGTAGAGAAGACGAAGCTGGGCGCCACGCATGAGAAAAGCAGGAAGCAGAGGGATATTGAGAAGTGCATGACAGACAACAATGCACTACATAAACAGTTCAAAACTCTCACAGGCAGCGGACGAGAGGGACTGCATGAGTTCCGGCTGCACCTGCGGAGAGGTCACAATGCCCTCTGTCTTGCTGAGCGTTTCCATCAGAACAGAAGAAGAACTAAGAGGGAGCGAGAAAGGTTCTTTAGGCGCCCGTTCCAGTTTGCCCGAGGCCTGTTCGAGCAACCGAAATCTGTTACTCGTGTCGTCGGTAAAGATTAACTGGTCAGGCAGGAGTTTCCCAGTGGCCGGAATTGCCAAAGGCAAAGTTCAAAACTATGTCTCCCTCTTGGTCTGCGGTCGAAGAAGCTGTGAAAAGAGCCAGCGGCAAATCTGCCCCAGGAAACAGATGTCCCGTATGTGGTATAGAAACGCTGCCCGCAAGTTTGCTAAGGTTCGCGTGGAGCCGAAAGTGCAGGTGTAAGGATTGGCAGAAGGTCAACTGACAATCCCAAATAGCCACTCTCCTCTGATCTGTCCCAATTTAGACCCATCTTGACAAAATATTCTTCTCGACTTTGAAAGAAACCCTCCCAATTAGTTTCCCTCTACGACATGATTGTTTTCAAATAAGATATTTGGTATATTCCTTGTTCTCCAAAAGAGCCCGGGAACACAAAGGTGGAATTATTTCATTTAATATTTAAAAGGTAGCCATTGCAACTTATCTAAGTTAATGGTGGTGATCAAATCAAATGTATCAAGCCACATAGGTTTTTTGTTGTTGAAAAATTAGTCTTTGGATGCATTCATTGACATAAACTTAGTGTGTCTTGGCTAATCCTGACATCTGCGATTCTAAACCAGCGCTCCAAGAACTTTGTGTGCACCTCCCAGGGGCTCCATCAAGAACAATATAAACTCAAGAAACAAAAATCTGATTCTAAAAATAGCACCACCAGCCAAATATTTTGGAAATGGCTGCCTTTCATAATGAGCATTTCTCGACAAGTTATACATCGTCCAGTTGATAATTTACAATCTGTTATACTAACTCTTCATGTCCAGTATATTCCAAACAGAATATTTATTAGACAATACATGATATCCTTGCAGCCAGCTAATCCATCGACCAAAACCAGACAATACAGGATATCCTTGCAGCCAGCTAATCCATCGACCAAAACCAGACAATACAGGATATCCTTGCAGCCAGCTAATCCATCGACCAAAACCAGACAATACAGGATATCCTTGCAGCCAGCTAATCCATCGACCAAAACCAGACAATACAGGATATCCTTGCAGCCAGCTAATCCATCGACCAAAACCAGACAATAAGGATATCCTTGCAGCCAGCTAATCCATCGACCAAAACCAGACAATACAGGATATCCTTGCAGCCAGCTAATCCATCGACCAAAACCAGACAATACAGGATATCCTTGCAGCCAGCTAATCCATCGACCAAAACCAGACAATACAGGATATCCTTGCAGCCAGCTAATCCATCGACCAAAACCAGACAATACAGGATATCCTTGCAGCCAGCTAATCCATCGACCAAAACCAGACAATACAGGATATCCTTGCAGCCAGCTAATCCAGCGACCAAAACCAGACAATACAGGATATCCTTGCAGCCAGCGACCTCAGCCAGACAATACATGATATCCCTACAGCCAGTGACCACAGCCAGACAATACAGGATATCCTTGCAGCCAGCTAATCCAGCGACCACAGCCAGACAATACATGATATCTTTGCAGCCAGCGACCTCAGCCAGACAATACATGATATCCTTGCAGCCAGCGACCACAGCCAGACAATACAGGATATCCTTGCAGCCAGCTAATCCAGTCAGACAATACATGATATCCTTGCAGCCAGCTAATCCAGTCAGACAATACAGGATATCCTTGCAGCCAGCTAATCCAGTCAGACAATACATGATATCCTTGCAGCCAGCTAATCCAGTCAGACAATACATGATATCATTGCAGCCAGCTAATCCAGCCAGACAATACAGGATATCCTTGCAGCCAGCTAATCCAGTCAGACAATACAGGATATCCTTGCAGCCAGCTAATCCAGCCAGACAATACAGGATATCCTTGCAGCCAGCTAATCAAGCGACCACAGCCAGACAATACAGGATATCCTTGCAGCCAGCTAATCCAGTCAGACAATACATGATATCCTTGCAGTCAGCTAATCCAGCCAGACAATACAGGATATCCTTGCAGCCAGCTAATCCAGTCAGACAATACAGGATATCCTTGCAGCCAGCTAATCCAGCGGCCACATCCAGACAATACAGGATATCCTTGCAGCCAGCTAATCCAGTCAGACAATACAGGATATCCTTGCAGCCAGCTAATCCAGCGACCACATCCAGACAATACAGGATATCCTTGCAGCCAGCTAATCCAGCGACCACAGCCAGACAATACATGACATTTTTCAGTCAGCTAATCTAACAACCATAACCAGACAGAACATGACATCTTTCAGTCAGCTAATCTAACAACCATAACCAGACAGAACATAACATCTTTCAGTCAGCTAATCTAACAACCACAAAGAACATGACATCTTTCAATCATCTAATCTAACAACCCTAATAAAAAAAAAACATGAATTCATACAATAATAATTAACTCTTTTTCGCAACAATTCTAGCAGTTCATCTTTTACTACAAAAGTACAAAGCCATCACAAAAAAATTTCTAATAGCACAATCACAATTTATTCCTGTCAATTCTCATTCATATCTAGTCCAAAATATAATGTCAATTCATAACTGCCTCTTTCACTAACATTTTTGAATAAAAATATCTGATGAATCATTACAGGTAAAATATTGCCCCTATAATTTTAAAACCTCAACAGGAGAGACAAGGAACCAATAGTCTGCATATAAATAAGTCATATCTGTGAAACGGATGTGCACACAAAACTCAAATCAGGAACTAAAGCAAAGCCCAGAAGTGGACAAACCACCAAAACTTTCTGCCAGAGTGCATACAATCAATGAACACTAAGAAAATAACCCATTGACAAAAGGCAGATGACAGATGGACTAACGGTATGTTCAATAACTGGATACACGAGACCCTGACAGCACAGACTGTACAGATGGACTAACGGTATGTTCAATAACTGGATACACGAGACCCTGACAGCACAGACTGTACAGATGGACTAACGGTATGTTCAATAACTGGATACACGAGACCCTGACAGCACAGACTGTACAGATGGACTAACGGTATGTTCAATAACTGGATACACGAGACCCTGACAGCACAGACTGTACAGATGGACTAACGGTATGTTCAATAACTGGATACACGAGACCCTGACAGCACAGACTGTACAGATGGACTAACGGTATGTTCAATAACTGGATACACGAGACCCTGACAGCACAGACTGTACAGATGGACTAACGGTATGTTCAATAACTGGATACACGAGACCCTGACAGCACAGACTGTACAGATGGACTAACTGTATGTTCAATAACTGGATACACGAGACCCTGACAGCACAGACTGTACAGATGGACTAACTGTATGTTCAATAACTGGATACACGAGACCCTGACAGCATAGACAGCCACAGTCCGCCAATGGGGTAAAAAGCCAATAATTTATGATGCCATCAGCTCTGTGTCCACAATACAGCTTACCGTGCAGAATTCATCACCTGTCTTGTCTTTGTATTACACACAACTCGGGTAGAGTAAAGTGAACATAGGGGCTGCTGCAGTAGAGTCACTTCACTGTCAGCCCTGTGGTGCAAGGGAATAATTACAACAGAGAGAAGACTTTTGAACTGATCTGAGCCCAGACATTGCCTAAACTGAGCAGCAAGAAATGCCCTTGGAGATATGAATGGCTGGCATAATAATGACCATATAACTCAGTGAGTGCCATGTTTATGTAAAGTATTTGGAGTTAACAAAATTTCTTAATTTTCTGTTATAGGTTTTAATTGTTATTTACACTACAGGCAATAAACAACTGCTCCCATTAACTACCAGTATCTTAAAGTTTTGCAATGTAGGTAAGAGCAGCGGCTGGCCGAACAGCTAAGAATGCAGAAGTAGCATGTGGGAGACCCAGGCTTGAATCCTCTGAAAAGCTAAAGATATATTTTTTTTGTCAGGGGCAAAAATAAAATTCTAACCTGCAATCCATGGTGACAGCATTAGCATAGGTGTTACATAGTGACTATGCAACAACTTCATTTTCTCCGTCATCCGGCCCTAAATATGAGGTTATGTGACTTCGCAACCCTTTCGTTTTTTCCTTCATATCCCTGAAATATAAGACTAGGTTAGATTCCAACAGACTGTGTTGCTGGCTGAAATCCTGGTTGTATGAAACCAATTTGGAATCCAGCAGTCTGAGTTGTTTGTCTAAATCATGAGCAAATGGAGCCTGCTTAGAACTCAGCAGCTCTAATTGTCTGCCTAAGTCATTAGAATATGAAGTTACTTTATCATTTAGCCGAATAATTCTTTTGGGTAAACTGAGAATATAAGAATCTATTCGTGCCATGAGCAACTGAACCTGTCTGATGAAACCACGAGCCAATGAACCTTTTTTAACATTCAGTAAATTTATTTGCCTGTCTAAATCATCAACAAGTGAATTTTCTTTCGAACTGAGCAGCTTGTCTAAATCATGAGCAGCGGCATCTTTCTTAGCATTTAGCCCCTTAACTTGCTCATCTATACTGCTATCAAAAGAATCTTTCCTGACAGTCTGATTGTTAATTTGGCTGCTCATCTGATAAGCATCTGAATATATATTAGCTTCACAACCATTTACTGTGGTTTCACAATCAGACACCACTGAATGTTTTCTAGCATTCAGGTGCTCAGTCTCTCTGACTATATCAGAATGTGAATCCTTCAGTAGCTTAATTTTCATGTCTAAATCGAGAGCACAGGCCTTTTGTTCATTTTTGAGCCGCTGAAGTTCTCTTACTACTTCAGCATGTGAATCTTTATTATCATTTAATAATTGAAACTTCCTGTCTAAATTATTAGTATATGAAGATATTATAGAATTTAACGACACAACTTCATTTTTTAAATCATGATTATATAGATCTATCTTAGAATTTATCAGCCTGATTTTCCTCTCTAAATAATGAAAATAGCAAGCTATATTTCTTCCATACACTTGCCTGGCTGGGGTTGTTTTTCTGACCGTGTTGCTAGAAGATGAAGAGACATAAGATAGAGGATTGCCAGCTAAATACTGAAAATTTACACTGTTACGCACTAGATCATTTTTGGGTTCTGACTGGGCTGATGTTAACTGCCCATTGTTGAGTTTCTGTCCTCGAAAGATTCGGCATCTGGCCGCAGAACTATCAACATGTGAATTTTTTCTTGAAGCTTGCCTAGCACTTGGTCTTGCAGGACTTGCTACTGGCCCCATAACACTGTCATGAAGTGTGGCCATGTTTCTGTACGCAGGGATTTGATCAGAGGATCAGTGGCACAGTTGCTGAACTTTCAGAACTGGAATGTTGATGAATACTGTAAGTTGGTTTAACAACAGATTGGTTTGTCCGCTTGAGATTTAAAAACAGTCTCACTCTGGATGTGAGACCAACAAGACAGATCCCAGTTACCCTGATCAACCTCCAGGGTCACACTATCATCGTGTAGCTTGCAGTCTTGTAGGTCAGCTGCCCAGAGATTGGCTATGATGTTGTTCTATAAATCTACATCACTACCATCATCTGCCAACAAAAGAACAAGTCATCACTTAAGAAATCAATCATAAAAACAATGTATCAAAAGTTTGAAGTATATGTGATGGTCTAATATAGAACAACTGTAGAAAAGGCTGCAAAGGCACTTTTATAGAAATAGTTGCTGAGCTTGTGAGCAGCTTAGTTTTAAAACCAAGTAGTAACTTATGTCTCCTACTGTCAGAGTCTAGTGCAGGTATGTGATGAAGAGAATATGAATCTTTATGTCTGCACTAAGTGACAGAGACATGACCCCGGACAACAGTATAATTCATGACGGACTGAATCGTTCGCCTGGGGGAGGGGGGGAGATTCACGAGTCTCCCAAAGTCGGGTGCTGAACTGTGGAGGTACAATAAAACCAATGAACAGGCGAGGTATGGGAGGAGACATGCGACTGTGACTTCTGCTAGTGTGAAAATTAGACTGTAGTGTGGTGCTTACAGTTATAGTGACTGATAGTTTCTGTGTTTGGTTAGACTGGAGTAGTGCTTGTGTGTTATACAGCATTCGATAGAGTTATGATTTTGTAGCGTTGTTACATGTGTAGCTGTTGTTGTAGATTACCGTTAGCCAGATAGCTAAGTTTGTTGTGTTTTGGTTGTTGTCGCATTATATGCCAGCACATACTCTGCGGACGCTGCACAATCCTCATGTAGAGTCCAGCGGCTTTGGTAAGAGCTGTACTGAAGCTGTGTGGGTTTTTACCTGAGTACTATCCCCAGGAATATGAGAAGGCATGAGTGGTGATTTGTATAGCTCTCATGGCCTTAGTTTCGGATAAAGGGGTGCCCACAGCATCGGAGGCAAACTAATACAGGTTATATGGTGCTACTACATAAAAGATTGTTTTTTGTGCTCTGAGAGTGTTCATGTTCGGTGTGTTAAGGGGTAGATTTGCCTAAAACATGAGCCAGATGCCTTTACGGCAGAAATAAGGTGGTTGACACCTACATTATTGATTTAAATCATCTTCCATATCAGGACTGGTAGACTTGCAGCAGGACTGGTAGACTTGCAGCAGGACTGGTAGACTTGCAGCAAAGAAAGCTGAAAACATCAAAACTATTTATCTCACAAGTTTGTCACGATTGATAGATTGAATGACAAAAATTAATCATGTTTATTCAAAGTTATTTAAAAACATGAATGCTTATTTTTATGAAATTAGAAAATTAGTAAAAATCATGAGAAAATTAAACAGATGTATTGTATCCAGGCTGCCAGAAGCTGATAAAAAAAATGTGATTAAAAAAATTACACAATCTGCATGTTACAGTAACAAGGTTTATCCCAGAAACCCTGTTCAACCTTTCAAAAAAAATAAAAAAAATGAGATGAGAGCAATAGTTCATGTTAGAGATCATCTTCCTCACACACGACCAGAAGTGCTCCGATCTCCTCCTGAATATGTCTCAGGCTCATAACCCATTCTGTTCTGGTTTATGTAATGACTGGTGGCTACCGCATGGTTTTCTTATCTCGCAGCGCCAATTGGTACACCCATGGTATGCAGTCTATTGAGTGCAAAAATCATTTTCCACAAAATCGAAAGCCTCAGTGTTTGGTCTCTCGTATGGCATTGATGATGTCTCTCCTGTCCATAGTGTGCCCATTTCTGATAGTTGCACTGCCAGCCAGAGCATCTGCTCTCTCATTGTCTTTCACACCAGCTTGCCCTGGCACAAAAATGAAGGTGATTTTGCAAAAAATGCTGCATGGTGAATCAGATGAAGCCACTGTTCCCATTTCTACCCCACCTTGCATCTTCTTTAGCATGCTCATTGAATCACTGAGCAAACACGCATTGGTGAACTTTGGAGTTTTCAGCGAGATGAAAGCAAATTCCCCATGAACAGATTCTCTTTTACCATACTGAGCAATAGCATAGGAGTAAAATAACTGAAATACCAACAACAACAAAAATGTGGGGGCTTTTGTATGTGGCCAGTTGTGTATGGATGAGATTTTGTGGACAATAATTAATGAGATAGTAAAGAGACTGAGCAGAGGAGATGTGGGTTTGGAAAAAACAAATGCTAAGAAGTAAACAAATTCTATGATTTTGAGGTTTGAAGGTGTTACAAGATCACTCACTGTAAGGGAATGACAACTGGTATTCATGGAGGGTATCAACATAAGAAGTGGAAGAGAGAAGTTAGTGTGTGGAAAATACTTTACATTTAAACCAAAGTAAGGTTTAAAAAAAAATGTGTGTGTGGAAAGCATAAACAGCTGGATATAAGAAAAAGGTGTGAGCAAAACCAAGCAGCTCAAAACACCAGATTAGACGGTGTTACAAAAATGATAACTTTAGAACAGAGGTATGAAGATGGTGAAGACCATCGGAGCCTGCAAGCAACACATTCAAGGGACATGAGAACAATGTGAGGACTATGCCAGACTTTGACACAATGCCAATGTTAGCTTACACCAAGACAACTTAACTGGCAGCCCTTGGGTCAGATTTGAGGTCTAGTAAAAGTAGCTCGCAGATCTTTGTCAGCTGCATTGTATTAATGATCTTTCTATGTCGAGGCGCCAAACTCTGGCCAGTGATCATCCCCATTTTCAAAATTGTGGCCCTTGAGTAAACTTGGCTGACTAGTGCTGGCTGACACTGACACCAGTAAACAGAGATTCTCCCAGCCCTACTGTTGCAGGACCCAGACTGCAAAGAAACAGGACAATTTGGAAGATGTTTGGGAGGGAGGATGAAAGAGGAAGCAGCAAGATTGGAAAGCAGGGTAGAAAAGAAAAAAAAAAAACAGTAGGTAGGTTGGGCAAGGTTAAACCAAATTTAAGAAGAAACATTACAAGCATATGACTAAACATAGTTATTGGGAAAAGTAAATGAGCATAGTCTGATGCTGCTCATCTTAGTCATTTCCTTGTAAGATGCAATTTTTAGTTATTTGAAGCCCCACTCTGGCTCTTGCCAGGGGCCACACTATAGCCCTGCCATAAATATGGCCTAAAGGCTGAACGAGGTGTCCGGGACATCTCCACAGGTGATCTTTATCCACATGGTGGCACTTTGTGTCATCGGGTGTTTATCGCTTGTGTGATGTCCTAGTGGTGTAAAATGTACTACTAATAATGAACATATTCCAATTAATCAGGACATAAAGAGGAAGGCATAATAATCTTATAGTCAGGTGCTTCACAGTCCAACACTCCCTTCAGTCTGGCTGAAAAAAACTGCATCCCCCCGCCAGCTGTCCCGTCCCATGCTCTTTCCTAACCAAGATGTGTCTTATATCATGTGTCTATCTTCATGCTGGTCGTCCCCTGCTCCTCTTACCCGGGACCAGGCATCCGCTACTGTTTTCTGCAATCCACCATAGCATTTAATACTTAATACTTTATATGACCAGAGTATTAAATAGATGGGCGTAGAAAGTAAATAATATCTTAGTTAACAGATTACGCGAGAACTGATAACAAGGGCTGCTGCATTCAAATGTGGTAAGCTCACGAGCACAGAATAATTTGCGCTAACTTAACAAGAGCAACATCTACTGAGACCCGTCTCAAAATCCAATAAAGTTACCAGAAAATGGCAGACTTAATGACTAATAACCGCAGACTGACGATCGGAATTTACAAAAAATAGGGCTACTGCCAATACGCATAAAGGTTTGGGGGAAATTAGCTCCTTCACTACTGCATACTAAGTATTTGTATAAATAACAAATACTTACAACGGGATCCACAGTCAATGATCACGCTCGTGTGTGCAAACCTCTTCAGCGGGCCGAGAACCTGACACACGATTTCTCGTCCAAATGTACATGGCCCACCTGTAGGCGACCAACGCTTGATGGAGAACACACACAACGTTACGTTACGTGGACAGCCCGACAAAATTACTCCGCTTTGTGTCCACACAAGGACAGTATTATTTTTACATACATAATATAAAAATTTTGTTTCCGTTTTATTATATCAGCGTGTTCGATAATTGATTTTAGGAGCTTATACTTTTTAACAAGTAATATTTTTTTATACAAAAGTTTGCTTGAATGATGATGATGTTTTACCAACCAAGAACGTGACACATCGTGCCAGCATTCGGATGAGGATCACCCCGGGGACAGGTCCCAACAACCCGCTCAATCCATAGGTTGTGTTATATTAGGGCCCGCGGCAACAGCCAGGGTCCATCCATCATGTAGCA
Organism: Candidula unifasciata; assembly: GCA_905116865.2. Taxonomy (NCBI): domain Eukaryota; kingdom Metazoa; phylum Mollusca; class Gastropoda; order Stylommatophora; family Geomitridae; genus Candidula; species Candidula unifasciata. Next base: position 33,618 of record CAJHNH020000298.1, read on the forward strand.
GGTCCTTTGCAGAACGTCGCTCTCATCACAGTCTGCCTGAAAAAAATTCGGTCTCTCCCCAGTTCTCCCGCCTCATGTACTTTCATACTCAAGGAGTCACTTATATCCTGTGCCCATCTTCGTGTCGGTCGACCCCTGCCCCCCCTTCCTGGTACCAAGCCATCAGTCATAATTTTTTCCAATCCGTCGTGGTGCTTGATATGACCAAAATATTTCAGCTTTAGACAGGATGCTGTTTATTAGCCAATCTTCCTTGATGTTCAGATCTTTCAAGATGTCACTATTTCTCCTCTTCTTTGTCCAAGATATTCTGATAATCTTTCTATAGCATTTCAGCTCAAAAGCCCCCTATTATCTTTTTTAAGGGCTGAGAGATAGTCCACGACTCACATCCGTGTGTAGCCTCAGGGAAGATGCATGCTCTAAAAATTCTAATTTTGATCTCCTTGCTGGTGCTTAACCATAGACTTTTAAGGCTGTTCAATCTTTGCATTGCTATGGCCATCCTCCTTTTAATTTCAGTCGAACAGTCTCCATTGTTGTTTATTATAGAGCCTAGATATTCAAAGTTTGTGACATTTTCAATTTCTTCATCATTTATTGTTATTTTTGGCTGACAGCCAGTTTTATCTGTGGACATTATTTTCGTTTTCTTTAAATTCAAGAACAGATTTTGATCTTCACTGTGCTTTTGGACATACAATATTAAATCCTCTATTCCCTTTACGCTGTTCGAAAGGAGGACTGTGTCATCTGCGTAGCGAAGTTCCGGAATAGTATAACTGTCGCAAGTCTGGTAATTTTTGACATTTCTCATTATATTTTCTGCGTATGTACTGAATAGGTATGGTGAGAGAATGCACCCCTGCCTCACCCCCTTTTGCACCTCGAACCAATCCGATGTTTCACCAGCTGCTCTGATGGCTGCTTGTTGTTCATGATAAAGACAGACAGGGTGGAGCTTCAAAATAACGAAAATTGCGTCCCACATGGGGACAGACAAGTTTTGATGATTCTAATATTGCTTGAATGAGAAGTGTGGATGTGAAGTAGAAAAAGGTGGATTTAAAAGGTATTTTCGCCTAGTCCTTACCCATACAGGTCGGCAGGTTACACGTTGCTTGTATAGTCATTAACGTTAGTTTTGTATTTTCTACAGAACATTGCAGAACCAACCCCAGCATTTTTGGCTTTTGTGGTTTTTTTAAGGCACATTTTACGTCCAGTAGTTTGCCATTCTCACTCAACGGTCAGCTCTTGGTACCACTGTTGAAACCAGCGCCAGACAAACCGTCCGCACCTGGCATCGAACCCGGCACCCCGGCATTACCACAGGACCTTACGAAGCGCGTTCGCAACGCCTGAGCCACAGACGCCGACATATGGTCATTACAGGTGCTATAATTTTAACCTCTTGAGGGTGGACAGAGTATATAGGATCTGCTTTATTGGTCTGTCATCCAGACTAAGACTTGTAATTTTCACTATGTTATGGTAAACATGTCAGTAGCATTGCAGAGAGGACAATCCGATCTACTGATGAATGATGTACTGTGATCTGGGCCAGTGACTGCTGAGACCTGGTGCGTACGTGTTGTGTTTCTTTGGCTAACGTAAAAGTCACATTTTACCCAGGCACCCAGACGGAAAATAAACGCCGGACTGTGACATGAGGATTCTGTCCATGTATGCGTCAAACAACACTATATTGCGGCCCCCGCTATCTGTGACGTGACGCGTGGTTTAAATGTTTATGTTGTTGAGTAGGGATCTTCCTCTCAACACATTTCCTCCACCAGATTAACCGAACTAAAATCTGAGCTATGTTGCTCTCAGACAAAGTCCTGGATACCCAAGAAAACAGCCATATTGGCTCGTTAAGTACATTAACATTAGCTGAACTTGGTACCCACAAGAGAAGGCAAGGAATTTTAGATGTCTATATTATTATACTTAATGATTTATTAGACAGGGCAAATGATTCCTCCGTCATCTACCTTCTCCCGGTGTTATTATGAATAATCAAAGAATTATTATATTATTTGAGCCCCACCAAAATGGTATTCTATCCTAACAGTTTAATTAAACATGTAAGAACAGACATTTGGAATTTAACAAACTATGTAGTTTAAAACTTGACATACAGCTTTATTTACTACAATGAAATTACCAGTTTGTTGATTTACACAAACAGTGACTGGTTAATGAAAGTGATACGCTTCAGCGAGACAAACAGCTCGGGGTTTAGAGTGGTATGATAATGATGATAAAAGGTTAACATAAAGGGGTTAACTCAACTTATAAGCCTCTGACAGCCGTGAGGAACTGTCAAGCTTGTCCAACTCTTCCTTGCCTGTTTTCTGCCTGTTTCAGCTTATTCTCCACTTCATCCCCTCCTCGGTCTCCACATCGTTCTCCACCTCGTTCTCCACCTCGTTCCCAGCTGGCCGAGTCTAACACAATGTAGTCTACTTCATGGACTGATCGTCACATGGGCGCTGTAATCATGGAAACAAAACACATACGTGTAGTATCTTGACTTACACTAAGAATACATGTATCAATTAATACAACATATAATAATAAGATATAACCCATCACTCCTCCTCATATTCCACATCCTCTCCAGTCTAGTCTGAAGGTCTTTTGTCTTACATGGGCGTCACATATCCTGCCTTCCCTCTTCATGCTATGTCATGATAGTTGACTTTCTAAGTCTGTTGTCCATCTTCACTCAGACTTCGAATTGGCTGACATAGATTTGACATAAACATGTGGCGCAGGTTATGTGCTGAACCCGCAAACAATTTATATGTGCACGCTGCCCTGAATATTATCTTTCAGTGACAGTGAATTCTATACACCCATCATTCTTCCCCTGAGGTTATAAATCCCCTGTTTAGGTGAACACATTAAGTGAGCACATGGTGGGCACACAAAACGTAACAGCATCCCTGCACATATTTGGGCATCATTTCCCACAGTCCCAACTCATATTTTGGCTGATCGTGAAAACAATATAATTACATTTCATTATAGCAAATGTCATTGTTCACATCTTATTTTATACACATGAAAACATACAATGAAAAACATGTGACACAAACATACAAGAAATAGGAATAGTTTAGCAGTTCCCTAACTGAGATACTGAATACTCACAAAGAGCTATTTCAAGCAGAATGTGCAGACAAATTAGGAAAAGGTAGTATAGACTAAGCTTAACTCCCTAACCTAAGTATACAAGATTAAAATTAATATTCACCTGGGAACTTTTCCATCTATCACCAAACCAGAGTACGACAGTAAAATATACCTTTACATCGACCTGTGTTTGTTTGCCGGCAGGCTGCGATTAATGACGAGATTTCCACAGGCTCGCAGTATAAGTATGAATCTATTGTCCAAATTAAACTCCTCCCTTTACTTAGTTTTTACCCAACCCTCAAGACGATGACTTAAGCCACGCCTCCGGAGTACCCAACAGATCAACTTGGCTAACAAGTGGCCTGTCAGTCAATTCTGGACTGACATCCCTAGAGCAAACATTCTTAAGTGCCCAAATCTAGTTTACACCGAATCTAACTGGCCGGTGTGAAAGACGGTCAGTGAAGCCATTGTGTTTCCTACGTGACCAAGATCAAGATAAAACATTCCTAATTGCCAAACACCTGTTCTCTCCAGAATTACACTGACGTGTTAAACTCCGACCTCCCGGCTCCACAATGTCTAGCGTCTACTCAATTTCCCTGTTCAAAAGGGCCCCGCTCAGTCTCTACAGTCTGGTCAGGAGATAACATTCTGAAACTAGCGTGAGAAAGGAAATTCTCTAGCCCCGGTGTAATTGCGTAACATTACCAAAGACTTAGTCGCTTTGTCTGGACTAAGGACTGGAAACGTTTAAATCAATACGGTTTAAAGTAAGATTTGGTTTAAGGGCATAGTCTCTTGTCTCTCAATAACCAGAAGAACTTATTACAAGTACTAACTTCTGGAATCACTGAGATCGTATCTTGACACTATCTGAGCTAATATTCATTTTTTTTGTGTTCGCACATTTTGAAAACAGGCAATTTTAAAACCACACAGGAACAAGATTCAGGGGTTGTTCTATGCTTCCAGCCATCTCCCTGTGAAATGCAATTTTTATTTATTTTGAAGCCCCACCCTGGTTCTTGCCAGGGGCCGCAATAGAGCGCGGTCATATATATGGTCCTGTAACTGAACGCGGTTTCTGGGACCTTTCCACGGGTGTCATCATCCGCATGGTGGCACTTGTTTCAGCGGATGTTTATTGCTTGTACGATGTCCTGGTGGGGTACAACTTACCTACCTACCTACCTACCAGGAACAAGTGGTCCCAATATTTTTCATTTTTTAAAGCCTCACCCGGCGGTAGTCGGGGTGCTAATAAAATCCAACGGATAAACAGGGTTTCTGGGAGTTATGTCACCGGGTGTTGGTCGCTGATTGAGCGGAAATGTTCATCCTAGCATTCTAAACTGAAAAAAAAAAACGCGCGCTTGACCAATCACTTCAAATGGTTAATTCGCATTACGCTTATTGTCAACCTAAGGGTTTATGTCCCTTGAGTATCCCCCCTTTTAGATGAAGAAACACAATTCCAGCTACTCCACATGACTCACAACCTGGTGAGGTGATGCGTATAATCCTGGCTAACGGCCACGCTAGAATTCAGCAACGATTAAGAATGAATGATTTCCCTCCCTCTTCACACTCTCTCTTCCCTACCCCTTTCGGATGCACAATGAGTACAATCCCCCACCCCATCCCCCAGAGAGCACTAGAGTTCAGTACCCGACCAGCTCCCCAACAATGCTCATAGCTAAATATTTGGATCTCAAAGCGTGAGCTGTGTATTCCAGGGATCTGGTATTTACGTACACCTGAGCCCATCTACCGACCCAAACCGACACAATCGAACCACACTATGAAAATCGACAGACAGAATCTCTGTTAGATTTCACCTAACATTTCAAACACATCTTCATGACATGACCAATCCGTTCTTATTGTAGGAAGACAACTATAAGACCACTATGGTCACACGCGGAAGATTTTCACATTTCGGATCTATCGAAACTCAAAAACTGTGGTCCAGATGACGTTATGTTGAGAAGCTCGCTCTCCTACGATATACGCCTGACCAAATCAAAAGGAGCAAAAAGAAGAGGACAACATCATAAATGTAAGGGCGGAAAGAACACACAGGACAACATCATAAATGTAAGGGCGGAAAGAACACACAGGACAACATCATAAATGTAAGGGCGGAAAGAACACACAGGACAACATCATAAATGTAAGGGCGGAAAGAACACACAGGACAACTGGATAAGAAATTAGCGGTCTGACTTGGAAAGAAGCATTAAGCCCAGAGACAGCGCAAATAACAGATCTTTAGCCACGAAAGTGGCGCAAATGAACTATACCACAAATATAATCGGAGACTGCTAACAGCTTCGGCTAGCTAGCAGCAGACTGAACGTGGTCAAGTTTTTGATTTTTTTCTCAAAAGGACAAGGACGTGGACTTGTGCAGGACACAGAGTACACAAGAGTACAGTTTAAAGTGTCATGGTGTGTTAATTAAAGATTTGTTAACATGCTCCTTTGATATGAGAAGAAGTTAATAATAAAAATAATTTATTGTTTATACAAACTTATAAAATTGAACATAAGCAATTGGGTGTGGAAAGGGGTGGTGGAGGGGTGTATTAAAAAATCGGGTACTGAGAAAAACTTATGAAAGTCTATTGTGAGTACGTGTGTTTAAAAAATAACAGTTGTGTGCTGTGCTGGATCCAGAAACAGATTTGTATGCTTAGGATTTGGATTGCGCGACCAAAAAACATATCTCTAGAATCTGCAATAATGGCGTACTAATTATAATTATCAATTCAGTAGTTATTCGCAACACTCTGTGTTTACACTACACAAATTACACGCTTTAACATCACACAACCAGTACATTTTAAAAGCCTTTGAATTTTAGTCGCGATATAATTAACCTGGCTTCCTAATTATGCACTACATTGTCTTTAAAAGTAGCCCCAAATCGAGCAATGGGTAATACAGACTGTAAGAGTTTTCTGACCCACCCCCCCCCCCCGCACTCTAGCCTGACATGAGCGCCAAATATCATGGCTACATTCCTGGTCAGGGACTCTAAATAAGACAGTTGTGTTCCCTGCAAGGTGAATATATTCTGACCCTTGTTGAAGTGGACGCCCTATTAGTTTAGTGCCGTCCATGGAGTTTTCAACAGTCTAATGGAGTTAGGGATGTGATATTTCCGGTTAGAAGCTTATGTTCTTTTCACCCTTTACACCCTATTTCGTCGGCTGTAAGATTTAGTAGGGAATTCCTAGGTAGTTCCACGTAAGGTCCTCTAGCATTGGGGGGGGGGGGGGGGGCTTGTTAGGGTCAGTGTTGATCTGTGTTCATTTAACGGTAACCGTCTGACACTAACACTGCTATGTTCTAGGCGTGGCATATGTTTGTTTCTTGCGTGTTCATCGTTAATTGCGTCATTAATTCCTGTGTGTGTTACTATTGTTCGTTCGTCACCATCACAGTCCCTCGTTTGCAAGCAGTGTTCCTACTTTGTGACGTCACCTTGGCCGTGAATTTCCTTGACCTGTCAGCATTCCTGCATTTGACCCTAACCCTGATCTCTCACTGACGAGTATGCATCCATGGAGACTGTCGCTATTTTCCAAGGCCCTCCGCCGTCGACACCACAAGATGGCTCTCTTCCGGACCTGCCCTAAAATATCCCGCACTGCCTAACGTCTGGCCAAGAGAAACAACGGTTAAAGGCGAACTTTACATCGCTAAGTGAATTGCAGAACACAGTGAGGTTTTTTTTTTTTTTTTTTTTTTTTTTTTTTTTTTTTTTTTGTTTGTTTTTTTTTTTTTTTTTTTTTTTTTTTTTTTTTTTTTTTTTTTTTTTTTTTTTTTTTTACACACTAAGAGACGACATTGTAGATAAAGATAATCTATTTCGGGCGAACGAAAGAAGTGGAAACTAACCATAATCCCTCTATATAATAGGACCTTCCAGGGAACCATCTAGAAATTCCCTTCCAAACCTCTCAGCCGACGAGATAGGGTGAAAAGCTGAAAAAATACCGTAGACTATCCTGTACCGCTTAATCTGCTTACTGTTTAATGAAAATAAACGAGGGGGCGTTGTATGTCCCTGTTTTAAAATCTGTGTGCGCTGAAAAATTACAGCTGTTAGAAGGAAACGATCTGAAGTTTACGGCAGCCAGTGTGACACACATCACACATCAAGTGCCTACTGGCCATATACAAATTAGGTTAAGGTCGAGAGGATCCCATATTTCTCGGCCTCCTTGCCGTTGACAGCGTCGCACAAAGTGCGAGCTCTGCAGTTCCAACGACGACCCAGTCATCTCCTCACAATAGTGTCATCATCATCATCAGGTGCCTTGCCGACTGGCGTGGGCGATCATGCCTCTCCATAATCCGCGATCTCCTGCAGCATGTATCAGTTCGTGTGCCGACACACCTCCATGCCATGCAACAAGACTGTCAAGCATCTTCTCTCGTTGTCTTCCTCTATCCCTCCTTCCACAGATCTTTCCAGTGGTCACAACATGTTCTATTTTCCCTCTTCTCATAACATGGCCGAAAAATGATGACTGTCTCCTTCTGATGTGTACACAATAGTGTACGTAAACTGAATGACGCGTCCGTGAGACGAAATCACATCCTCCAGAGCGTTAGGAAAATGGTTTGACAACTTTATTACAGACAGCTCCCATTCCCCCCCCCCCCACACGACCCCCCCCCCCCACACGACCCCCCCCCCTTTTTTTTCTACACACACGCGTTCAAATTGCACACATTTAAGCGTACGCATGCATAACATACACATTATTACAAACATGCCGCATTGTGTTGCTTTAAGTTGTTTGGTACCGACAACTCTCAACTAATAAATACGACAGGTTCCGAGACTCCAGTGAGAAGTATGTCATGGTAGGGTAAATACATTTTCAAGATCAGGTCTCAATTCAGAACAAGGGTATGTTAGTGGTTAAAAATAGACCATACTAACTGCTAGTTGTTGACTAAAGAGAGCTTCTGCTGTCGAGGCCCACATTAGACCAGACACTGTTGTTGTTGGCTGTGTACTCTACGTTACTGCAGGAGGTAGGATGTTTTTACAAACCAAAATATTGTCCAGCTTGTCGTTTCTAGTACAAGTTGTTGCACAGTTATGGAGTGTGAGTCAGCTATTATTCATCAATATGCAGCACATACACATGCCAGTATATAGGCTATATAAACCCTGTGCAATGAAGTGGGACCTCTCTGGACTTTAACTTTTAGTTTGTTTCCATCATCACGTTTGTTTCGACCATCAGCTTGCATGTTATTATTATTAATTATTACTTAAAATCTATACCGGTTACGTTAGCATTCTCACTCGCAAGTTCTGAAGCTGGTTTTGTTGTTGTTTTATCAGGTATTATAACCAATGACGGTGCAAATTGTGTAGGCTGGAGACCGGCCAGTTAGTACTGGTGGCGCCGTACAAGAAATCGTTTTCTGTGGCGTTAACTCTTTGAGTACTAGGGGTTTTAGCATTAGAGGCCCAAGAGGTGGTTATGCACTTTTCAAATGTCGCAAATGCAACAAATTAACCCTTTGTAGACGGAGATTAATTTGGAGTTTCAGTGCCAAGAAGATGGAGCCTTCAGGAGGGGATTTTCTTAGTTTACACACACAATTATATGAAAAATGAGCATTTGATTAACATATACAAAACTAGACATATTTATGTATTGACATCAAAGAATTTTTTTTTACTTTTAAGAGGCAGCATTTCTTAGACTTTCATCAGACTGAGAAAGTCTAACTAACGCACGCAGACATGTCCTGAGAAATTAGAGCTTTTTTTAAAAATTTTCTGGGAATCAAAAGTGACCAGTGTGACACATACATCAGTCATTGCTGGTTAACCGTCATTGCTGAGCCATCTGGTCTATACAACTAGTTGGAATATGTGCATAGTAAATACCCCCCCCCCCCCCCATCTTCTATCCCACACTGCACTGTAGGCTGCTTTGTAACCGAAGGGGTGCCCTAATATCGCTGTTATATGGTTAAGTGAGGTTTCTGGGATTCGCTTAATCTTTCAGAAAACAATTCAAGAAGGTAGAAATTATTAAAAAAAATTATAGTAATTAAAATATACAGCATTCACTCTCATTAGAATAAATGTGATTTATTTGGTCATTTAAATTATATAACATTAGAATAAAAGTTTATTTACAAACTTCATATACAGCATATAATGTAAACTGAAATAGCAAACAAATTCTCCACAAGTTACATTCCAAACTGGTTACCACAGAAGCAGTGTGTCAAACTGATGTTAAATTTAACCTCGCAAAGTTCTTTCATGCTTGTCAGGTTATCAGTAAGTTAGTGATTAATCAGTCCCATGATTACCAAAAGTTTGTTCATCAACATATTTCTGTTAATCATTAACTTTAAACTACCCCCTTTCTAATTCATATTTTAGGACAGACAGTGCCAACAGTTCCTGCTATGAAGATGTTTTCCCGCCATCTGCTGCTCCTTATCGTGGCTTGTGTGTGGGCCTCAGATCCAGTCATCAAATCTCCCGCTGGAACTTTCCTCGGCTCCACACTAACTGCCAAGAATGGCCAGGTCTACAACGCATTTCGTGGGATACCTTTCGCCAAACCACCGGTCAAAGATCTTAGATTTCAACCTCCAGTTGCCATAGATGATATTGGTAAGTCTGTCTCTTAACTGTTCTAAGAAAACCTGTCATTAGGTGGCACACAGCCAGCTCCAGATAAGGCCTTCAGCTCAACGGAAATTCCCGTCTTTGGGAGGCTGACCATGGCGGTCGATGCTCAACATTGTTACAGAGTAGATTTATAAATCATTAAACAATAGTTTAATTAATTTGCAATTAAGTGGGCTATTATTTTTATCATAATTTTTTCTCTCTAATAGCCCACTTATCTATCTTCAGAATGATAAATCATTCAATAGCACATGTTGCAAATTAATTAAACTGTATTTTATATTTGTGTATAAATCTACTTGGTATCATGGCCGGCCTCCCAAAAACAGGAATTCCCGCTGAGCTGTAAGGCCTTATCTGGCTGTGGGTGGCAAGCCAAGATTACAAACACAGGTATTGGAAAGAGCAGACATTATAACAGTTTTCTCGCTGCTCAGTTTTCAAACGCTCAGATTATTCTAACACATTATGAGGATGGAGTATGTGAGAATCCTTTAGGACATCCTATTTAGTGAATTAGAGATGGGTAGAAGATATTCTTCTTCTTCTTCGCGTTCACCAGCTGTAAACTCTGGTGGAAAGTTCTGGTTGTTTGTTCACTTCTGGACTGCTGTTCGGTTTCAGAACCTGAGTGTTGCGTGCACATCCATTTTACAGATCTGACCCATTTGTATGCAGACTTTTGGTTCCTTGCCTCTCAGGCAGATGCACTCTGACTTCGAAGGAAGCTTTCAGTTAGTTGTCTCTTATGACATGCTTGTTGGGGAGGCAGTGGGTCTATTCTTGTTTTCCCTACATTAGGGCCCTGGAACCAACACAGTTAAGGTTGAAGGTATTGTTGTTGGCCTCTACTACAAATTAAAGATGTGTTAAAGTGGGACATGGATGGTACAGGTGTTAATGTGGATTCGTGGGACAAGAAAGCAAGGATTATGTTGCATGGAGGGAGAAATCTGATAAGGTATAGGGACAAAAGAGAAATATATTGCACAAAGGTTAAACCTGAGTGTTTCAGTGGAAAAAACCTACTATCAAATGCATGTGGACGAGAAATGATCCAGTAATCCCATGCACTGAGTGTGGAAGATTTGTTTGTAGTGAGAGGGTCTTGCTAGTCACACTCATCATCATCATACAGTGTGATTCTCATGCCTTCCTGTGGCTTAGTGGCACACTATCTGGAATACTGGAAAATGTCAACATTTTCAGAGTTTTTGACTTTGCATTTTTATTTAGCAACATTTACATTTATATGTCCTTCTAACGCTGTATCTTTACATTTGTCAATATTAATTTTTTTAATATAGACAAAATAGACTGTTATCTCTTTCTTCTGCTTTAACTGTGTCTTTTTAATACCCCATGTTTTTGTCATTTATTTTCTAGTATCTTCTGTTATCCTGTAATTCCCAGATGGCTTGTACGATGCCACAGACTTCAAAGCCCACTGTGTCCAGCTGAATATCCTACCCAACACATTTGACCTGGGCCAGGAAGACTGTCTATACTTGAATGTGTTCACGCCTCGTTGCTCTGATCGAAATAATGGAGATTTGAAGAAGGTTTGATTTGTTTACCAGCTGTAAACTTTGATGGAAAGTTCTGGTTGTTTATCCACTTCTGGACTTTGGTCTTGTTCCAGAATTTGAGTTTTGCATGTACTGTATTTTTTGCTGGATTTTTGACGGACCTGGTTTAGTCACTAGAATGAGGCCCTAGAACCCACACAAGGATAAACAGGCATTGCATCTGAGGCAATAGACAATAGATCAAAGTCCAAGAGTCAAACAATAGAAAGTATAAAACAGTCAATTGATAAGTAAATTAAATACAATACTAGAATATGGAAGCCACAGTAATACATTGGTTAGATGTATACCTGCTGGCCCAATGGGTCTGGGTTTGAATCTAATTCAGGGTAAATTTGTGTTGTTGATTGTACTGCTCCCACGTTGACCCAGCTGAAAATGGGTGCTAGGAAATGTCATGGGAAGTAAAGAAAGCCAGCATGATGTTCACCACAACCATGAAGCCTCACAGTATATATCTGGTCTAATATGCCAGTGATGTTGAAAGTTGTTTTTCCTTCTGACGCAGCAAATTTCTATGTTTCGTCATTGTTCAATATCTAAAACATATTTGTGGTTCACTTGTATCCATCCTCTCAACCCTAAGGAGGTTGTTGCATATCCTTTACAGGACGTTGCAGAACCAACCATAACAGCCCCTGGCTGTTGTGTGGTTTCTCTAGGCAAATTTATGTCCAGTAGTTTGCCATTGCTTTCTGGACGGTCGGCTTTCTTGATACCACTGTCGAAACCAAAGCAAGGCGCATTGCCCGCAGCTGGGATCGAACCCGGCATCCCGGAGCGAAGTGTTCGCAACGACTTAGCCACAGAGCCGACCTCTCAACCCTAGAGTATTCTGTTTCATCTAGGTCCATGTCAGTACTGAATACATTCTTGTGCTTTACCCATGTTCAGGTACAGTTGAGGAAAACAAAATGGCTGTTCCGTCTCTACAGTGATGGTTGGCTACAGTATACTATTGTTGTCTTTAAGTGGGTCATGTGGTGAGGCTCCGATCTCTTTCACAGCACAGTTCTCTTACCATTGTCCCAAAACCATGAGAAAGTTTTTTTTTTTAACTATCCATTGTGGGTAAAGAACCCTAGTACTGGAAGGTCAGGAAATTGTAAACTGCATTCACTAACCTCGAAGCCACATAGCCGCAAAACTTCGATGCTGTCAGTAAATTCTTATATACTCCAAAATATCGATGTCATGTCCAGGTTGCATGTTCCTGTGCTGCTCTCATCATTTTTGTCCTCATAAATATTTCTGTTAATTGCAGCACATGTCCTCCAACATGGTCCTGCAAGATCATAACAAGATAACACATTTCTTCAGTTTTTGTCATGGTCACCGGCTGTAAACTCTGATGGAAAGTTCTGGTTCTTGATCTATCTCCAGCCTTTAGTCTTGTTCCAGAACATGAGTGCCATGTGCTCATTCATTTTACAGATCTGGGTTATTTGTATGCAGGCTGTTGGTTCCTTGTCTCTCAGGTAGATGCGCTCCAACTTCGAAGGAAGCAACCCAATTAGTCCATTCATACGACATGTTTTTGGGGAGGCAGTGGGCCTGTTCTTGTATTCCCCCACAATGGGGTCCTGCAACCTAATCGAGGATAACTGACACCAGATGGAGAGCTTAAGTTTTCACATGGATTTTTGCAGGCACAGCTGCAGCCCAAAAACAAAGAAATATTATTAAATAATTTTTTTTTAATGACTTAATTAGTTGTCAAAGGTGGCCCTTGTGGCAACACAAATGTGACCCATATGGCCCTCAGGGTGCCCTCAGTTTGACATGCCTAGTTTAGGGTATAGTATGTGCCTCAATGATTTTTGTTCTTGTTTTTATCAGTGCTCACATATTTGTTTTATAATTTATCAACATGACTACAGAGATGCCTTCGATGAGATTAAACCTCAAAACTTCACTTTAGTAAATCAGTAGATTACTTTCTTCCACAAGACTGTCTCCCATTACATACAGAATACAAATAATTTAGGGCTATTCAGTTGGCAGCCGACAGGAGAAGTATGGCTCACAGAGGTCTAGAATGTGGCCCAAGAATCATTGCCAATTGTATTTTATTAATACTACAGATATTCTCAGCTTTCTGAGACTTCTGGATAATGTGGTGAAAGATGAGATTAAACAAGAAATGAAACAATTATTCTGTAACCTTACAGGCGAATATTCAGACCTAGATTCAGAGGAATGTATTTTAGAATGGCTATGCTTAGCACACTTCAAACCAAATGCTAAATCAGAACGACAGGTCGTTTAAAACGTTTAAGAAGTATCTGGTGGAACAATTAAGTTTAAGACACCATTTTCAAAAAGAAGGAGGTGTACATAAAAATGACAAACTACTGAACGTAAATTTTCTAGTGAAACCAGAACAGCCCCAGAAAAAACTGCAAAATCCTGAAAGGATACACAACTACTTTTCAACTTTGTTACCGCCATGTTGCCAACTTAACTGCCATCCTACCTTCATGTGCCCAAAATAGAAAGTTTGAAAATATAATGTACTTGAGATGATTTTGAATTCTTGTATTTACATATTTAAACAGTGAGCATACTTTGTAATAAAATAGGCTCCCTGTGTAGGTTCTGGGACCCTATTGTGAGGAAATCAAGAATAGACCCACTACCTTCCCAACAAGCTTGTTGTAGGAGTCACTATTTGGGGGCTTCATCTGAAGTCATAGTACATCTGCCTGTGAGGCAAGGAACCAAGAAATTGCATACAAATAAGCCAGTGTGTGAAACAGATGTACACGCAAACACCCAGGTTCTGGAGGAAAAAAAAACTAAAGTGGATGAACACCCAGAACTTTCCACTGGAGTTCACAGTCAATGAACACCCAGAACTTTCCACTGGAGTTCACAGTCAATAAACACCCAGAACTTTCCACTGGAGTTCACAGTCAATAAACACCCAGAACTTTCCACTGGAGTTCACAGACAGTGAACACCCAGAACTTTCCACTGGAGTTCACAGACAGTGAACACCCAGAACTTTCCACTGGAGTTCACAGACAGTGAACACCCAGAACTTTCCACTGGAGTTCACAGACAGTGAACACCCAGAACTTTCCACTGGAGTTCACAGACAGTGAACACCCAGAACTTTCCACTGGAGTTCGCAGACAATGAACACCCAGAACTTTCCACTGGAGTTCACAGACAGTGAACACCCAGAACTTTCCACTGGAGTTCACAGACAATGAACACCCAGAACTTTCCACTGGAGTTCACAGACAGTGAACACCCAGAACTTTCCACTGGAGTTCACAGACAGTGAACACCCAGAACTTTCCACTGGAGTTCACAGACAGTGAACACCCAGAACTTTCCACTGGAGTTCGCAGTCAATGAACACCCAGAACTTTCCACTGGAGTTCACAGACAGTGAACACCCAGAACTTTCCACTGGAGTTCACAGACAGTGAACACCCAGAACTTTCCACTGGAGTTCACAGACAGTGAACACCCAGAACTTTCCACTGGAGTTCGCAGTCAATGAACACCCAGAACTTTCCACTGGAGTTCACAGACAGTGAACACCCAGAACTTTCCACTGGAGTTCGCAGTCAATGAACACCCAGAACTTTCCACTGGAGTTCACAGTCAATGAACACCCAGAACTTTCCACTGGAGTTCACAGACAGTGAACACCCAGAACTTTCCACTGGAGTTCACAGACAGTGAACACCCAGAACTTTCCACTGGAGTTCGCAGTCAATGAACACCCAGAACTTTCCACTGGAGTTCACAGACAGTGAACACCCAGAACTTTCCACTGGAGTTCACAGACAGTGAACACCCAGAACTTTCCACTGGAGTTCACAGACAGTGAACACCCAGAACTTTCCACTGGAGTTCACAGTCAATAAACACCCAGAACTTTCCACTGGAGTTCACAGACAGTGAAGACCCAGAACTTTCCACTGGAGTTCACAGTCAATGAACACCCAGAACTTTCCACTGGAGTTCGCAGACAGTGAACACCCAGAACTTTCCACTGGAGTTCGCAGACAGTGAATACCCAGAACTTTCCACTGGAGTTCACAGTCAATAAACACCCAAAACTTTCCACTGGAGTTCACAGACAGTGAACACCCAGAACTTTCCACTGGAGTTCACAGACAGTGAACACAGAGAAGAATAAGAATACAAAAGATCTCAGAAATTCATGACAGCTTTCAAGTTTGCCAATTCTTTACCAACTTTATTATATTATGTGGCTCTATGGTGTAGAGATTAGTGAATATGTTGAATACTTTCATGATTCTCATAAACTAGGGTTTGATTTCCTTTTTGGATGGTTTAAGAAAAATTTCTTAGTTTCTGGACAGTAGCATGAGAGTTGCACAGTGGGAGAGATCAAAACCTCACTAGGTAATATTCCCAAAGACAGTACTGGAGGGTGGGAGTGGGGGAGGGGCATAGTAGCCAACCTTGATTGTGAAGATGGTACAGCATTTTTGTTTTTCTTCATATTACAAATGCAAGGGTATACAGCATTAATGCATAATTTTTTTGCATATTACCCCTGTGGCACATTCAGAACCGTTTACTTTTTTATTCTCATCATTTTCCAGATCGGAGGCGAGTCTGCAGGTGCAATTGATACCTCTTTCTTGACTCTGCTACCTGAGTCACGTGACTTATTTGCTAGAGCGTATTGCCAGAGTGGAGCTACAGGAACTAAAAACACAATTTTGATGACAAACCCGAGACCTGAAGCCATCAAAATCAGCCGGAAGGTGGGCTGTCTTAGAGAGGAACAGCCAGACCCTGTTGCAGATTCCGAATTTGAGAAATTGGTTGATTGTCTCAAACAGGTGCCGGCTGAACAATTTGCAATGAATGGAACAATGGATATTCCCAATTTGCAACCAGTTTTATCAAATGATCTGTTCCCAAAAAGCACGGAAGAATTGCTTTCTGATGAGAAATATCTGAAATCTGTAAACTTCTTCGACAGAGATTATCACCCTGTGCAGATTTTGTTAGTGATGCTATCTTCCAACATTGCAACTCTGCAGTATGTGGCACTGGATGCCGCTGCTGGAAGTTGTTCGTCAGAGAACAGTAGAGTAAGTATGTCTTAAACTGTTTTACTGTGTATTTAAACATTATTCAAATTCTGCTAGTTAGAGAGAAGAAACCTGGTCTAATACAGAGCAAGAGAGAAGAAACCTGGCCTACTACAGAGCAAGAGAGAAGAAATCTGGCCTACTACAGAGCAAGAGAGAAGAAATCTGGCCTACTACAGAGCAGGAGAGAAGAAATCTGGCCTACTACAGAGCAGGAGAGAAGAAATCTGGCCTACTACAGAGCAGGAGAGAAGAAATCTGGCCTACTACAGAGCAGGAGAGAAGAAATCTGGCCTACTACAGAGCAAGAGAGAAGAAATCTGGCCTACTACAGAGCAAGAGAGAAGAAATCTGGCCTACTACAGAGCAAGAGAGAAGAAATCTGGCCTACTACAGAGCACTACAAACAGTGCTGGACTGAAGTGTAAGCTAACCAAGCTACAAACAGTGCTGGACTGAGGTATAGGCTAACCAAGCTACATCTCAAGGCCTGACATTCTGCATGGACATTTCAAATTTTAATTTTTATCACAAATGCAATTTTGTTGTAAATTTTTTTCTTTTTAACGCAATTTTATAAATAATTATTTTGCTTATATTTTTTCAGACTCTTTTTTTTAACTTGTTTTAGCCTATTTAAACTGAATAAGATATTCAGCCTTATATTTGTCAAGTTCATCCTTTTACTAACTTGTATATTTGACAGTTTTCTGAGACTAGCTGGCATAATTTAAAACAGTAGGGGCCTCAGGATTTTATTCAACTTAGAGCCTCACCCAAGTCTAAATTCAGTCCTGACTATAGAAGGGGGGGGGGAGGGGGCTTTTTGTGCAGTATTAATTTGTGTGGCCCATGGCAGAACAGACACAGAGCAAACTGTGGGCCTTGACCACAGATGTGTTTATAATCAAATCATCATACTTGATCTGTGTGCAAAAATGATTGCACCATATGTTCATGCTGAAATAATTGTAGATTTATATGATAAAATAATTGTACCATATCTTCATACCTAAATTATACTATATGTGTGTGCAAAATTAATTACAAATGCTAGTTTAAAAAAAAAATACACTGTACCATGTTTGGGAGCAAAAACACTAACCCATAAGAGTAGACAAAATGTTATACAATAAGTGTAAAACAAAACATCAGTTAACAAACAAAAGAACTCTATACATAATGTATAAAAACAAAAGAACTACCATTTATGTTTTAAAAACAGCTATACTGTATTTGTAAACACAAAAATCTATGCCTGTATGTATATTAAAAAATCAGTTTTAAAAATGATTTTACCATATTTAGGTATATTGCTGTCATCTTATTATATGTGTTTAATAAAATTATTACGTGTTTACTAAAAAAAAAAATCATATTCTTTAAATAAAGTTATCAAAACAATTTTATCTTTATAATAGTAGTACTAATTTAAATGACTGTGTCCTGTTCAGTCTATCTGATATCTGAGTTGCAATTGAGATATATAGTTTTTATCTGTTTAAAAAGTAAATATTTATGCTTGTGAATTATTTGTGGTAATTTAATATTGCTGTCACTGATTTGCACAAAAATGTGCATCCTGAAGACCACTGACTTCAAGCCAATAATAAAACAATTCTGTGAAAAGAAATGCCACAAATGCTTGTTACAGTATAGAGATTGTAGTAAAATTAAACTGAGCCGTCTGATCTATGCTTATGTTTTAACATAAGTTTTGTTGAAATGCCATGAAAATAAATATATGTCTAATATTATTGACCATTCACATTTCATTTATGTGAGAGGTTGTCTTACGGGCCCCAGAGCATTGGTTTGCCCAGGGGCCTATAGTGATGTTTAGACAGCCCTGATGAAGGGTAAATTTTCCAGAAAATGAAGCAAAGGTCAACCCGTACAAAGGTGGACACAAGACACTGAAGATATGTAGGCTATGGAAGAACACACGGCTGGAGAACTGGCCAGAGTCAGAGAGAATTTCAGGTCTTCTGTAAAGAGAGAAGGATTCTTTACAAACTCAGCTGACTGCTGGCAATGATAATCACATTGTGCAGTCTGAGTTGAGTTTTGATCAAGAATTGACATCACAGCACTCAGGGCATTTACATGCATGCTCCATCCTCATCTTTAGCAGCCAGCGCAGAGTTCCAGTACTGATGGTACCGGTCACAATCTGGTTATATGTTCATCTTGCTTTTTACATAAGTGTAGTCAGCCGGCCAAACCCTCTGGTTACACCCAGGTGCCTCATTCTCTCCAGGCCATAATAATCTTGTTTCTCTACTGATTCTGTTGCTTGTTCCCAAAGGGCATTGACCACATCTGCCTTGTCATGCATCATTTCACCACCCATTGGTGCGGATCCAGCCAATCTGTCTGCCTGTTCATTAATGGTGCAGTCTGTCTTTATGATATTTAAAGTGATCTTCATCAGTAAAATGTAAAGGAAGTGACACACCTGGAATAGAGGAGTGACATGTTTAGAAACTGCCTACTGTATCAGTCTCAAGATAAATTATCCATCTTGTCAACTATCTCATGAGAATAACCTAATAATCTACCCATTTTTACACACAGACAAAGCTGATGAACTAAAGTCACCTAAAAGATTCAGTTCAAGATAATTATGTGAACAGTGACAACAGCATTAATCAGTAATTCCACTTCTATCTACAGGTCTACTTATTTCAGTTTGTGCATTCACCTGAATATATCCTTGACCCTTACAAAGGGTTGCTACATGGCAATGACCTGGTATACTTATTTGACCTTGAATTGGATGTTTTGGTCAAGATCGTCCCCTTGAAGGTGGGATTTCTAATTAAGAATATAATTGTTTTGATTTTAATTACTGTAACACTTTTGTGAGATGTGGTCTTCAGAACAGCAGTGAGAGCTGTGACATAGCTTGATAGAAACCAGAGTTTGTAAAGGATTACATTTATTAGACACACGTTTCTGCCTTGAGTGCCTCGGTCTATATCAGTGGTCTCCAACTATTTTTCAGTATATGGCAAGACACCCCCCCCCCACCCACCCAGCATAACAAAATTTGATTAAAAAGTGGAAAACAAAAAGAAAAATACCAAGCACTGGTAGCAAGAACTTCAGCATAAATCAAAGTGTCCAGTAACAAACAAAACAACATCCACATAAATCAGATTTTCAAATAATAAAAGAAACAATCGCCAACAACTGGTAATTTAGTGTCCAAATATCAATGTGACTGTTGACTCTGCTTTGTCTTGCTGATATCTGCCATTTTTGATCCGATGTTGGACAAGGTATAACGAAAATCACTCTCCACATCAGGCTAGCATGGCTGTTTTGTTTTCATGCTCAGTTTCAAAACCGCTTGACACCCTCATTTAAACTTCCTCCGGGTCGGAGGTCACTGCTTTATATAGGTATCCTTACGAGGCTCTCAGTTCATTGCACAAACCTGGGGCTTAGGGATGTTAGTGCTGTTCAAACTCCAGCAGACCTCAAAAATGGGAACATCAAAATTCAAGGACACGTTTATGCTGCAAGGGTGGAGAGTGGAGACTAAATCAATAAATCGGTCAGTGTCTGAGTTTATGAAAGAAAGGATGTGTCCATGATTTTTGGAGTCAGTGAATGATTGGATGAGTGAATGACTGGATGAATAACTTAGTCAACTGACCTCTTTCATTACCAGCCAGAAATGAATTATTTCTATCCCAAGATTTTTTCAGGTTAGAGTAGTCAGTGGGGGCCCACCTTTAATTCTGAAGCATTAAAATAGTAACATTTTTTATCATTAAGGAAGAGGATATGCAAAAAAATAACCTGAAAACTGCATGCTGTGACAGGGGTAAGGCCATTTTTGGAGGCCCTTAGCCTTGGGTGAACTGGAAGAAGCAGCTGGTCTAGGCAAGAAGGAAAAATCTCTAATAAGGGGACAGACACAGCAGTGTTTTTAAACCTGAGGTCACTGCTTTAGCTGGTCTAGGCAGGAAGCTCTAGAATGAGGGGACAGACACAGCAGGTGTTTTCCTGGATCTGGCAGCTGGTCTAGGCAGGAAAGCTCTAATGATTGGGACAGAATACAACTGAAGCAGTTGTTTTCCTGATCTGGCAGCTGGTCTAGGCAGGAAGCTCTAATGAGGGGACAGACATAGCAGTGTTTTCCTGATCTGGCAGCTGGTCTAGGCAGGAAGCTCTAATGAGGGGACAGACACAGCAGTGTTTTCCTGATCTGGCAGATTATTGCAGCTTGCTTTACTCCTAATGTACTGATGTTACCTTTCCTTTGGAGTAAACAAGGACAGCTGAGAAAAGGATCATGATGCACGGGCAACAGGTTGTTCATGGATGCATAGTTACCAGATAACTTGCTGTAAAAGTGGGTAGTGGCTGTTGTAGTAGTAGCAGCAGTAGTAAAAGTTGTGGCTGCAAGCGACTTTAAGGTCACTCCTCATTGTGGCTGACCTAGCCGTTAACAGCCTTTCACAGAAGTGGTGCTGTTTTAAAAGTTCCTTCTCTACTCGTACACTTGCTTGGCTGACAGGCATGCTTCACCATACTTGACTCTTTGCTGGACTGACAGGCATGCTTCACCATACTTGACTCTTTGCTGGGCTGACAGGCATGTATCATCGTACTTGACTCTTTGCTGGGCTGACAGGCATGCTTCACCATACTTGACTCTTTGCTGGACTGACAGGCATGCTTCACCGTACTTGACTCTTTGCTGGGCAGACAGGCATGCTTCACCGTACTTGACTCTTTGCTGGGCAGACAGGCATGCATCACCGTACTTGACTCTTTGCTGGACTGACAGGCATGCTTCACCGTACTTGACTCTTTGCTGACTGGGCAGACAGGCAACTGCTTCACTGACAGGCATGCTTCACCGTACTTGACTCTTTTGCTGGGCTGACAGGCATGCTGTCACCATAGACTTGACTTGACTCTTTGCTGGACTGACAGGCATGCATCACCGTACTTGACTCTTTGCTGGGCTGACACCCATGCTTCACCGTACTTGACTCTTTGCTGGGCTGAAACGCATGCTTCACCGTACTTGACTCTTTGCTGGGCTGACACGCATGCTTCACCGTACTTGACTCTTTGCTGGGCTGACACGCATGCTTCACCGTACCTGACTCTTTGCTGGACTGACAGGCATGCTTCACCGTACTTGACCCTTTTTGTGAATTTCTACAGGTTTCACCCCTTCGCTGATTTAAAATAATAATAGTAATAAAGGAAGCACAAGGCTGCTGCGCTTCAGTGCATGTCAAAAGTGGGGCAACAAATTTTTAACTGTAATTATGATGTCACTCTTGTCTGTCTATGATATTACATGCCTAACACACTTAATTCTCTTAACAACAATATTGACAGGATACAAGACAGTGTTAAGGTTACTGTAATTTGTGTCACATTGTTAAGGTTTTAATTTGAAGCCCCTTCATGTCAGTAGTAGCAGTTGTATTGGTTATGGCTGCAATCAATAGATAATATGACAGAAAAGACTGTTTAATATACTGAGTTTAGGGATATCATAGTAATCATTCAGTGATGTCTGTCAGTTTCCTGATAATAACGTTCTACATTCACAGGTGGATGTCAGCAAATGGAACAAAGATGATGATTTGCTGAGGCAGAGGTTCATACAACTAGTTGCTGATTTTATCAACACTGGGTTTGTAATTATTCCATTTATAGAATTTCAACTTCTTCACTGGGTAGAAGTAGTACACTGCACTAGTATATTGATGTTATGAAACTTCCTGACAAATTGGACGCTAGGCACGGCCACTGTTTGGAGCCGAGGCAAATTTTTTATTTCTGCCAATCAGTTGCCTTGCATTTTTGCTCAGTTTGTTCACTGAAAGGATATAGTTTCATTGCCCAACTTCTGAGTTGAGTGCATGGCGTGACACTCCTAGCTGCGGATTTCATTTGGAATGTTTTTTTTTTGCTGTGACCAACGTGGTGGTGTGAATTGTAGATTCAGAAAATGGCGCCATGCCGGTTGTCACAATATTGGTGGTGCCCTTATGTGATTTAAATTGATCGTGTGTGTAACTGCTGATCTGTTGGTGACTTCTGCTACCATCAATGATGAACTGCATTTCTAATATCGGATTGTTTGTGTTAGCACTTCGGATGGCTACCATAAGCTTTTAATGCGTGTGTATGCTAGATATGCTGAGACAGCAGTCTGTCAAACTTTCCACAAGGGACTGTGATAAACATTCTGTGTGTTTTTCATTGGCACAGGAGCGGAGCAACTATTGGGTGACCCGTTAGCCATGAAGCTGAAACTAAGATTACCAGATTAACAGATTGATGTTATTGCATATATTCTCTTCATAAAGTTGCATTTTTTATTTACAAATCAAATATATCCAGTTAAAACCAGTAATAAAATAAAATTAGGAGCCACCATAGTGTAGCAACTAGATTGTCACCTGTGGTTCCGAAGGTCGTGAGTTCAGTTCCTGGCAGCTCCGGACGTTTGAAAAAAATGACCTTGGCTCCCGGGTCGATGCAGCCTTAAACGGGTACCAGGTAAAGTCCTGGGAAGTAAAGGCGGCTGGCATGATGATCACCCACTGAGTGCCGATTGGTCTATAAAATATAGGTCCAGCCTTATATGCCCAGTATGTCTGAGGGTATGGAAAAGGATCCTTTTAATAAAATTTATTGGCACTGAAAATATTGCATACACGTTCTGATACAGAGGAGCAGGGCAAATGCATATCTCAGCATTCATGTTTTCTGACCACCTGACTCCAAGGCTAGTCCAGCCTGCTGAGATAGATAGCAGAAACTATTCTAGAGGTTGGGACGCCACTGTGAAACTGTCCAATTCATGCTTTGCTGCTCCCCCAAAATAATACAAGCCTGGTATCACATCTTCAGTGTGTTCCAAAACATTTATAAAATGAGATACTGTCTTGACTGTTCCTGTCTTGCTCTATCCTTATGGCTGAGCCATACATTTATTTATCTGTTTTGCCTTCACTTACTCATTTCCATCAATCTTGCCAGTTGTTACCAAGTTCTTGAGTCTATTCTTTCTATCAACATGAGCTGTCCACATCTAATTTCTTTTATTAATTTATGGTTTTCGTCTGCAAAACCTGCAGTTTTTACAGGATTGAGAAATGAGCGCGAAGGCTTATTCAACTTTCTTTGCTTCCCCAACAAACTGAACATGAGAATGCTAAAAATTAAAGCATACAGACCAGTTGTAAGTTATCATAAAGTGAAGAGAAACTGAACAGAAGATGGTTAAAAATGCAAAGATAAAGACTGGAGAATGATTCCTGAAGCTTATCAGTTATTTACACTTAGCAGGTATTGAGTGACACTGACAGAGTTAGAATAAATTTATGAACTAAATATCAAGGAATTAACTCACTGGACATTACAAAAATCTGAAATTTATAGACACACCAGATTCAAAGCTACTCTCCAAACAACACTTATATTCAACCAGAGGTTGTCCACTGTTAAATTTTCTTTGTTGCTACATTTCAGGAACCCAGGAAGATCCCTGACTTCTGCGCTGCCCTCAGGCTGGCCTCAGTTTGACCAGAAACAGCAGCAGTACCTGGAGTTTGGGGTCAAGCCCAAGGTGAAGCAACATCTTATCAAAGACAGGGTGCAGCTGTGGTCAGAGCAGATCCCCAAGTGGATCAAAGAGTTCCCTTTAACTGAAGTGAAAGAAGAACTGTGATCAAGTCTTTTGTTACATCTTCACAGCTAGAAATAGTAAAGTGTAGATCTTTCACAAAAAGGAATGATAAATTGTAGCACTATATGTTAATTTTCATTTTAAAAGAAATGTGTTATGCTGTGTAAACCTCCACTAAGTTGAATGTTAAAATGATTTATGAGTGTGTGTACACCTTTATTGTGAGTGTATGTACACCTTTATATGAGTGTGTGTGCAGGTTTATTGTGAGTGTGTGTAAACTTTTATTGTAAGTGTGTTTGAAACTTTCTTGAGAGTGTGTATAAACTTCGATAAATAATACAACATCAAAACTCTCATGAGTAAGGCTTCTAAAAAAAGGAGCAATATATTTTGTCATGTGAACTTAACTGTCGAATGAAAGTGTGAACTTTATAAATGTTGTGGATCCCTTAGTTTGACAGAAATAAATTAAGATTCTACATCATCTGAATACTTTTCATAAAGTAAAATGTCTGTTCTCTAAAGGTACTTCAATGTGTGAGAGAGGCCATCACGGTTTCATACCTGATAAAGGTCCTTGTGTGGGTTCCAGGGCCCCATTGTGGGAAAAACAAGAATAGACCCTCTGCCACTCCAGCAAACATGTTGTAGGAGTCGACTAATTAATTATATTTTCTTTCCGCCAGTGCTCCTAAATAGAGTATTACAATGAGTGGTGGATGGCAGACCCCAGAGGTTACCAGCCAGTGGTTTTAAATTATCTTAGAGTATTACAAGCAGAAATAGTGAAGGGAGCATTGTGGTGTTGAGAGTATTTGGTCACTCATTTAGTTGCACACGTGTTGCTCCAGTACTTTTCTATACTAAAGAATGTGCATCTGAGAGGAACAGTTTAGACCCAGGAGATAATACAGCCATACAAGTTAACAACTTTTGTTGAGGGGAGAATTGATGTTAAATCCCCTGGGACATTCCTATATGCACACCACTCCCATCTTCAGCAGCCAGCACAGAGTTCCACTTCCAGGGGAACCTGTAGCAGTGTCATTGTATGTTTGCCTTGCTTCCCCCCTGAGTGTTGTGAGACAGCCACATCCTTGGTTACTCCCACTGCACCATTATCCGTGCTCACTTGCTTCCAAAGGGCCTTGACAACATCTAGCTTGGTATGCATCCATTTAACAACTCAAAGTAACAAGAACAGAATGATTTGGACTAACAGAAGAGGTTATTTGTTAGAAGTGTATACCATGAATAGAGGAACTATTGGCTGAAGTAAGAGAGGAACAGAAGAGAAGAATTCCAGAACTGTGTTCCACGAAGAGGAACTATTTGGCTGAAATAACAGAGGAACAGAAGAGAAGAATGCAAGAACTGTGTACCACGAACAGAAGAACTTTGCAACATATGTTCAGCTGCTTGACACCAGAAATGTTAGCAGATTCGAAAGTGCGTGTGCACGGGCCTTGGGTGGGTGGCTGTGAGGTACACATCTGTCTAGTGTCTTAATGTGTATCTGCATGAGTCTTGGTGTGAATGAGTGAGTTTGTTGATCTTATTATAGACAGAGTATTATGTGAATTACATGGACAAGCTGTAAAATAGAGAACCTTTGGGTGTCCAGATTTAGCAGTTTGATGCCATCATTCTTAACATCCGGGGATCATATATCACTTCATGTGCTGACTCTTGTCCATACCATGGGAAACGACTGTCAAGAAATTGTTCTCTTCTGTCTCTTTTTCAAGTGATGTTCAGGTTTTTGCGACATGATTGCTGGGGTCATTGCAAACATGTCCTGCTTTTTCTCCATTGCTCTAGCCTTATCTGTGGTGTTATGAAACCAGTATGCACCAAAACTGGCCAGTCAACACTATATCGGGAGGAGCCATGATGTTTGTAGTATTGTATTGATTTGAACTGGTATGGCATGACAGAAGATAATGACATACGTGAAGAGACCAGTTCAATGCTGAAGCTTGGGAAGGCTCGTGTAACAGATTGTCATTAGCTGGTGCCAGTGCAGAACAGAGGGAATTATATAGATAGAGAGCTTTGGGAGCGAACTAAACAAATTCTAGTCAATCAAGAGATGAGGAAAACATAACAGTATACCTAGAATGCCTCTGTAATGGAACCAACAGATTCAAAGGATTAAAGACAGACCAAAAAGCACATGGAAAATGCAATTAGAGATAAGTGGAAAGATAGAAGAGGAGAAGACATGGTGTGAGCTGCATGAGAAAGGCAACATGAGTTCGCTGAGGGCCTATACTCCAGTAGGAGATAAGGAACAGAATCAGATTAGCGATTCAAACCTGTCTATAAATGGCTTGTCAGGTGGATGATGTGATAAATGAATAGACTGATGCTCGACCATAGGTAAACTTTGGAGCAAATATATTCAGTTCTACAAAAATCTGTCTCTGGCATAAACAGATGAAATGATTCCAAGATAAAGGGATGCCATGGCTGTTCATGAGGTACCTTTATCAGAACGATGAGATAGTTAATATAATAATCAGTGATGTTAGTGAAGTGTCACTAAGGTCTAGACTTACACCGGTCAAAGCCTAAACATGAGTTGCCAATGAAGGCAGCTCGTCACTGCTCAGGTAATTTAGGAGTGTGGGCAGCAAGGAAGTTTCAAGATGGCGTCTAGCAATTTGCGTTTTATACCAACATTTTTCCAAGCTTAATTATAAAGTTCTAGCAGTCGCAAAAATAAAACAGCATTGCCAGCTTGACATGGAGAGTGATATAAGTTGCGCTTTGTCCAACATTAGACAGAGTCCAACGTCAGACAGTGTCCACCACCACACTGATATTTAGACTAGACACTAAATTACCAGTCGTTGGTTTGTTTTTTTTTTTAAATCTTATTTGATAGACTTTTTCCCCCCTCCTGGTTCTTGTGGATAATGCTCAAGGTATTTTTTTTTTTGTGGTCCCTTTTTTAATATAATGTTTTAAAGTTGGCTGGGGTGGAAGGGGGAGGGAGGGGGGTGCATCACCTGAACAGTTTGAAAACCACTGATCCATAAATCGGGGCAAATTTCCTTTTTAACTCCTTTGTGAACCCAAGACTTTCAGTACAATAGGCAAGGACCTAGCCACGGCACTGGTTTAGTTCAAGTAGTATAAGTAATGAATTTTTGTTTCTCCTGTTCTGTTATGGCTGTGTGGGGAACACATTTTTAGTGCATCAAACATACAATTAAACATGGTAAAATTATAATGTGAAAATTGCCAAAATTTTCATTCATATTATGAAGTTTATTTCCATAAAATACATATACATGTTGCATTACACAACTCAATTCAAGACTAGCTTGCTGTAGATAAAATACATTAGACTGTATTTCACATCATTAAAATCACACACCACCACTCACATCACATGACTGAATAATCACACTTTAGCCCTGAAGGTCTTGCACACAAAGCCACACATGGTTGACTTGATTACACATTTACAGTCACCTTTTTTAGATCTCCTATGTTTAATTTTCTTCCCAGAATTGTAAAATGAAGTTAATTTAGAATTCAGTGGCTTCAGTTTTCTGTTTAGTCGATCACTATATGAAGTGGCTTTAGAATTCAGTCGCTGAATTTGTTCATTTAAATCATGGTCAGTTAAACGTAAAACAGAATTCAGTTGTCGGATTCTCTTTTCTAAATCATTACGATATGAGACAATTTTAGAATCCAGCAATGTCTTTGCCTTTTGTAAATCACCGTTACATGAATCTATTTTTGAATAAAACAGATTAATTTTTCTGTCTACATTTTTAGAATCTGGAGGAATTTTTGAATTTAGCTGTCTAATTTTTCTGTCTAAATCATCTGCATAGAAATCTATTTTAGAATGTATTAGTTTAATTGTCCTGTACAGAACACAACCATATGAAACTAGTTTAAGTATCATCAGCTTAATTCCCCTGTTTACAAGGCGGAGATATAAAGCTTTCATACCAGTAGCAAGACGTACAGCATTCCTTTCATGCACCACTGTAGACAGGTCTGCTTGTCTGTCTCTGTCAGCTGCAGGCCGATGAACAGGAACACGTGCAGCATATGCATGAGGGTACTGTAATCTCCGTCCTGGAAAGGGGAGTTGTCTGGCTGCATTATATCCTCTCTGTACAAAGGGCTGCCGAGGGATTGCCTGGCTGGTGACAGGCCTAGGAGGGCTTGCACGTGATAGTGTTTCACACCCACATCCACAAGATGTATCCATTGGGGTGTACACACTGATTACACCAACAGTGTACAATGTCTGCTTACAGTTTCCTTTCAAGACGGCGCACTTGTAAATTTCAAAGTTTAAATCCCAAGTAAATCAGATCATCAAGGATTATCTTCTGGTGATTTTTAGATCTGCATCACTACCATCATCTGTGAACAAAAGGAAAAGTCAAATTACAATTCAACACAACTATAACAGAAAAACAATCATAATTTGAAGTGCATGATAATTTGAGTCTAATTTCGGACGACAGGACAGCAATCAGCAAAGAAATTTTTTGCAAGCTCGGCTGTCTTGTACAGGTGCTAATTATAAGTCCAGATATTGACTGACAGTATTTGAAATTATACTGGTGTATAAAGTATGGTGGGTAACTGGAAACTCACTGAATGGTCAGCAAAATATCTTGAAAAATAAAAAGTAATACTATATGAGCATCTCATACAGTCACATCCTTCAGTATCTTTCTCCACCTTAACTTTTCCAGTCCCAAAGAACCGAGCTTAAGATCAGTAAATGCTTGGATCTGCAAAAGTTCAATAGAGATACGATGGGGCTAGGAGTTACACTAATAATGCAGAAACAAAAGAGTCTATATAGCCTCTACCTATGACGTGAAGACAGGAATACAGTGCTACCCTTAAAAATTTTTTTACACATCCATTTTACAGAATTTGCTTATTTGAAGGCAGACTGTTGGTCCTTTGTTTCTCAGGCAGTTGTAATGCAACTTTAAAGGAAACACCCCTATATTATTAGTCATCTTTTTTTTACAACATGTAAGAAAGAGGTGGGGGAGGGGGTAGTTAAATTCTTTTCTCCCGAAAATATGGTCTCAGATCCCATATGGGGAATCTTTGAAATAATCAGAAAACCTAGGGTGAGTTGTCTGATACTGACAGAGTTAAGGTCCTTTACCAACACCCACCCGAGATCTATAAAACAAAACGTATTAATGCCATCTTCTGTAAGTGAAATGGACTACTTTCATTGTATGCTTCATTATATTTTGATGTAACTCCAGAGCTGTGCACCTGACTGGGTACAATGAAATATGCCAAACAGTCTGTGTGATTTATTTATGTTTGCATTATATAAATTCTGTATGATGAATTCCTTCATCTTGGGACTTTGTGCTGTTTGTGGCTTACAGCTAGGTTGTGATACTACACATTTTTGCACAATCGCATCCAGTTTCAATAAACCCCTAATGAGTCATCTTTAGTTAAAGGGTGATGGTCTTATTTTCTCAATTCAACTGCTCTAGGGTTACATACTGAAAGATCAACAACCAGTGACTCAAAGAGCCACTATTCAAATGAGAATCAAACAGGAGCAAATCCCAGAAACTCCATTCAACATAATGATATTAGGGCATCTGATTGTTACAATGTAACTGGTAGCAGTCCAGTCTGGGAGAGGGTATGATGACTGGGGAGAGGGGCAAAGTAGTGGGTTTGTTCTTTTCTTCCCTCCAAATAAAACCACACAGGAGAAATCAAATTCTTGTAAAAAGAGTCTTAGGAAATTATACTTTTGCTTTATAACCCCTATAAGATCATAAAGACTTCCAAGTGCACTGGCATAAATGTCACGTTTGATCAAGTTAAAAATAGAATGTCTTTAGCTCAGACACATTGGACTTCTACAGTTCAAACTGGCAATTACACACATTTCTATGTTGCAAGTTATGCTGGCTAGATCTCTACACCAGTCATTTAAACGTATTCACACTGATCAGAACTAAAGCAGGAGCTAAACAGGAAAAGATCTGAAGTGAAAGCAAGAGGCCACCCTAGGAGAAATGGATTGATGACATCAACAGAGAATGATTAGAATTTTTCCGCTTCCTGTATGACAGCACTAGTATCAATGAAAATTTCATATGGAAGGCTAATGCTGTCACCTGCCAGTTAGCCCTACTGCTTAGACACCCAAATGTCTCCCTTCCAGCGGAACAGCAAATGATTAATAGCGTCTCCATCGCTACTTTACTTAGTGACGATTATTCTGTAAAAATAGGGTGCTATTCGCATGTGCCCAAAGCGCGCGTAAAAATTGATCTTTACTTTTTTTCTTTACATTCCTAACTTTTGCTATCAGTGCCAAACCTAAACATGAATAGGGTAATAAAACAGAAAATAACTAACTGTGAAATGCGCTGTCTCCGTAAGGTCACTGAAAACACACAAGGAAGGGAGACAGTAACAAAAACCTGTATAAGAGAGAAAGTTGGAATAAGACGGAACTATACTGGCAAAGAGTGAATTGTTTCGTTCATCTAGTGAGAATGTAACCAGAGCAAACTGCGTGAGATTATTACTTTTTTTCAGCATGGCATCTAGGAGGAAGGTAAGGACCCAAGGAAGAGATGGATAAATGGTGTTGCTGAAACTATCAAAAAGATTAACAATTCCATTATCCAAGAAACACAATACCAGAAACCACAATGCTGGGCAACCACAAAATAAGCAGACTGCAGTGAATGTTGGCGGCAGTAGATCTTCAACACACTGTTCTTTGCCGTGGCCTACATTCTGACTGGTTTTGTCCATTTCTTGCCTATAGTTAAACTGTTGTCTTTTTCTTTTGGCACACCTAACTGCTGTCAACGTTTGGCACTCTTCCGAATACCGGTCCCAAATTATTCACTGTGAAAAAAATATCCCTTTGAGAGCCTAAAGAGGTATGAAGTAAAAAAATTGAGGCAGTCATCATCAGTTTCCTCTTCTGTTGTTATTGCTCGATTGATAGCAATTTTGTTAGACGTTAAGCTGAAAGCTGTGGGGAGGAACAGTATTAGATCCATTGAAGCGGCATGAGGAGGAATAGATTTTGATCCACTGTTTAAGCATCGTGGGGAGGAGTAGTTTTCGATCCATTAAAGTGGCGTGGGGAGGAGTAGTTTTCGATCCATTAAAGTGGCGTGGGGAGGAGTAGTTTTCGATCCATTAAAGTGGTGTGTGGAGGAATAGTTTTTGATCCATTGTTCATATTACCTGTGATTCCCCTTGGCTTGTGGGTTCCAGGGCCACATGTTTGAGGAGAGAAAACAAGAATAGATCCACTGTCACCTAAAATGCTTGTTGTACAAGGTGACTAATTAGGACTTAGCTGAATTCGGATGTATTGGGACGAAAGGTGTAGATAGATATCATAGCCTAGCTGTAAATCACAACACAACGTACCAACCGCCCTTTTAAGGGCTAAGAAAATTATCGCCTGGCGGGGAATCGAACACCAGTCACCCGCATGACAGACGAGATACTTACAACTTTACTAAAGACTTGAGAGTAGGATTTTTTTCAACGGTGAACTGAATAATTTGCGGCCGGTATTCGGAAGAGTGCCCAAAGTTTTTCCCTAAGTAACTTCAGTCGTTTGTGTTGCTAAAATTATTTTTAACCCCCCTACCCACAATAATTCTCTTTCATTTTACAGTACCTACAAAACCTGTATTTATATCTGGTACTGGTTGTTTTTCTATTTAGTTCACTTCGACCTTTTCTATCTATCCACGACTTCTGGGTTCCGGTGGCAGTTCGTCTTTCTAATTGATTGCGTGCTTCCTAAGTTCCATGCTAGCTGTGTGCTTCATTCTACTGTACGTGCAAATAATTAATATGTAAAAGTGAAATACTTACATAATGATCAATTGTTTATGCTGATGATAACAGTGTACATTCTAGTACATCTCTTCTGTTGGCAGAATGTTGTCGATGTCTATACGTATGTTCCCTGTGTGAGATATTGTCCAGTACGGAAACAAGTTACTTCTATCTTGTCGACCAGACGTCCGTGGAACGTTTACCTGGTGGTATCAAGAATAGATATAAAAACGAACGTGTGCTCTGCTGGACACCTCGCCGCCAGGGCTGCCGAAGTTGGTATTGTCGAACACATTTGATACAATTCGACCCTTGCCGATAAAAACTACTTTTGTTACCACGTCCACTGTTTTGAGAAGTTGAAAACATTTGCATCAATATTTTAAATTTTGTCACTGCTTCGAATTTAAAAATAAAAAACTGATTGGGAGTGTATTGAAAAAAAAAACTTGACTGATGCAATTGTTGAGGTAAAGGTACCATTTGTCGCGCCTGGTCAATTGCTCTTTTGTACATGACCTGACGGGTCGTGCTGCTGGCGTCACCGGGTCAGGCTAACGATTCTTTAACACAGCGGTTCTCAAACAAGACATAAATTATTGTCGACAGTGGCGAAGAAAGACAACTTAAAAGTTAACTTTTAAGTATCTACATGCCTTCTTCAATAATTTCACAATTTTTAGCCGACTTTTCTTGGTTATTGCCGTGGCTTCCGTGACATAAGCTCATGGTACCCCAGGGTACCTCGGCACGCAGTTTGAGAATCGCTGCTGTAACGCATCGTTAGCCCAACCTGGTGACGTCAGCAGCACGTCCCGTCATGACCCAGACAACCGGCAGATAGCTCTCTTTTATGTCTTTTTGAACAGTTTAACGTTCCATTTATCTGATGTTCCATATTTTGTGATTCAGTTTACATTGTGACATTTTGTTAATATGGTTATAAGCATCTGTAATTTCTAAAATTGCTTACTATCGCATCCTATAAGTCGTCACCTTGTGGGATGCTTTTTTTTTAAAATGAAGCCCCACCCTGGCTGTTGCTAGGCGCCTGGTTTAACCTAACGGCTGAACGCAGTTTCCAGGACCTCTCAACGGGTGATGGCACTTTGTGTCACCGGGTGTTTATCGCTCTGTGTGGTGTCCTGATTAAGCTGGGAAAAGCAGCAGGTCATGATGGTATAACACCAGAGATGGTCAAATATATGGGAGTCGAAGGTGAGCGCCTTCTACTGAAGGTTCTCCAGGCAGCCTGGTGTAGCAAAACTATACCAAAAGATTGGGAGATTGCCATCATTATACCTATATTGGAAAAAGGTGATAACAGACAATGTGAAAACCACAGAGGCATATCCCTCCTCAGCGTTCCCGGTAAAAGTTACTCTAGAATTCTTGAGCAGAGACTTAGAAGTCTGGTAGAGCCACAGCTGGACGAGGCCCAATGCGGCTTCAGAGCAAACCGAAGTACTCAAGACCTTATCTTCACACTGAGACAGATGAGTGAAAAAGCCCTGGAATATAAGAGTGAGATGCACTTATGTTTTTTGGATCTGGAAAAGGCATTTGACAAGGTACCCTGGAACAAGCTCTGGGACTGCTTGGCAGGGAAAAACATCCCAGCACCCCTGATCAGTGCAATACAGAGTTTCTACAAAAAGTGCAGAAATTATGTAAGAACAGCAGACCAAAAGTCAGAAGAATTCAAGACTGCCAGCGGTGTTAGACAAGGTGATATTCTCTCACCTTACCTCTTCATTCTTATGATGGATGATGTCATCAAGACCTGTAAGGAGAAGACAAAGAAGTACTCTGTAGGGTACTGGAAGATGAGACCAATCTGTATATCAGAGCTGGCTTTTGCAGACGATGTGGCCCAGATAGCTAAATCAGAGGCACACCTTCAATCCAACTTACTTGTCTGGAAGGAAGAGCTTGAAAAAAAAAGGGATGACCATCAGTGTCTCCAAAACTAAAACCATGGTGATCTCAAAAGAGGAGAAGAAACACCAGATCATGATGGGACAGTATGCGTTGGAGCAGGTTAACCAGTTCAAATACCTTGGAGTTGTATTAGACCAAAATGGAGGCATTAAGACTGAGCTGGCTACACGAAAAGCAGCTGCCGGGAGACTCTTCCAGGCCAAAAACCGAGGGTTTCTTAGCAAAATAGAAATTCGTAAGAGGACGAAAATGGCTGTTTACCGCTCTACCTATGTACCATTTCTGACCTATGGGTGTGAGTCATGGGCAATGACAACAGCTCACAGAAGCCAGCTGCAGGCCTCGGAAATGAGATACCTGAGACAAAGTCCGCAATCAGACAATACGTCAAGATCTTGATACCCAGCCCTTACTAACCCGAGTAGATCAGTCACAGTTACGATGGTTTGGACATGTATGCAGAATGGGAGAAAATCGGCCTCCATGGCAAACATGGGAGGCTAAGAACCAGGGAACCAGACCTCCGGGGCGACCCAGGGTGCGCTGGGAAGACAACATCCGACAGTCCCTAACTGACAGAGGACTGGAATGGAACAAAGCCAGAAAGAAAACTGTTGATAGAGACGTCTGGCGATCTCTCTGGCAAACCTCTACACCCCAAGGTAGAAGAGGAGCGACTAAGTCAGTAAGTAAGTAAGTAAGTGGTGTCCTGATGGGGTAAAAATTACTTACTGATAAAGCTGTTTAAGTTTTCTATATGAGCTAGCATCGAAATGTAAATATTAGCTGAGAGTTATGATAATGATAAAGATGATACTCCTGGTTGGAGGGGGAAAAGGTGGGGTTGGTGAACGTAAGTACCTGCTCAGTTAAAAAAAAAAAATTTACCAAAGTTTCTCACAGAGGAAAAGTATTTTTTTTTTTTAAAAATGGTTTGTCAAAAAGCTTTTGCACAACGAGCAACCGTGAATTTGATGGTAGCATAAGTCAAACTCTTTGTTTCCCGACCAATAATATGGCGACTGTGTTTTATTCTCTGCGTTCGACTCCACACACAAATTTGATAAAATGGCAAAGGCAACACCAAGACAGGTTACGAGACAATAAAAAGACTAACCAAACCACACAAAAACACAAGATACCCATTATAGATAAGAATAGTCAAGTCCTTAATGAGAAAATAACAATATTGGAGAGATGGACGGAATATTAGTAGCACATTTAACCCCATCAGGACATCACACAAGCGATAGAAACGCGATGACACAAAGTGCTACTATGTGGATGAGTATCACCCGTGGAGAGGTCCGAGAAACCGAGTTCATATTTATGGTCGGGCTGTATTGCGGTCCCTGGCAAGAGCCAGGGTGGGGCTTCAAAATAACGAACAATTGCATCCCACAAGGGGAGGACTAGTATTTTGGACGGAATATTGTAAAGACTTATATAATCAAGAAGCAGTGCCTGACACAGCAGTCCCAGACACAATCTTATGGGAAAAAACCTGGCGGCGCTGAAATATTAAGAGAAGAAGTTGAGGCGATACGCTCACTAAAAGAAAGTAAATCGCCAGGTGTGGACAATGTTTCAGCTGAACTTTTGAAATACGGAGGAGGTAGGTAGGTAGTTGTACCCCACCAGGACATCACAAAAGCGATAAAACACCAGGTGACACAAAGTGCCACCATGTGAATGAGGATCACCCGTGGAGAGTCCCAGAAACCGTGTTCAGCAGTTAGGCCATATATATGGTCTAGACCATATTTATGGCCCGGTTATATTTAGGGCCCCCGGCACAGCCAGGGTGGAGCTTTAAAAACACAAATTTGCATCCCACATAGGGACGTCTTACGTAATAAGGAGAAGAACACGTAACTGAAAACCAACTGAATGGGCACAATCGTTGGGGATACCACTGCCAAAGAAAGGAAATCTGAAAAGCTTCAACAGTTATAGAACTATTAGTCTTATCACCCACGCAAGCAAAATAATGCTAAAGATACTGCTTTACAGATTAAAAATCTGAAGAAATACTAGCCGAAGAGCAGGCGGGTTTCCGGATAAAAAGAAGCACCACAGAACAAATTTTGAACATTAAAACGAGGATAGAAAAACACTTACAACATCAACGCGACCTATTCCATAACTTCATCGACTTCGCGAAGGCATTTGACCGTGTGTGGCATGAGGGGCTCTGGCAAATAATGAGAAATTGCAACTTCAATAAGAACATTATACAAAACCATTGAAGCACTTTATAAAGATGCAAGCAGTGCAGTACTCATTCAAAATGACACAGGCACATTTTTCAAAACCAGTGTGGAAATGAGACAGGGTTGCATACTTCTTCTTCTTCTTCTTCTGCGTTCGTCCGAAGATGTAATTGCGTTGTGTCCGTTTACAGCATGGCTGCGATATTTGCACCTTTCGGCCAACACATCCGACTTCTGTGGACATTTGTTGACCGGGTTAGCCTTCCCGGTTAGGACATGACAGTCTCATTGTTGTGTGGTCATCTTTATTTCCCAGGTCACAGGTGGTGCCCCAATCAGGCTGGTCCAAAGAAGCCACATAATGCTGATCAGCTCTCAAGAGAAGGCAGG
Source organism: Candidula unifasciata (assembly GCA_905116865.2). Classification (NCBI taxonomy): domain Eukaryota; kingdom Metazoa; phylum Mollusca; class Gastropoda; order Stylommatophora; family Geomitridae; genus Candidula; species Candidula unifasciata. The sequence goes on from CAJHNH020000298.1 coordinate 70,213, forward strand.
GGCAAAACATGAGCATTCCCCGCCATCCAAGGAGGGCTGCTTACTATCCCAATGCCTTTTTAAATTTGCGTTTGATAAAAATAATGAGAGAAACACTAGAAAATCATGAAACATCTATATCCATCAGCGAAAGACAACGGTGTAATTTACGTTTTGCAGACAGCATATATCTCATGGCTGGTTCCGAAACAGAACTCCAAGAACTTACTACAAAATTAGAGACAGTCTGTCGTAAATATGGCGTGGAAATTATGGCCGAGAAAAGCAAAATTCTTGTAAATAGTCACAATAATCAAGTACCTACCACCATACAGATAAAAGGGCAAAAATTAGAAGAAGTTGAAACCTTTAAATATCTTGACTCCCACAAATGCAACGATGGCAGCTGTACCAAAGAAACAAAGACATGGTTTGATATGGCAACAGCCGCGAAGTCGCAGCTGAATACGATGTGGAAAAGCAAAATCAGCATCGCAGTCAAGGTCGCCATATACATCCTATACATTGTCAGAAAGAGCTAAAGAAGTAAAGACTGATTTTCACTTATGCTTCATAGATTATACAAAAGCATTTGACTGTGTGAAGCATGAAGAAGTAATCAAACTGTTAGAAAAAATTAAACATTGATGGAAAAGATCTACGAATATATAAAGAATAAATATTGGCAGCAAACAGCAGCTATAAGAATTAACAACTGTTTAGGTACATTTCAAAGCATAAAGAGGGGCGTACGACAAGAATGTGTACTGTCACCTGATTTGTTTTCAATATACAGTGAATATATAATGAGATCGTTAACTGATATGCCCTGAATTATGGTTGGTGGGCACGATATAAACAATTTGCGTTATGCTGATGACACAGTCTTGATAGCAACAAGTCAGGAAAAACTACAGGAAATGATAGACATTGTGGTGTTAGAAAGTTGAAGAATGGGCCTCAGTTTGAATAATAGGAAGACAGAAGTAATGGTGGTATCAAAGAAACGAATTATTCCTAAATGTGTAATAAAAGTCGATGGTGTTATTTCGGGACAAGTACAGAAATTTAAGTATCTGGGCACATGGATAACATCAGATGGAAGATGCACAACTGAGATAAGAAACAGAATAGGACAGGCAAAAACTGCATTTTATAAAATGAAGAACATCTTGTGCAATATATCCTTGTCATTGAGAGTTAGAAAAAGAATTCTTCTTGCTAAATACATCCAGTTTTAACATATGGCTGTGAATCCGGGACAGTCGGTAGGTAGGTTAAGCAACTTCTTGAGGCCACAGAGATGTGGTTTTACAGAAGAATGCTTAGAATACCTTGGAAAAAAAGCAACCAAGAGGTTTTGAAAGAGGCAGGAGCCCGAAGACAACTTATCACAGACATCAGAAGGAGACAGTCATCATTTTTCGGCCATGTTATGAGAAGAAGGAAAATAGAACATGTTGTGACCACTGGAGAGATCTGTGGAAGGAGGGACAGAGGAAGACAGCGAGAGAAGATGCTTGACAGTCTTGTTGCATGGCATGGAGGTGTATCGGCACAGAACTGATACATGGTGCAGGAGATCGTGGATTATGGAGAGGCATGATCGCCCACGACAGTCGACAAGGCACCTGATGATGATGTCAGCTTTGACAGCCGACAAGGAGAGGAGCGTTGCTTTTCTGCAGCAACAAAGCATCCTACCGTCAAGTAGACGCTGTTCGAAGAGCTATCTGATGGCGCTAGCGCAAATTGTTAACACTTCTAAAACCACGGTACGTAAGTCTCTCTTAGGAAGTAGGCTGAACCTATAGGCGGGAGGGGGGTGGTGTTAGGACGAGTTCTAGATATTCTGGGGTTGTTAAAACCAGTCAGATCCTGTACGATCACGCGTGATCGCCGGTGAGAGGGTCGACATAACATAACCTAAAACCCCTGTAGGGTACACCAGCGGGTCTCAAAGGTTACGACGCAGGAACGGCCAATCACGGCCTCACTAGACCCAACTTCGTTGGTTGTACCATCGACCACTTTTGCAGTGTAGGTGGACATTGCGTTGTGCCCGTTTACAGGATTGATGCGATTTTTGTGCCTTTCGGCCGACAGATCCTACTTCTGCGGGTATTTGTTGACCGAGTAAGCCTTCCCGGAGAAAGTACATGTTCAACAACAAACCTTATAGAAGATAATCTTGAGAATCTGCTATGGACACTTCGACAGCAACGGTGTTGTACTGATGCAGGTATCCACTCATGCCTCATTTGTCCATTTTGAACCTAACACAGTACCGACTGAGAATCAGATACAATAAACTCCTCTGGTAACTTTGATGTTTGCTATCCAAATCAGAGCTGCAGTAATTGCCTCCACCTATATCCTCATGCTTGAAGCACTGCCTTCTCCAGTTAGAGTCGGCCTTGCTTGAAGCACCGCCTTCTCCAGTTAGAGTCGGCCTTGCTTGAAGTTATAGACAAAAAAAAAAAAAAAAAGCTCCGTGTTGTTCTGCCACAATTTTCCCCTTAATTTTAGATGAAAATCCACAGCCAAATCTTACGTCCCTATGAACAGAAACACATCAGTTAAAACTATTGCATCATCTAGCCCAGCGTTTTCACGTATCAGCTGTACCTCTAATTCTGCTATACCGTTACACAACTCTCTATATTCTCTTACTAATGTGATAATGACATGATGCATCTTCTTGGTTCAAATATATGTCATTGATCTAACTGTCATTGTGAATCCTTTCAAGCTTTGTACATTGTGACGTAGAAAGGGTTAAAATTCCTAGGCTGTACTCAGTTACAGAAAAGACCGAATGGTTGAACAATAAAACCAATAGTTTCTATTCCATGTGTGTCGCCACCATCGTCTTCAGTGCGAGAAACTCACTAACCATATATAAAAGTAGAAGAAACCAAATGTGACAGCTTGATGAATCGAAACAGGATTGATTCTGTCCTGAAGATGTTTTGAAAGATGAACTGTGATCGCCAAACCTCACAGTGAATCATGTCAGCTCACTTCATGAAATATTAAACCGGAGACTGGAAGATGTGGACCCCCCAGGGCAAATCAGGACGATGTCTGATTATATACTAGACCAGTGGCTCTCGAACTTCCTAATGCCGCAACCTTTTAATATAGTTCCCTCATGTTGTGGCGACCCCCAAACAATTATTTTTCTTCATAACTTCAACGAATTTACGAATTTGTGTTTTCCGATGGTTTTAGACGACCCCTGTTAAAGGGTCGTTTAACACTCCCAAAAAAAGGTCCCGACTGGCATACGAGGAATCGACTAATTGGGAGCTTCCTTCGAAGTCAGAATGCATCTGCCCGAACGGCAAAGAACAACTACATATGAATAAGCCAGTAAAAGGGATTTAAACGCACATGGACGAACAATCAGAACTTTCCATGTGGAATACAGCCGGTGAACAAAGAAGAAGAAAAAACTGGATGTGCTGGGCCAAAAGGCACAAATATCGCAGCCTAACTGTAAACCTCAACACAACCTGTCATCCGCCTTTGTAAGGGAAACACAGAAGAAGGGAAAGACAAAGAGCGCTTTGGTTATCTTTTACAGAAAGTACCTTATCAGAACAATGAGACAAATTCTCAGGCTGGCAGCAGTGAAGTCTAGACTCACACTGGACCTTGTTCAGTCCACACAAGAGTTTCCAGTCAAGACCAACAGTCACTGTCTTTGTTCTTTCATTCATCTGACATAAGTTGTTTGTAACTGCATATAATTTATATTCATATAAATTTCAAACATATGATAGATGCAGATTAATAACTTGTAATCTGTCATGAGGCAGATTCCCCATTTCCAGTAGACAGACAAGGGGCAGGGAGGGACAACAGCAGAAAGCAGTCAGATTCTGCTTAAATCACACTGGATAGAGAGTGTGGAATGTAAAGTAATCATATAAACAAATTCAGCAACTGATAGATACAATGGCAAAGAGGACAACAGCATGCATGAGCCGCTCTGCATCATGAAGAGGGAGATGTCTGGGATTATTCAACCCATTTTCAGGAAAGGTTGTTGTTAAACAGAATTCAGACAACAGCTTAACAGTCTTAATCATAAAAATTATGTCAGCGAGCTCTGAAAACATATGATGTGTTTAATCTCATGTCTAGGAATGTAGCATCTGCAAGAATAAGTAAAGGACCCCGATGATACCATGGTCTATCATGTCTATTGGTTTAGGTCCACATTTGTATAGACCTGTCAGCATGCATTGGGTGGTGTGGTCAATACCTTACTAGCCACCTTTACCTGCCATTACATTCCCTGGCACCAGTTTTGGGTTGATTCAGTCTTTTCAAACCCTTCTTGCAACTGATTCAAACCTAATACCTTAAATACAGCAGGCAACCACACAGCTACTGCACTACCATTGCTCGAATAGTATAATTATAATATTTTTCTTCTCTGACTGAGTAGGGAACACATAATTATAACAGATCCAAAGATAAAAACAGTAACGTGAAAAGGTTCACACACAGATTTATTTCATTCATATTATATATTTATTCTTGTAGTATACATATACATATTACAAAGCTCACAATCTAAGACTTACTCCCTGGAGATTAAAAATATTTCACTGTCTTAATCGCACATTACACAATGTAATAATCAGACTCTAGCCCTAAAGGTGCTGCACACAAACCCACACATGCTTGATTTGATTACACACCGACATTTACGTTTTCTAGACCGCCTTTCCTTAAGTTTCTGCGCAAAATCATTAAAAGAAGTTAATTTAGAATTCATTGCCTTCAATTTCGTGTTTAATCTATCATTATATGAAACAGCTTTATAATTCAGTCGCTGAATTGTTTTATGTAAATCCTGATCTCTTGAGCGTAATTTGGAATTCAGCAGTTTAATTCTTGTTTCTAAATCAAAACGACATGAAGCTGTTTTGAAATGCAGGGATTTCCTTGTCCTTTCTAAATCAAGACTATATGAATCTATTTCTGAATAAAACAGATTAATTTTCCTGTCTTTATTACCTGGAGCTATGTTCAAATTCAGACATTTAATATTCTTGTCTAAAGTAGAAGCATATGAATCTATTTTAGAATATATTAGCCCAATCATCCTGTGCAGAAGACGATCGTATGAAAACAGTTTTAATTCCACTTGTTTAATTTCTCCTTTCACATAGCGAAGATACGAAGCCCTAACTCCAGTAGCATTCTCTTCAGCATTGCTTTCATTCAACTGTGTAGGCGAAGCTGTTGATATATCTGTGTTGTCAGCAGGCGGAGCCACTGGAACTGAAGCCCTAACTCCAGTAGCATTCTCTTTAGCATTGCGTTCATTCAACTGTGTAGGCGAAGCTGTTGATATATCTGTGTTGTCAGCAGGCGGAGCCACTGGAACTGAAGCCCTAACTCCAGTAGCATTCTCTTCAGCATTGCTTTCATTCAACTGTGTAGACGAAGCTGTTGATATATCTGTGTTGTCAGCAGGAACTACAGTAACAACATGTGCAGGATTTGCACGTTGGTATTGAGGTTGCAACAGCAATTTTCTTTCTCGAAAGGGGCGACATCTGGCTGGGTTAAATCCACTCTTTCGAATGATTCCCGAAAAGGGGGAACATCTGGCAGCGGTAAATACAGTCTGTTGACTTAATTGCCAGGAGATTGTCTGACGTGTGCGGGCTCTTGAGGGACTTACAGGTGCTGGTGTTTCAGGTCCACCAGATGTATCCATTGGTGTATGTACAGTTCCTGCAGAAGCAGTGTACAGGGGTTTGTTCACAGGTTCGGTTCTAGGTGCTGCACTTGAAGGTGAGGAAGTTGAAATATCAGGTAAGACAGCTGGCCAGAGGTTATCTTGTGATGGTTTCTACATCTGCATCATAGTCATCATCTGTCAACAGAAGAGTGGGTCACATAAAAATCTATTACAATTATAAAAACAAAGTGTATGATAATTTAATGTGGATGGTATCTTAGTGAGGATGACTGAAGAGCAAACTTTATATCTCCCTTGACACCTGACGCTGTAAAAGAGGAAGTGAAGAAGAAGATCAAGCAGGAAGGGACATCAGTCAGTCAGTAGCATGTCCTTTCTCCTATAACAACCTTCTGGAAAACTTCTCGATCACAAGCAAGATGTTCCACGTCCGATACACCCATCTGGAGATCATCCGCCACATCCTGCATCTATCTTTTCTTTGGCCGTCCTCTCTTCCCAGGTATATATCCCCTCATTATTGTTCTCTATAATCTTCCATGACGTTTCAGGTGACAAAATATTTAAATTTTCTATTTTTTTATTGTCTTCAATAGCCAGCCTTCTTCAGTATTCAGTTCTTGAGGTATGGATGCATTTGTTCTTTTCTTTACCCTTCATATTCTTATAACCCGTCTATAACAAGGAAAAGTCATGTCTGTTTTTTAAAGTTCTGCTCTCTTGAACAGGTGCTAACTGTAAGTCAAGGTGTGAATGTGAAGATTAAAAAAAAATAGATCCCTATTATGTTTAGAGGTCTAACACACGCCACATACTTAATAATCACAATTTAAGAAACCTCAACAGAGTACACCTATTTTGGAATAGCAAAATGAGGGCTAAGTTTGTGTGTGTGTGTGTAAACGATATCACATACCCCTTAAATTAGTTCTGTGGACTGCTGTAGTTCCATGGACCACCAAATGGAAACACTATCCTATGAAATCAACTCATCAACAGCTTTTGTTCGTCTTAAATCCTGTTAACATTTCCCAACACTCATTTACCTCCCAAACTACATTATTGATGTCATTTTTTAATTTAAAAAAATTTGTTTTATCAAAGAAAATGCCTGGTCAAATATACAGAACTAGGCATGGCAGAATGGTTAGCCTTCAAGTTATTTTCGTTTCCAACAGTGCTTTGCTACTAATGCAGTTTCCACATATGGAAGGAAGTCTACTGTTTCATGCCTGAGCTACCGAGTTTAGTGCTTACTGCAGCACTGTTTGCTGTGTTTTTCATGTAGAATGCCTTTCATTTGTGCAGCGGTTGAGTTGTGGTATTTGATATGGCCAGTAGTTGGTTTATGTGTGGGCTTGTGAAATACCATATGTCATAATTTTATGTGTGTGGCAAACTTATCATGACTGACTATTTCCATCAATTTCAGACTGCACTTCTGATGGTGGCTGCTGGCTTTGGTGCTCGAGAAATTGCCATATGCATTTACTGCGTGTGCATATTTCTGGATTGTGCTAGGACAATTGTTTGTTCATTAGTTTTTCAAGTGGGACAGTGAGGGAAACTTTATCTGATTTTCACTGACACAAGAGCGGAGCATGTATGGGGTGGCCAACTGCAGTGAAGTTGAAACCCTGACTAAGACCTTTTTTAAACAATTGTCACATTGTTTCCTAATTCTTAGAAAAACCTATGGAAATTATTCTTAAATTTTTCTTAAAAGAACCTAAGGAAATTATTCTTTTATTTTATATCTGTCATAAAAACTTTCCTGCTCTAATGGGGGATATTTTCACCCACATTAGGAAGGTTGGGGGCAGGCCTAAGGTTAACCCAAAACACTGAGATATTCCAGATACTTGGATTAAACGAGGTTTTCAAGATAGGTGATGACCACAAGTTATCATGGGTAACACATTGACGCAACCACAGGTCACCACGTGGAAGTAAAGGACCACCACGTGTTGCCATGTGAAACTAACCCGTTGTATAAGGTCAGACTCGATTCTGATCAAAGTTAGTATGTGTTGAACTGTTGGAGCGAAAGGACGGGAGACTGAGCGTAAGAATGTCAACGTGAGATTGCTTGTTGTGAAAAGAGAACCAGACGACGACGTATGAAGCCAAGACCAGCCAGGCCAGTCTCTGTAATGTTCAGAAGATCAACCAGATACATTGGTGCAGACTCTGGTCAGTGACTGCGTGAGGAACCTGCTTGTTGAAGTCTGCGTGATGTGGTGTGCGAAAGCTGTTTCGTAGGACAACGAATGGACGCTATTGTAAGTTTGAACATGTCAATAAACTGACGTTTCGTACGGCTAAGTCGGTGTCGGCTTGTACCAGTTCTGTAAACGTAGAATGTGCGATAAGAACATTCACGACACACATATAAACACCCACTAGACAACGAGTCAGCTCATTGCACCTACGGTGCCTGACATGTTTGTTGCACTCGGCAATATCTTCATCTTTTATCAAGTTAATTGGCATCAACAAGCAATCTCAATGACACAAGCTTTACTTGTCAAACATCTTGACCAACTATTTATTGCTCACACTTTATGCTCACTGATCAAAAGAATTGTATAGGCCCTATTTCTCACGTGTTGCTCCCAGAACTCCATTTTGTGAGTGAAAAGATTTTGTGTCTGTTTTTTTTTTACAGAAGAAATTGAAGGAAAAGTTTTGAACATCCCAGCTTTAGTACTGGCATAAAGGCATCCTTAAGATACTTATGGACCGTTTAAATAGAGAATTTAATTCACGGCACTGTCGTTTATCCCACCTGGTTGAGTCTCCTTAGTGCAGACCGGGATACAACCCTGTGCAGGTCTGCTGAGTCACACTTAATCTATGTTTATATTTATAACTTTTGAAACTCTGACTTTGAAGATATTGTGACAAATGTAAATTTAACCAAGGAGCTGTTGTGGCAATGTAACTTTAACCTGGTAGCTGTGATGACAAATGTAATTTTAACCTGTGAGCTGTGGTGGCACGTGTAACTTAAACCTGGAAGCTGTGGTGGCAGGTGTAACTTAAACCTGGAAGCTGTGGTGGCAGGTGTAACTTTAATCTGTGAGCTGTGGTGGCAAGTGTAACTTAAACCCTGGAAGCTGTGGTGGCAGGTGTAACTTTAACCTGTGAGTTGTGGTGGCAGGTGTAACTTTAATCTGTGAGCTGTGGTGGCAAGTGTAACTTTAACCTGTGAGTTGTGGTGGCAGGTGTAACTTTAATCTGTGAGCTGTGGTGGCAAGTGTAACTTAAACCCTGGAGCTGTGGTGGCAAGTGTAACTTTAACCTGTGTGCTGTGGTGGTAAGTGTAACTTTAACCTGTGTGCTGTGGTGGCAAGTGTAACTTTAACCTGTGAGCTGTGGTGGCAAGTGTAACTTTAACCTGTGAGCTGTGGTGGCAAGTGTAACTTTAACCTGTGAGCTGTGGTGGCAGGTGTAACTTTAACCTGTGAGCTGTGGTAGCAAGTGTAACTTTAACCTGTGAGCTGTGGTAGCAAGTGTAACTTTAACCTGTGTGCTGTGGTGGCAAGTGTAACTTTAATCTGTGAGCTGTGGTGGCAAGTGTAACTTTAACCTGTGAGTTGTGGTGGCAGGTGTAACTTTAACCTGTGAGCTGTGGTGGCAAGTGTAACTTTAACCTGTGAGCTGTGGTGGCAGGTATAACTTTAACCTGTGAGCTGTGGTGGAAAGTGTAACTTTAACCTGTGAGTTGTGGTGGCAAGTGTAACTTTAACCTGTGAGCTGTGGTGGCAAGTGTAACTTTAACCTGTGAGCTGTGGTGGCAAGTGCAACTTTACATGAGGACCTGGCTGGCAAGGTAATTTGTACGACTGTCTGCTACAGGATCGGCAGGCCATTTTTACCCATTTGCAAATTAAATTTAACACTTTTACGAATCAAATTCGCCATTTTGCAAATCACATTCACCCTTTGGAGATCAAGCTTAACAAAAAATATTTTGTTGATCTATCATAATAAAGATGAAATCTTAACAACGTTATTCGTCAAAATTAAACACTTTATTTCATGTACAACAGGATGTTGACCCCCACTGAGTACTGTCTGGTGTTTTATAACATAAGACTTGCATCATACGGCATCCGTGATGTGCCACTAGCAGGAGAAGGGATATTTCATATTCAATCAGCCCTCAATGAGTCATTTGGTCAAAAGCACCCGCCTTTACCTCCCAAGACATTTCTGGTACACATTTTAGGCTTCTTAATTTGGTAACCAAGAACAGCTTGTTCCTCCAACTCACCTGCTGTGGATCTGAACCAAAAAACTTTGGGCTGGCAGGCAAACATTCAGCCACTGACTGTACTCACAGGGTTGTGACAGGCTGGCAGGCAAGCATTCAGCCACTGACTGTACTCACAGGGTTGTGACAGGCTGGCAGGCAAGAATTCAGCCACTGACTGTACTCACAGGGTTGTGACAGGCTGGCAGGCAAGCATTCAGCCACTGACTGTACTCACAGGGTTGTGACAGGCTGGCAGGCAAGCATTCAGCCACTGACTGTACTCACAGGGTTGTGACAGGCTGGCAGGCAAGCATTCAGCCACTGCACATTTGGCTTCGTTTAATTTATTGTGGATGTTCTTCTTAATTATTATACTGCCTGTATTTCATATTTACATGCTGTTTACTTAACAAATATATATTTTAAATTATAACGAGCAAGCCATGCGTTAAAAAAAAGCACATATCCGGTTTTAAGCCAGTATTTTTTAATGTTTATATATGAAAGTATGTGTTTAATTTTAACAATAACTTTTATTGACTTCATTTTTATTGCGACAGATTAAGAAAATATTCTTTGTAGAAGAGATTGATTTGCAAAAAAAATCAATTTGATTTGTGAAAAATATTGATTTGCAAAGCAAAAGGGTGAATTTGGCTTGCCAATATTTTTGACATAAGTCCATGTTTAATCCCTAACAGCGGCCATATCTAATCAGACCAGTTTAGCGCTATGGTACCAAGTTATGTATTTTTTTGTTCCAATGTTATTAAATTTATACTGTGTGGAAAGTATTTAACAATGAGGGGGAAACAAAGGCAGACTTTCAATCCTGATGCAACTGATACAATAAGCATGTCTATTCTCTGTTGGCTAATGAAAATGGGAAATAGCATGTGTGAGAACATCCCGAGTGCACTTCTGGCCAAAATTGACGCTAGGCGGGCCACTGTTTGGAGCTGAGGCAAATTTTTTTGCTTCTGCCGGATGGTGGCCGATGCATTTTTGTTCCATTTGTAGACTGGATATAGTTTCGTCACCCAGCTTCTGAGCTGAATGCATGGCGCGACATTATGAGCTGCGGATTGCATTTGGAATGTTTTTTCGACTGTGACCAACGTGGTGGTGTGAATTGTAGATTCAGAAAATGGTGCGATGCCTATTGTCACAATGTTGGTGGTGCCCGTATGTGAAGACTGATGTCAATTTCTGATTCATTCATGTAATTTCGTATTTAATATATGACAATGAACACTGAAAATTGGGTGTATTCAAGAGGGATGAAAAAATAACAGAAATTTCTGGGCAACTATTGGCGCTGTATTGGATACATTCTGAGAAAAAATTAGCATAGAATCACCAGACAGGCATTGAAATGTGAAATACAGGAACCGAGGACTCCAAAATAAATCCCTAAATTAATGTTGATAAAATAGGCCAAAGGTGATGGACTGGATTCCTTCCATGATATCGAAGAGATTGCACCGGATAAAGTTAATTAGACTGTGAGCCCAATGTAGCACATAACTGCAAAACAGGACAATGATGATGGCCCTAGCTTTATGAAAATGGATACCAGGAAGCAGTTAGAATTTTGGGGGACTGAGACAGAAAGAGCATTAAGCAAGGTAACTAGCAACCTCACTGCATGGTGTGGCTTACCTACGAGTATTACAGTATAGTATATTGCTTCAGATGAAAACAGTAGTCTCCGCTTTGCCTACTCCACCATTTTAAAAGTTAAGTAATATTCAGTTCTGTATTATTTTATAACCCTTGCAACATTATACTATTCTTATGTTTAGCTATGTTTGCATCCTTGAGAACATTAGACGAGGAGATGAGTGGGTCAAAGTGCCACCTGAACAGTCAGACTTGTGTTGGGTCATAATCACGCTGAGCCGGGAATGCAGAGACTGGCCAGCAGGTGCCACAGAGGTGGAAATTCAGCAATTAATTCAAGATAATGCTCGCTCAGAGGATTTGATCATTTACACAGACGGTTCACTGGCAAGAGGCAAAAGAAGTGCTTGGGGTTTCTTAGCAAAAGTTAATGGTCAACGTTTAGTGCAGGAGAGCCTAGCATATGATACCACAACATCCAGCTTAAGAATGGAAGTGGAGGCGGTCACTGCAGCTTTCTGTTGGCTAGAGAACACGACACACACACACATCATGATTGTAACTGACTCAGAAAGCATGCTGAGGAAGATCAGAACAGGTATGCTTCGTGCAGAGTGGCATATGCCTCGCTGTGAAGGACACGGGTGAGGGGTATTGTCTGGATTTTTTCACCAGGTATGCCGGTGTGTTGGGAAATGAACAGGCAGACAGGCTGGCTGGCTCTGCACAGCTTGATAGAATACTGATGCATGATAAGGCAGACGTGGTTAGTGCCTTGTGGGAGAGCGTGTACAGTTCGGAGGAGCAGACTGATCACCACAGTCTGGTGAGATTGATGCAGTTGGGAGTGACGAGAGGTTCTGGCAGATGCTCGAAGCTAAGAGGAAAGGCAAGACGGACGTTTAATCAGAATGCTACTGGCACCATTAGTATCGGAACTCTTCACTGGCTGCTAAAGATGTGGATGGAGCGTTTATGGGAATGCCCAAGTGCCGTGATGTCGGTTTTTGAATCAAATCAATGTTTAGCTATCTATTAGATGTCCTCTCTAGTGACTATTAAAATATATTATTATTAATGTCTGCAGGGATCTGACTCACTGCCCCTTACTCGTGGCTGTAGTGTGACTTGGGACAGATCTGTATAATATAATTTTATTGTTTTCTCATATACTTTTAAACTACTGGACGTAAATTTGCCTAGAAAAACCACACAACAGCCAGGGGCTGATCTGCAACGTCCTGTAAAGGATATGCAACTAACATAACCATGTACTTTTAATTTAACAGTTATGGATGGTCTTTTAAATATGTTATGTTATTCTCATGTGGATAAAATTAAAATCTTACAGTACCTCTTTTCATCCAGCAATTTTCTCAAGTCCCAGTCTCGTCAAAACTTGCCTATTCTATCCACATTTGGTTATTTGTCTATTAGATTACTACGACCAGTTCTCTCTCATACCATCTCCAAGATCTCATATGAACATGATGATGATCATCATCATATCGACTGCCCAAGTGCTTGCTATCCTGTTTAGCTGTCTGCACCATTATATTATATTATACAGTATATGTAAAATTCAAATTGTATTACTAATTAGTAATAGTATAAGTAGCAATTAATATGATAATATGTAAATAGTGAAATACTTACACGTTGATCTATTGTTTATGCTGATGATAAACTTCTTATTTTAGTATGTCTCTTCTGTTGGTAAAAAATGTGTCGATGTCTGCTCGTACGTTCGATCTGTCTGTGAGATATTTTCTAGCACGGGTCGGAAACACGTTTCTTCTGTGTCGACCAAACGTCCGAGAAACGTTTGCTCAGGCTGATCCTGTGCGGACTCAGCGCCAGGGCTGCCGAAGTTGGTACTTTCATACAAATTTGGTACTATTTGGCCTTTGCAGAGAAAAAAAAAAACTTTACTTCGATCTTTTAGTACGTTTTAGAAATTGTGCATCAATATTTTAGATTTTAACATAGGGGTGAACCTTTAAAAATAAAAGTGATTAGGGGTGTACTGAAAAATAAGCGAGGTGCAAGCGATATATTCTTACCGGTGGTGAATAGTCTTTTTCTTCTGTCGTCTACCTTATTCTGGGTCTCTACTGCTGACTGACTGACCTTCTACCCCATCAGGACATCACACAAGCGATAAACACCCGATGACACAAAGTGCCACCATGTAGATGAGGATCGCCGTGGAGAGGTCCCAGAAACCGCGTTCAGGCAACTGGCCATATTTATGGCCTGCCTATATTGCGGCCCCTGGCAGAAGCCAGGGTGGGGCTTCAAATAACAAAAAATTTCTTCCTAAAAAGGATAAAACTGAACTATGTTAAAATAGTGTCTCTACTGCTGCCCTGAATGCGGGCCTAGTGGAAATAGTGGTCTCACCATAACCCTGTACTTAATATCTCGTCCTATACTTCATCTTTGTCTCCACAGCTGCAGTATCTTTATTCACTACCCCTTAGTGCACCCAATGCATCCCCTGTAATGTTAACACCCGTATTTCACAATTTAGGAAACAGATAAATGTATTGTCTCAGATATACAGATAGATATAGTTTCAAGGAAGATGTCAACCAAATTTGATTTTTTTTAAATTACATTTTCAAGGGAAGTAATAGTGAAAACAATTCAAGCTATGTAACTCCAGCGAAAGTTTACTTTTGCTGATTGTCGCACTAAATACAGAAATGCACAATAAACTTGACTACCGTTATGACTGTTGAATTGAACATTGTAATCATAATGGCAAATGAAAATTTAGCCTGTGTGTTTGAAAGGTTTGGGAGTAGCAATTTTTGAATTCAGCCGTCTAATTATCTTGTCCAAATAATGAGCATATGAACATATTTTAGATTTTGTCAGCTTCAATATCCTCCACAGGGTATAGTCGTATGAAAACAACTTCATTTCCAGTTGCTAAATTTATTCGTTTACATGACAACGATGTGAAATCCTAATACCAGTTTCATTTTCTACAACATTCCCCTCATCCAATAGTGTAGACAGGGCTGCTTGTCTATCTTTATTGTTAGTAGGTGGAGCCACTGGAATTGTAGGAACAGCATGTGCAGGATTGTCATGACGGTACTGGGGCTGTAGAATTTTTTTTATAGGGAGTAGAAAATTATAGGGAAGAGAAAATGTTGGTAAGAAACAACAATTAGTTTATGTTAGCTTTACAAAATCGATCACAATAAACAAACAAAGGACGTTGCGGCGATTAGCCTTCATCAGCACATAAAGGACAACACAGTACACATACACAAATAGGCTCTAACTGTGAAGTGACTACATAGGACTCTAATGTATAGAATAAATGATACTCATCTAGTGTCCCTGAAGAAAAAACTTCGTTCAATGAAAAGACGGTCAACCTATATATACCTCCAACGCGCAGGCAGGGGCAAAAAAAGGGACGGGTTTGACGCCAACAGCGTACACTGAGTGTCTAAGGAGGGAGGGAGGGGTTGGCCTATAGGGCGTAACCGGGGTTGGGTTGTGGGGATGACATTAGTCCACCCGCATGGAATTAAAGTGGTACCTGTGCTTGCAAACAAATATCGACAGACAGACAGACAGACAGACAGACAGACAGACAGACAGACAGACAGACAGACAGACAGACAGACAGACAGACAGACAGACAGACAGACAGACAGACAGACAGACAGACAGACAGACAGACAGACAGACAGACAGACAGACAGACAGACAGACAGACAGACAGACAGACAGACAGACAGACAGACAGACAGACAGACAGACAGACAGACAGACAGACAGACAGACAGACAGACAGACAGACAGACAGACAGACAGACAGACAGACAGATAGATAGATAGATAGATAGATAGATAGATAGATAGATAGATAGATAGATAGATAGATAGATAGATAGATAGATAGATAGAATAGATAGATAGATAGATAGATAGATAGATAGATAGATAGATAGATAGATAGATAGATAGATAGATAGATAGATAGATAGATAGATAGATATATAGATAGATAGATAGATAGATAGATAGATAGATAGATAGATAGATAGATAGATAGATAGATAGATAGATAGATAGATAGATAGATAGATAGATAGATTAGATAGATAGATAGATAGGTAGATAGATAGATAGATAGATGCTTCTCTCTTACTGTCAGCTATCACATAGAGACAGTAAGGATGCTTGTTATACAAAATTAATTAGTCGAGCCCGAGAGTAAGACTGGTAACAACCAGAGTGTAAGGGAGCGATGAAGGGATAGATGGGAAAACAGCATGTGTGGATGGTGGTGTGGATAGGCGAGTGTGTCCTGGATAGATGGGTGGGTAGATGAATGGATGGAATGATGGATGACTGTATTAGTGGATGAATGGAATGGTAGATGGATGGATGGATGGGTAGATGAATGGATGGAATGATGGAAGGAGTTCGTCACCCGCTCACCGCGCAATCCGGTTTAGCCAACTACGCTAGAGAGCCGGGGATTTAAACAGGTCCAAACAAGGGTCTCATACTGTGATGCTTCTCTCTTACTGTCATCAAGCAAGTAAAGACAGTAAGGATGGTTGTTATACAAGGTATCAATCGAGCCCACGCGCAACAACATCGTGTTGCCAGAGATACCTGCTGTGTAGGTAGCCGAGACTAGTGATGGATTGTACATCAGGTATGTGTGCAAAGAAACGTGGGGAGCGATGAATGGATGGACACGTCGAATAATAGGCTGAGTGGATTGGGATGAATGAAAGATATGATATATGGGTGGACGAGAGGATGGATGGGTAGATGGAAGGATGTATGGATGGATGGGTAGAATGTATGTTAATCTGACATCGCGTGAACAAGGGTCTAGTGATGCAGTGCTTCTATCTGACTGTCTGATGTAACACAGAGACAGAAAGGATGATTGTTATACCCAATATCTGTCGAGTCAGAATTGCATACCCCCAGTATGTACAGACACTTACCATATCGGTAGTCAAAACGAGATATGTACACTGTATAGGAGGAGTGCGTTCCAACACTATCGCGAAATTGTTCCACATTAGGACAGTGCATCCATATGTAACGAGGAAAAATGAATGGATAAATGACAGTTTGTATGAATAGGGGAGAGAAAAGAGAAGAAGATAGAGAACGAGAGAGAGAGAGGGGGGAGAGGTAGGGGAGAAACAAAACAGAAAGGGGGAGAGGAAGGGGAGAAGAGTAAGGAGAGGGAAGACCAGAGAAAACTTGGTATATACCTAGAGAGAGAGAGAGAGAGAGAGAGAGAGAGAGAGAGAGAGAGAGAGAGAGAGAGAGAGAGAGAGAATAGTATCCAAGTATATTATGTAGTGTCAAGCAACCAGCAACATAATCTGTCGAGACCTAGGGGATAACCCTCATGTTATGTAACTGGAATATCATGACAGTCAGAAACTAACGTGGGATGGGCGTGGGTGTAGTGGGGAGAGAGGGAGGGGGATAAGGGTGCGTTACCGGGACGAAGAAATTAAAAATATCACAGACTTTTTAAAGGCCTTATAATAAACACCAATAGAGGTTATTCAACAGAAGTACAAACGAGGATGGCCAGAACAATCTTTGAACAGCCTTAAAATCTATGGTTGGGCATCAGGTGGGAGAGCTGGCAAAGGGGCAGTTTCTTTCAGGCAGGCTGTGACGATAGCGACACACTGCAAAAGACTTGCTACATGATGATGATGAACTGAGGATGAATGAAGCGTAAGCAGGAAGGGATTTGTAGTTTGTGTGTGTGTGTGTGTGTGTGTGTGTGTGTGTGTGTGTGTGTGTGTGTGTGTGTGTGTGTGTGTGTGGCTCTTATAAACATTATGTGCGTGTTACCAATAATAATTTCGCTGCACCTATTTCTCACAATTATATGATAAGTACTAAATGAAGATGCACGTAATATTGCCACGAACAACTAATTAAATCAAGCTGTGAATGAGCAATTGTTTTTTAAGAGACATCCCCCCCCCCCCCACCACCACCCCGCGGCCGACTCAGGGTCCGTTGGGAAGACAAAGTCTGACAGTCCCTGACAGAGGACTGGAATTAGAACAAAGCCAGAACGAAAACTGCTGATAGAGACGTCTGGCGATCTCTCTGGCAAACCTCTACACCCCGAAGTAGAAGAGAAGCTACTAAGTTTAAAAAAAAAAGGATTTTAAATAAGTATTTTATTTGTTTTTAATTATATGAAATAAACTGTTTACGTCCACATTAACGTTAATCAGATTTCACTTTTATTTATGATAGATCAAGAAAATAATTTTTATAGAAGAGCTTGATTTCCAAAAGGGTGATTTTGGCTTTCGAAAGTTTTAATCTTATTTGTGAAATGGCTTATTTAATTTGCAAAAAAGATTGATTTAATTTGAAAAAAAAAGGTGAATTTGATTTGCAAAAAGATTTATGTGATTTTGCAAAAGGATAAGTTTGTCGGGGCAGTCCTGTATGACAGGGGTACAGGTTCAATCCCTCACAGAGACAGTATTGCATTATACCAGAGAGGCTGTGTTGAAAATTAATCTGAATCGTTATGTGTTAATGCGTCCTTTTGAGAAAATGCTTAAGAGATTGTTCACGATAAGAAGGAAATGGCTCTGCCGGGGCACAAGCCGATGAAGACAGACACACTTTGCTCTTGTGTGCCAATGATAGTGGTGATCTGGATATAAAACTTCAGCTGGTTCATCACTCTACAAATCCTGTCTTTAAACAATGTTGACGACTGTTGAATTATAAATCGGCATCACAGAACTTAGGACACTCTCATAAGTGCTCCGTCCACATCTTCAGCAGCACGCGAACAGTTCCAATTCCGATGGCACCAGTATATTGATTGCATATCCGTCTCATTCTTCTCCTGGGTGTTGAGCGTCAGCCACATTTCCTGGTAACTCCTCGCAGCGTCTTTCTCCTCAGACCGTATTGATCTATCTGCGCCTAGATAGATAGACAGATAGATAGATAGATAGACAGACAGATAGATAGATAGATGCTTCTCTCTTACTGTCAGCTATCAAATAGAGACAGTAAGGATGCTTGTTATACGAAAGTAATCAGTCGAGCCCGAGAGTAAGACTGGTAACAACCAGAGTGTAAGGGAGCGATGAAGGGATAGATGGCAAAACAGTAAGTGTGGATGATGCTGTGGATAGGCGATTGTGTCCTGGATAGTTGGGTGGGTAGATGAAAGGATGGAATGATGGATGACTGTATTAGTGGATGAATGGAATGGTAGATGGATGGATGGGTGGGTAGATGAATGGATGGAATGATGGATGACTGTATTAGTGGATGAATGCAATCGTTGATGAATGGATGGATCGACCAAATATGAGATGAGGTAAAAACATGAGTCTAGTAACACAGTGCTTCTCTCTTACTGTCCGCTATCAAATAGAGACAGTAAGGGTGATTTTTATACAAAGTATTGGTCGAGCCCAAGTGCAAGGCTGGTAACAGCCAGAATGGAAGGAAGCGGTGAAATATAGCATTGAGTGGATGGTGAGATAAATGGTGTGGGTAGATGAATGGGCGGGACGATGGTTACGTTCGTAGATAGATGCAATGGTAGATGGATGGATGGATCTGCCTATATGTATGCTGATATATTAAAACAGGTTTGTTGCTTTGTTTTAGTATCCAGAAGCCATGAGTTGTTAATCCTTAGGCTCGGTATTATGGATATCGCAACCCTTCGGCCTTGATTCCATTTTAAATACCGTAAAACTAGGAGAAATTTGGCTTTTATGCCTACCCCCGGAAGTGAACTCGGACCACAAGGAGTTCGTCACCCGCTCACCGCGCAATCCGGTTTAGCCAACTACGCTAGAGAGCCGGGGATTTAAACAGGTCTAAACAAGGGTCTCAAGTGTAACCTCCACAATAAAAAACAAGCTAACTTTCCCACGCCAGTCTATAGCACAATATAACACTCGACTGAACACAGGTGAAGGAACTAGGTGCCAACAAGTCTTCATAATTAACTCTCAACCTAGAGGCATGTTTGTCCAAGGACGCACTTTGTATCGCGTAGTAAACAGTCAACGTTTATTCGATATTGTGGAATGTCACACATTTATCCTCGTGACACAATGTGTTCACCTCCCACACGTATTTATGTGTATATCTTCCAACACTTATCAAAATCCATATAAGACATGAAAACCAACAAGTTTTATAGTTCGTCAAAATAATTCGTCGCATATTTGTTCGTCAAAAATAATATTGACATTCTCTGCTCAGCCTTGCCCTGGGGAGAATCCTTTGATCTATGAGCTCATAAATCACCTTGACGAAAGGCGGGAATGCCTACTCTTACACAAGTCTAGATCACAGGCTTCCTCATTGTGCTCCAAGGAACCTTTAGGACTCTGCACCTTACAGGAACTCTGTGTCCGCTTAAGGATGGAAAGAAACTGGATGAAATAAAAGATTAAAAAAAAACAAACAGTAGAATCCAAGAAACTGGATGAAATAAAAGATTAAAAAACAAACAGTAGAATCCAAGAAACTGGATGAAATAAAGGATTAAAAAAACAAACAGTAGAATCCAAGAAACTGGATGAAATAAAAGATTAAAAAAACAAACAGTAGAATCCAAGAAACTGGATGAAATAAAAGATTAAAAAACAAACAGTAGAATCCAAGAAACTGGATGAAATAAAAGATTAAAAAACAAACAGTAGAATCCAAGAAACTGGATGAAATAAAAGATTAAAAAACAAACAGTAGAATCCAAATATGAAAACTAGAAACTACTCTGCCAAGTTGAATTTGTGCCTCGTTTAGCAGACGAGACCTGTTTGTTTCTGACACTAGCTCTAAAATGATGGTAACATGGAAGCGTGAAGGACAGACAATTAGAATGAGCTGGGCGCTAGATTGGTAAGCATGTTATGGCAGGTTAACGTCTGGTTAACATCTTGGAACTGCGCACCAGGAGAAAGACTTCACTGAGAAGACAACAATAATTTCAGTTTGCTGGACATAACAAACAAACAACAAAAAAGGCAACACTTGGTGTGAGTCTAGGGCATCGGAACTAAGGAGCTTAGGGACTTTGCCACGAGAAACATTTTAGGGGAAAAGTCCTTCTTAGCCCGTCCTCACCCCCCCCCCCCTTTCCCCCCCCCCGCAATTTTTGTTATACAAGTTCTCTTTCAAGAATGTGTTCATATATATCATATTTAAATCATATTTATATTTCTTTTCCAATTGAGCACATTATTTTTGTTACCAATATAAAACACTGAAACAATTCTAACGCCAGTTGAGCCACCTGCCGACCCTAGGAAAAAAAAAAAACACCGTGTAACTGACAGAGTTGCCACTAAAAGTTTGCATGTTTGTGTCTTGTGTGACACGCCTGATCTTGTATTAACATTTTAAAACATTCAGCATATTTCGCCTGTGCTCTTCAGCGTGTATACGAGCAAGATTGCAAGCCTAGAAGCACCAGGAGTTGGAAGGATACTGATTTTTACGGATGATATACTTGCATATAGGCTGGGGGAAGAGAGGGAACAAACAACTCGGGAGCTGCAAGCGACAGTAGACAAAGTGACTGAGTGGTGTACAGAAATGAGAGCTGTCGTCCACCCGGAAAAGGCGTTTGTTTTGTGGTGTTCTCTGGACAACAGAATCGTTAAAACAAATGTCACAAGTCTCACGATAGATGGTAGAAACGTCAACAGAGAGAGCAAACTGAAGTATCTGGGAATTACATTTGACAGGAGCCTGTCATGTAAGGAACATGTAGAGAGTGTTGTGACGAGATGCCAAAAAGGACGTAGTGCACTTAAGACTATGGCTTCAATAGACACAGAGCAGAGAATGCTTTTCACACTATATCAGCACCTGATCCTGTCAGTGGTGGATTATGGCCTGGGAATGCTTACCGTCTCAAAGAGTCAGATGGACGAACTAGAGCGCATACAGAAAGCGGCTATGCGGGTCATTCTGGGTTGTACTAGAGACACCCCAGTGGTGTGTATGCGATACATCCTTGGGTTGCCGACGGTTGCAGGTAGGCACAAGGTGCTGCAGGCGAAGTCATATCTCAGGATAGCTGCAGACACAGACCACCCTCTGCATGAAGCTCTGGGTGCAGTTAAGAGTCAGCGGCTGATAAGAGGGAGGTCATGGATGGCTCAGGCAGAAGACACAATCAGACAGGTTTGCATCCTTGAGAACATTAGGCGAGGAGAGGAGTGGGTTCAAAGTGCCATCTGAGCAGTCAGACCTGTGTAGAGTAATAATCACGCTGAGCTGGCAATGCAGAGACTGGCCAGCAGGTGCCACAGAGGTAGAAATTCAGCAATTAATTCAAGATAATGCTCGCTCAGAGGATTTGATCTTTTACACAGACGGTTCAGTGTCAAGAGGCAAGAGAAGTGCTTGGGGCTTCTTAGCAAACGTTAATGGTCGACGTTTGGTGCAGGAGAGCCGGGCATATGATACCACAACATCCAGCTTAAGAATGGAGGTGGAGGCGGTCACTGCAGCTTTCCACTGGCTAGAGAACAAGACACACACACACACACACATCGTGATTGTAACTGATTCAGAAAGCATTCTGAGGAAGATCAGAACAGGTATGCTTCGTGCAGAGCGGCATGCTTCGCTGCGGAGGACACGAGTGAGGAGTATTGTCTGGATTTTTTCACCAAGTTACGCCTGTGTGTTGGGAAATGAACAGGCGGACAGACTGGCTGGCTCTGCACAACTTGGTGGAATACTGCTACAAGATAGGGCAGACGTGGTTAGTGCCTTGTGAGAGAGCAGATGGATCACCACAGTCTAATGAGATTGATGCAGTTGGTGGTGACGAGAGGTTCTGGCAGATGCTCGAGGCTCAGAGGAAAGGCAAGACGGACGTTTAATCAGAAAGCTACTGGCACCATTAGCATCGGAACTCTTGGCTGGCTGCTGAAGATGGGGACGGAGCGCTTATGGGAAGGCCCCGAGTGCTGTGATGTCGGTTCTTGAATCAAATCAAATCAAATCAAATCAAACATTCAGCATGCACCCATATACGTATTTCAATAAGGCCTCTCTACTGCGTATTTATAGAGAATTTCAATCCCCCCTAACCATTCCCAGAGCGCCCATAAAAGAATTTATTTCTGAAAGAAAATTTGCCCTTCAGTAGTGCACGCATTTTATTTAATATTTTGGCTAAGTTGAATACCACGTGTTAGTTCACTATAAGTTTCTACGCCTACGTCTGGTGTGTTTATCTCGGGTTTGACAAGTTTATTAGACTAGATTTCTGGCTATACCTCACCAATAAGGTAACTAACAGAACTTTGTAACATCATCTCGTTATTATCAATCACACTATAGAGTTGTAATTTCATCGGTTTAACATAGGCAATCAAACCAGCTTGCTGTCTATATACCTCCCTGACAGGGTAAATATATAAAAGAACTTTGAAACCTAAGCTCGTTATGATTAAACTCAAGTTGTGATTTTATCGATATCATTTTGTTTCTTTCTATATCTGACCCCGGTAAAATCTGTATGTGACGATAATATTTCCTTGGCAAATTGTGCAGTCATCATCATCATCATCGTCGTCATCATCGTCGATATCATCATTATCATCAAGTGTCTTGCCAACTGACGTGGGCTATTGTGACTCCTCATAATCTGCGATCTTCTACAGTATGTGTCAGTTCCTGTGTTGACACCACTCTGTGCCAGGACAAAAGGCTGTCAATAATCGTCCCTTATTGTCTTCCTCTGTTTTTTTTCCCCTAAAGAATTTTAAGTCTAATAATATGATCCTAATGTTTTCAGATGAAATTCAAATGTTTTTTTCTAAACGATTTATATACTGTCACAGCCTGATGACGTTGAACTTTTCCAGCGCGGACTGAACGCAGAGCCTTCTCAGATAAGCACGACACATTTTAGAGCTCACTGTGCATGTTACGTATGTTAAACTTCCCAGCTGCAGATGTGTGTGACAACTGTTAAAGAACATTACATAATTCTGATAACACACCAAATCACCAGTATGTGTATATCAACAGTATGGGAACTGTGCGTGTGTGTGTACGTGCGTGCGCGCGCGTGTGTGTGTGTGTGTGTGGTATGGACACTTTAGACTCTAGTTAGCTCGCCGCGGTTTTGCACTGAGCCTATAGTTTTTTTTTTAATTTTAGTTTTATTTTGCTAACAGTACTCTGGAATATGGCCCGTGTGTCATCGGGGCCCTCACGGGAAGCAAAGAATAGTGACACTGCACCCTACCAGGCATGTCGTAAGAGGTGACTAAGGGTAGGGTTGGGCGTGAGGTTGGCTACCTCTTCCTGTAAAAACCATAGCCACAAAAACCAACCAACCATGGATAAGTCAAAAAGAGAAGCAAATAAACTCCAGCCAACCAAGATGAGGGGAGGCTCTTCAAATAAAAGAAGTATGATATGGTGTGGAGAAAGCCGTAAGGAGTCCGGATCGTTGACTTACCTCCTGTCAGCTAGGAAAACCTCCAGAATTGGCACCTGGAATGTTAGAACTCTCTATGATATAGGGAGAACAATGGAAGTAGCAAAGGAAATGAAACATTATAGAATTAGTATTTTGGGGTTATGTGAAACTAGATGGACTGGGACAGGGAAAAGTATTCTCAATTCAGGAGAAACTATTTTGTTCTCAGGACACACAGAGGAAAATTCGCCGCACAGTGAAGGAGTGGCCCTGATGCTATCAAAAGAAGCAGACAGAGCACTAATAGAATGGGAAGCTGTGAGTCCCAGAATAATAAGAGCATCTTTTAGAACAGTAAAACAGAAGGTGAACATGTCGGTAATACAGTGTTATGCACCAACAAATGATAAAGATGCATCTGTTAAGGAAGAATTTTACATGCAGCTTCAAAATATTATAAATAATGAAAGAAAGGGCAACTTAAAAAATTTTGATGGGTGACTTGAATGCTAAGATAGGATCAGACACAGGTTATGAAGAAATTATGGGGAGACATGGTCTAGGAGTAATGAATGAAAATGGAGAATTGTTCACAAATTTTTGTGCAGGTAACCAGTATGTTATTGGTGGAAGTATTTTTCCCCATAAAAGAATACACAAGGCAACATAGGAATCACCAGACCATAAGACAACTAATCAAATTGACCACATATGTATTAACAAAAAGTTTAGATCTTCCCTTTACGATGTTAGGGCTTTCAGAGGTGCCGATGTATTTACTGACCATTTCCTGGTGATAAGTAAAATCAAGTTGAAACTAAAAAGATATATAACATCTTATAATCATAGAAACCAATATAATGTAGGCTTTCTTAGAGATAAAGAAATTAAGGAACAGTTCTCAGTTACGGTCTCTAATAAGTACCAGGTGTTGCAGCAGTTAGCTGAAGATGTCAACACAGAAGTCTGCTGGGATCAGATCAAAGGAATCTGGAATGAATCTTGCGTAGAAGTTCTTGGCAAGAAAGAAAGGAAACATAAAGCATGGATAACATCAGAAACCATTAAACTGATTGAAGATAGGAAAAGTAAAAAGGCAGAATTAAACAATAGCAAAACTAGAGCTGCTAAAGCTAGAGCTCAGGAGAATTACACAGAAGCCAACAAGGAAGTTAGGAGGCATATAAGGGCAGATAAAGTGAAATATCTAAATGATCTAGCACAAGAAGCGGAGACAGCAGCAGCAAAAGGAAACCTCAGAGAACTTTACAGTAACACAAGAAAATTAGTAGGTAAATATAGTCAGCCAACTGGATCAATCAAAAATAGTCAAGGAAAGGTACTTACTAACACTAAAGATCAAGTGGACAGATGGGTTGAATATTTTGAAATGCTTCTAAATAGACCAGGCCCAGAGGTTCCCCCAGATATCCAGCCTTTAGAAATGGAACTGGATATCAACTGTGAGATACCATCCAAAGGGGAA
This sequence comes from Candidula unifasciata, assembly GCA_905116865.2. Classification (NCBI taxonomy): domain Eukaryota; kingdom Metazoa; phylum Mollusca; class Gastropoda; order Stylommatophora; family Geomitridae; genus Candidula; species Candidula unifasciata. Next base: position 95,765 of record CAJHNH020000298.1, read on the forward strand.
ATTAGAAAAGCTATAAATCTTCTTAAGGAAGGAATGGCGTCAGGCCCAGATGGTATCCCAGCTGAAGCCATCAGGACCAACATAAACACATCAACAGAATTGCTACATAGATTATTCAGTAAAGTCTGGGAGACCGAAGAAATACCAGCAGACTGGAGAGAAGGATATCTTGTGAAACTGCCCAAAAAAGGTGATCTACAGGAGTGTGAAAACTATAGAGGAATTATGTTGCTATCAGTTCCTGGAAAAATATTAAGTAGAATTATTTTGGAAAGATTAAAAGATGCTATTGATAAAATGCTAAGAGATGAGCAGGCAGGTTTTCGGTCAAACAGATCCTGTACTGATCAGATAGCCACATTACGTATTATAATAGAGCAAAGCATTGAACTGAACTCACCACTTTACATTGAATTTATAGACTATGAAAAAGCATTTGACAGCATTGATAGGGAATCTCTCTGGAAATTGATGGGGCACTATGGATTCCCACAGAAAATTATCAACTTAGTAAAGGCAACATATAAAGACATGAAATGTCGAGTTCTTCATGAGGGAAAGCTAACAGATGCATTTGAAATAAAAACAGGTGTGCGACAGGGATGTCTTTTGTCGCCTCTCCTATTTTTACTGGCTATAGACTGGACTATGAAAACAGTAACTGCTAACACCAAGAATGGAATTCAGTGGACCCCTACAAAACAGCTTGATGATCTGGACTTCGCTGATGATATTGCTCTTCTGTCCCATTCACGGAATCAGATACAAGATAAATTAAATATACTTAATGCGAGATCAAGGCAGCTTGGTCTGAAAATCCATAAAGGAAAGACAAAGATAATGAGAATAAATCAGGCAAATAGTAATGTGGTTTCTCTTAATGGCACCCCACTCCAAGACGTGGAGTCGTACACCTATTTGGGCAGTAATGTAGATAAAGATGGAGGAACTGATAGAGATATTAAAATAAGAATACAAAATTCAAGAGGGGCTTTCATAGCACTAGGGAATTTGTGGAGGTCAAAAGAAATTAAAAGAAATACTAAACTAAAAATTTTTAATTCTAATGTCAAATCAGTACTATTGTATGGGGCGGAAACATGGAGAACAACGAAGGCAATTACTAATAAATTACAGACATTCATTAACTGGTGCCTGCGCAGAATAGAGGGAATAAAATATTATGATAGAATAACTAATGTATAACTTTGGGAGAGAGCTAAACAGGCTCCAGTGGATCAGGAGGTGAGGAAAAGACGCTGGCGTTGGATAGGGCACACACTGAGAAAACAGGAGAACAGCATAACTAGAATGTCTTTGCATTGGAACCCACAGGGGCATAGGAATAAAGGAAGGCCAAAAAACACACGGAGAAGAGAACTGGAGAATGAGGTTAGAAAGATTGGGAAGACATGGGGAGAGCTCCATGTAATGGCGAAGGATAGAACGACTTGGCGTGAGTTGGTTGAGGGCCTATGCTCCATTGGGGGATAAAAAGGCAGAAGAAGACTCTGGAATATTTTCACAGTAGATCGTTACGGTATGGATAGACTTGTGTACATAGTGAATTGACCAAGCGGTCTAGCCGACATTCTACCCACAGTCGACAGACAAGACGGATGTAACAGTCAAACCGCTACTGTAGGTGTCTGTGGCTTAGGCGTTGAGAACGCTCTTCGTAATGCCGAGAATTTTCAAGGAAATTTGACTGAAAAGCTCAACCAAATGTGGAAGCAGAAAAACGTGCAAAAAATAACACAAATAACGTAAAGTTTCGGCCGGGCAGCCTTTGTCAAACACGAAGTGTAATGCCACGGTGCCGCGTACGATCCCAGCTGCGAATGATTTGTCTTGCACTGGTTTCGACAGTGGTACCGAGAGCTGATCGTTCAGTAAGCAATGGCAAACTACTGAACGTAAAATTTGCCTATAAAAACCGCAACAGCCAATAAATGCTGAGGTTGGTTCTGCAACGTCATGTTAAGTAAACGCAACAAACTAACCGGTAGCATCAAAACTGGAACTCTCTTCGCTGACTACTAAAGATGAGACTGAGGACAAATGAAAATATCACGAGTGCTGTATGTCTATTTTGGACTCAGAATAATACAACACAATGTAGAGTAATAGTGGTCTTTGAGTGCAATCAACCGATTTTAAAATCAACCATCTCATCAGGATTTTACACACACTCACACACACGCGCTTACACACACACACTTACACACACATATTGTATAGATTGAGAGAATATGATGCGCAAAGAATATGAGCCTCCTTAAACATGTTCAGGGACCCCTGAAAAAAATTCAGTTGAAAATCATATCTCAGTCGATCAGCACAAGAATCAGCTGATAATTAAAGTGAGTCACTCAGTCAGTCTCTGAATGATGATAGTTTCTGTCCACATTTACTTTAAATACATCTTCCGCCTACATTATAGGAGAGAAAGTGTCAACAGTAGCTGCCATGAAGATGTTTTCCCGCCATCTGCTGCTGCTGGTCGTGGCTTGTGTGTGGGCCTCAGATCCAGTTATCAAATCTCCCGCTGGAACCTTCCTCGGCTCCACACTAACTGCCATGAATGGCCAGGTCTACAATGCATTTCGAGGCATCCCTTTCGCCAAACCGCCGATCAATGATCTGAGATTTCAACCTCCAGTTGCCATAGATCCCATTGGTAAGTCTGCTACAGATTATGTTCGTACGTCTGCTATGAGACAGTTGATCATTTTACCTATCTGGGTTCCACACTAAATAACAAACTATAGCTGGATCAAGAAATCGATATCAGGATAGGTAAGGAAGCAACAACAATGAGTAGATTAACACGAGTTTGGGAGAACAGAAAGCTCACGATTAAAACAAAAGACATCTCTATCAGGCTTGTGTTCTCAGCCCTCTGATTTATGGCAGTGAAACGTGGTCAACTTATTTGTACTAGGAGAGACGGCTAAAAAGCTTTCACATGCGATGACTGAGAAGAATATTTAGCAATAAGTGGCAGGATACAATCACAAACACTGAGGTATTGAAAAGAGCAGGTATTAAAACAGTCTTCTCAATGCCAAGTCTACGAATTCTCAGGTGGCTGGATCACACCTGGAGAATGGAGGATGACAGAATCCCTAAGGTAATCCTTTATGGTCAGCTAAAGACGGGTAGAAGATGTTGAAGCTGACCTCTACTACGATATAAAGACATGTGCAAGCGGGACATGAATTATACAGGTACTGAGGTGGACTCGTGTGAACAAAATGGAGGAAGCTCATTAGGAAGCGAATGAGAATGAAGGAAGAAATGATTGCAGAAAGGGTGAGAGATGGGCGTCTGAGAAGAACCAGACTAAATACAAAGGTTCACAAAACAGGTCCTGAAATCCTATGCTATTATAATTGTGGAAGACTTTTTTTTAACGAGGGCAGGTCTTGATAGTCACACTCGCCATCGCCATGGGCTATGAGTCCCATAACACTCCTCATAGCACAATATAACAATCTGGAAAGATGGAAAGGTGCCAATCATCATTGTATCCCTTACAGAATTTGCAGAATCAACGCCAGCATCTGTTAGCTGTTTAGATTTACTTAGCAGTTCTACGCTCAGTAGTTTGCCATTGCTTACTAAACAGTCAGCTATATATTCCTGTCGAAATTGACAGCAGCTGAATCGAAACAAATACCTTGGAATTACGAAGCATTATTTATGCAATCTTTACTCACATTTTCATTTATCAATATCGGTCTTGGAGAACATTTCACCCATTCAACTGAGATGTTTGAGAAAGACTGAGAACAAAACCAGAATAGATCGTGCCAGAAATGAAAAGCTTAGAAGAACTTGTAAAAAAAATACATATAATTAAATTCATTGGAAAAACTAAGAGCGAAATGGTTCGGCCACGAGAATGAATCTACTAATGTCAGCGTCGAGGATGTAGAACATGAAAATGTAAACATAAAAAAATGCAGAGGGATACCTAAAAGAAATGAATTGAAGGAGTCGCTGACATCGTAAGACTTCATAATATCACAGAATACTAAGCAACCGAACGAGCCCTAGCTCGGCTACATATCCTTTGTTCAACTCAACGAGTAGTGGCACAAGCGAAGAAGGAAATAGAATGAAAAGGGAGGTAACTAAAATTGTTAGCTCCACTTTTATTTTTACAATTATAGTTTTATCTTCTCCTACTACAGAGTATCATTATTTCGAAACACAAATTGCCTGAAGCAAATAGAAATGTTTGTCACTTTTTTATCCTGGCATATTCATCTTTGAAATAATTTGTAATTGCGTTGATCATTTGTGCACGACCTTCTGTTGCCTTGTTATCCCCAGATGGTTTGTACAATGCTACAGACTTCAAGCCTGCCTGTATTCAGATATATGTCCTGCCCACGCCATTTGATCTTGGACAGGAGGACTGTCTGTACTTGAACGTGTTCACACCGATTGGTTCCGACACAACTCTCGCAGATTTAAAGAAGGTCATACATCTGTTATGTTTGTTGGTGATCTGCAAAGTGCAGAGTTTGTGAAAATCATGTGTCCGTCTTGTAATGTTTAAAACAGTAACAGTGTTTCTGCCTAGGATAGTTCACATAGAAAACTGTGACTGGAGAAGACTGAATGAGATCAAAGCTGTACAGATAAGGTACTTTCGTCATATCAAGGAACTAATGTAAAGTAAAGCTATGCAGGTAAAGTACTTTCTTCATATCAAGGAACTAATGTAAAGTAAAGCTATGCAGGTAAAGTACTTTCTTCATATCAAGGAACTAATGTAAAGTAAAGCTATGCAGGTAAGGTACTTTCTTCATATCAAGGAACTAATGTAAAGTAAAGCTATGCAGGTAAGGTACTTTCTTCATATCAAGGAATAAATGTGAAACTATGCAAGTAAGGTACTTTCTTCATATCAAGGAACTAATGTAAAGTAAAGCTATGCAGGTAAGGTACTTTCTTCATATCAAGGAATTAATGTAAAGCTATGCAGGAAAGGTACTTTCGTCATATCAAGGAACTAATGTAAAGCTTTGCAAGTAAGGTACTTTCATCATATTAAGGAACTAATGTAGTTTAAAGCTATGCAAGTAAGGTACTTTCGTCATATCAAGGAACTAATGTAATTTAAAGTTGTGCAAGTAAGGTACTTTTTCATATCAAGGAACTAATGTAGTTTAAAGTTATGCAAGCAAGGTACTTTCTTCATGTCAAGGAACTAACGTAGTTGAAAGCTATGACAATGGGGCATCGGGCACATGAAGCTAGAATTATATTTTTGTGGACCCCGATGGGTGATGTGGTCAGCACCAGGCCGGTCGACTTTACTTCCCGGAACATTACCTGGAACCAAATTTAATGTGAGCAAACATGGAAGGCAAGTTAATTTTTTTTTTCTGTATCACACTGACAGAAAATATCACGTCTATTTCGTATCTATAAGATAAACTTAGTTGCGTATCCTTTACCAGACGTTGCATAACAAACCCCAGCGGTTTTTTTTTTTTCTTCTTTTTAGCTGTTGTGGTTTATCTAGGCAAATTTTACGTTCAGTAGTTTGCCAATGCTACTGAACGGTCAGCTCTCGGTACCTCTGTCGAAGCCAACGTAAGATACATTGTAAAAAATGGGCATTCTATTGTCTCACCAACTATAAGGATCAATTCTATTCTGTATATATAAGATACAGCACTCGATTATCTCACCGACTATAAGGATTGTTCCTACAGTGTCTCCATTTTGACTGTGTGCGCGTAACATAACTATGTACTGTCAAATGTATTCAGTTTTGTGTCTTCTTCTTCTGCCTTTCTATCCCCCCCCCCCCCATGGAGCATAGGCCCTCAACCAACTCACCCCAAGTCGTTCTTTCCCATTGCATGGAGTTCTCCCCATGTCCTCCCCATCTTTCTAACTTTATTCTCCAGCTCTCTTCTCCATGTGTTTTTTCGCCTTCCTTTATTCCTATGCCCCTGTGGGTTCCAATGCAAAGACATTCTAGTTATGCTGTTCTCCTGTTTTCCAAGTGTGTCCTATCCAACGCCAGCGTCTTTTCCTCACCTCTTGGTCCACCGGAGCCTGTTTAGTTCTCTCACAAAGCTCTACATTAGTTATTCTATCATACCATTTTATTCCCTCTATTCTGCGCAGGCACCAGTAAATGAGTGTCTGTAATTTATTGGTAATTGCCTTAGTTGTTCTCCATGTTTCTGCCCCGTACAAAAGCACTGATTTGACATTAGAACTTAAAAAATTTAGTTTAGTATTTCTTTTAATTTCTTTTCACCTACACAAATTCCACAGTGCTATGAAAGATCCTCTTGTCTTGTGTATTCCTATTTTAATATCTCTATCAGTTCCTCCAACTTTATCTACATTACTGCCCAAATAGGTGTACGACTCCACGTCTTGGAGTGGGGTGCCATTAAGAGAAACCACATTACTATTTGCCTGATTTATTCTCATTATCTTTGTTTTTCTTTTATGGATGCTGTGATCTCGCATCATGTATATTTAATTTATCTTGAATCTGATTCCGTGAATGAGACAGAAGAGAAAAAATTTCATCAGCGAAGTCCAGATCATCAAGCTGTTTTGTAGGTGTCCACTGAATTCCATTCTTGGTGTTAGCAGTTACTGTTTTCATAATCCAGTCTATAGCCATTAAAAATAAGAGAGGCGACAAAAGACATCCCTGTCGCACACCTGTTTTTATTTCAAATGTATCTGTTAGCTTTCCCTCATGAAGAACTCGACATTTCATGTCTTTATATGTTGCTTTTACTGAGTTAATAATTTTCTGTGGGATTCCATAGTGCCCCATCAATTTCCAGAGAGATTCCCTATCAATGCTGTCAAACGCTTTTTCATAGTCTATAAATCCAATTTAAAGTGGTAAGTTCAGTTCAATGCTTTGCTCTATTATAATACGTAATGTGGCTCTCTGGTCAGTACAGGATCTGTTTGACCGAAAACCTGCCTTTTCATCTCTTAGCTTTTTATCAATAGCATCGTTTTATCTTTCCAAAATATTTCTACTTAATATTTTTCCATGAACTGATAGCAACATAATTCCTCTATAGTTTTCACACTCCTGTTAAGTCACCTTTTTTGGGCAGTTTCACAAGATATCCTTCTCCAGTCTGCTGGTATTTCTTCGGTCTCCCAGACTTTACTAAATAATCTATGTAGTAATTCTGTTGATGTGTTTATGTTGGTCCTGATGGCTTCAGCTGGGATACCATCTGGGCCTGACGCCTTTCCTTCCTTAAGAAGATTTATAGCTTTTCTAATTTCCTCTTTGGATGGTATCTCACAGTTGATATCCAGTTCCATTTCTAAAGGCTGGATATCTGGCGGAACCTCTGGGCCTGGTTTATTTAGAAGCATTTCAAAATATTCAGCCCATCTGTCGATTTGATCTTTAGTGTTAGTAAGTACCTTTCCTTGACTATTTTTGATTGATCCAGTTGGCTGACTATATTTACCTACTAATTTTCTTGTGTTACTTCTGTAAAGTTCTCTGAGGTTTTATTTTGCGGCTGCTGTATCCGCTTCTTGTGCTAGATCATTTAGATATTTCACTTTATCTGCGCTTATACGCCTCCTAACTTCCTTATTGGCTTCTGTGTATTTATCCTCAGCTTTAGCTTTAGCAGCTCTAATTTTGCTATTGTTTAAGTCTGCCTTCTTACTTTTCCTATCTTCAATTAATTGAATGGTTTCTGGTGTTATATACGCTTTATGTTTCCGTTCTTTCTTGCCAAGAACTTCTACACAAGATTCATTTCAGATTCTTTTGATCTGATCCCAGCAGACTTCTGTGCTGACAATGACCAGTTTTGTGTAGTAATTTATTAATGCAAATTCCATTTATACTGTTCTCGGCAGGTTTTTGTATTTTTCCATGGAGGTGCAAACATACAGGGATTCCCTAGTGGTTATCTGCCAGGGACACTGGTGACAGAACAGGATATCATCGTTGTCACTGTCGCCTACCGTCTGGGCTACCTTGGGGTCTTGAGTACCATGACCCCAAGCTGTCAAGGCAATCTGAACCTCAAAGATCAGTTGATGTCTTTGGCTTGGGTTAAAAAGCACATCCAAGACTTCGGAGGAGACCCAGCTGCAGTCACTGTAAGGAACATTTTAAAGAATAGCTTCACATTGTAAATTCATATATGCTTTTGTTTTCTAATGTAATCTATATGTGGCACCATGGTTTGTGCAGTATCATTGTTGTTTTATTTGCATCAAATTTCTTCGTGTGGACACCGTGACCTTATTGGGAGGGAAAGGGGTGGATGGGTTGGGGTGGGGTGGGGTGGGATGGCTGACCCTCTGCCCCCAACACGCATGTCGTAAAGGTAGACTATTTAAGAGCGTTTCCTTTGAAGTCGGGGTGCATGTGCGTGAAAGGCGAGGAGTCCGCAGTCTGCATACAGATACACTTTATCTGTAAAACTGATGTGCACTCAAAACTTAAGTATAAGAAAAAAGACCAAAGACTAAAAGTGGATGAACGAAAAGTATTTTCAAGCTGGAGTTTATAGCCGCCGAACGCCAAGAAGAAGAGATAGTTTCCATCAGTGCTCACATACATTTCTTCATGGCAACGAGGATACGTCATGGTACATTGAACTTGAGCACTTCATCATAGGAGGTAAGAGTACTACCTCTCTTCCACAATAAGGTCTCCATTTTCACATATCAAAAGCTTATAATTTTCATGTTGCTGATCCAGCTGTAACACAAATCCATCCTCTCTCATCTGTTACTTCAAGCAATTTTCTCCTTTAGTGCTATCGTTTGAACCCTTTCAAACCTTGAGAGTTTTTAGTTTAAACAATAACTGCTTACAAATGGGGAAGTTGGAGAATTGCACGCCTGAAACTGAAAGAGTTAAAGTACATTTGTGTGATTTTATCCAGCAGAGGCATATTTCACATCTGTAAACTTTTTGCTTCCTTGTGATTTTTCAGATTGGAGGCCAGTCCGCGGGCGGATTCGATTCCTCTTTCTTGGCCCTGCTACCCCAATCTCGAGATTTATTTACCAGAGTTTATTGCGCGAGTGGAGCTACAGGATCTAAAAACACACTCTTGATCACAAACCCGAGACCTGATGCAATCAAAATCAGCCGGAAATTGGGTTGTCTCAGAGTTGAACAGCCAGACCCTGTTGCAGATTCCGAATTCGAGAAATTAGTGGACTGTCTGAAAAAAGTGCCCGCTGAAAATTTCGCCATCAATGAAACAACTGATATTCCTACTCTGCAGTCAACTTTATCTAACGATCTGTTCCCTAAAAAAATGGAAGAACTGCTCTCTGATGAGAACTACCTGAAATCTGTCAACTTCTTTGACAGGGATTATCTTGTCAGTGTCACTGACAATGAAGGCTACGTTTATAACCTTCTCTATAATTACATTCTATCTGTGTTGCCAGCAGAAATGGCCAGGCTTTTAACACCTCAAGTTATTTTATTTCAAACAATTCAATCGTTTATAGTACCAGCGTTTGGACCAGTCAGTCAGCAAGTGATACAGAAGGTGGCTGAGTACTACGGGAACAACTTTCACATGGATCCGCTTGCAGATTTTGTTAGTGATGCCATGTTCAACATCCAGTCCTTACAATTCGTGACTGCTGTTGCTGGTGGCCGTTCTTCACAAGACAGTCGAGTAAGTTTTTTTTTTCTCTAAACTTTCAATTAGTTTTTTATTGAATACCTAGAGTTCGACACGCACACACACACTAACACACCCACTCACGCACGCACACAAACGCACACATACACACACACACACACTCGTGTCATTTCATCTCTGATTACTACAGGTGTATGTATTGTGTCATTTCATCTCTGATTACTACAGGTGTATGTATTGTGTCATTTCATCTCTGATTACTACAGGTGTATGTATTGTGTCATTTCATCTCTGATTACTACAGGTGTATGTATTGTGTCATTTAATCTCTGTTTACTACATGTTTATGTATTGTGTCATGTCATCTGTGTTTACTACAGGTTTATGTATTGAGCCATTTCATCTCTGTTTACTACATGTTTATGTATCGTGTCATTCATCTCTGTTTACTACATGTTTATGTATCGTGCCATTTCATCTCTGTTTACTACATGTTTATGTATTGTGTCATGTCATCTGTGTTTACTACAGGTTTATGTATTGAGCCATTTCATCTCTGTTTACTACATGTTTATGTATCGTGTCATTCATCTCTGTTTACTACATGTTTATGTATGGTGCCATTTCATCTCTGTTTACTACATGTTTATGTATCGTGTCATTTCATCTCTGTTTACTACAGCTTTATGTATCATGTCATTTCATCTCTGTTTACTAAAGCTTTGTGTATCGTGTCATTTCATCTTTGTTTACTACAGCTTTATGTATCGTGTCATTTCATCTCTGTTTACTACATGTTTATGTATCGTGTCATTTCATCTCTGTTTACTACAGCTTTATGTATCGTGTCATTTCATCTCTGTTTACTACAGCTTTATGTATCGTGTCATTTCATCTCTGTTTACTACAGCTTTATGTATCGTGTAATTTCATCTCTGTTTACTACAGCTTTATGTATTGTGTCATTTCGTCTCTGTTTACTACATGTTTATGTATCGTGTCCTTTCGTCTCTGTTTACTTATCGTGTCCTTTCGTCTCTGTTTACTACAGGTTTATAATTTGAGCCATTTCATCTCTGTTTACTACAAGTTTATGTATCGTGCCATTTCATCTCTGTTTACTACAAGTTTATGTATCGTGCCATTTCATCTCTGTTTACTACATGTTTATGTATTGTGTCATGTCATCTCTGTTTACAACAAGTTTATGTATCGTGCCATTTCATCCCTGTTTACTACATGTTTATGTATTGTGTCATTTCATCTCTGTTTACTACATGTTTATGTATCGTGTTATTTCATCTCTGTTTACTACATGTTTATGTATCGTGTTATTTCATCTCTGTTTATTACATGTTTAGGTATTGTGTCATTTATTACATGTTTAGGTATTGTGTCATTTCATCTCTGTTTACTACAGGTTTATATATTGAGCCATTTCCTCTCTGTTTACTACATGTTTATGTATTGAGCCATTTCCTCTCTGTTCACTACATGTTTATGTATCATGCCATTTCATCTCTGTTTACTACAGGTTTATGTATTGAGCCATTCCCTCTCTGTTTACTACATGTTTATGTATCGTGCCATTTCATCTCTGTTTACTACATGTTTATGTATCGTGCCATTTCATCTCTGTTTACTACATGTTTATGTATCGTGTCTTTTCATCTCTGTTTACTACATGTTTATGTATCGTGTCTTTTCATCTCTGTTTACTACAGGTTTATGTATCGTGCCATTTCATCTCTGTTTACTACATGTTTATGTATCATGTCATTTCATCTCTGTTTACTACAGGTTTATATATTGAGCCATTTCCTCTCTGTTTACTACATGTTTATGTATTGAGCCGTTTCCTCTCTGTTCACTACAGGTTTATATATGAAGCCATGTCCTCTCTGTTTACTACAGGTTTATATATTGAGCCATGTCCTCTCTGTTTACTACATGTTTATGTATTGTGCCATTTCATCTCTGTTTACTACATGTTTATGTATCGTGTCTTTTCATCTCTGTTTACTACATGTTTATGTATCGTGTCTTTTCATCTCTGTCTACTACAGGTTTATGTATCATGTTATTTCGTCTCTGTTTACTACAGGTTTATGTATTGAGCCATTTCCTCTCTGTTTACTACAGGTTTATGTATTGAGCCATTTCCTCTCTGTTTACTACAGGTTTATGTATTGAGCCATTTCCTCTCTGTTTACTACAGGTTTATGTATTGAGCCATTTCCTCTCTGTTTACTACAGGTTTATATATGAAGCCATTTCCTCTCTGTTTACTACAGGTTTACATATTGAGCCATGTCCTCTCTGTTTACTACAGGTTTATGTATTGAGCCATTTCCTCTCTGTTTACTACAGGTTTATATATGAAGCCATGTCCTCTCTGTTTACTACAGGTTTATATATTGAGCCATGTCCTCTCTGTTGACAGGTACATTTCTTTCAATTCGCCTATTCACCAGAATATGTCCTTGACCCTTCTAACGGGTTTCCACATGCCTTTGACCTCGTCTACTTATTTGACCTCGACATGGAGTTTGTGATTAAGTTAGTACCGGCGAAGGTCAGCATTCGTTATTTTTTTTACTTCAGAAACGTTTTGTTTTATAAACATTATTATACTTTGTTAGATGTGGTTTCAAACAGAATAACGAGAACTCTACAGACTTTGACAGAAACCAGAGCTGGCGTTCTTGGATCATGCTTGCAGTTATCATCACCCGAATTAGTAACACATTTTCTTGTGGACATCAAACTGCAACACCGAGACCTGGGGAGTCAGACACCTTAGGGACTACCATCCCACACCTACTGGGGGGAGTCAGACACCTTGGGGACTACCATCCCACACCTACTGGGGGGAGTCAGACACCTTGGGGACTACCATCCCACACCTACTGGGGGGAGTCAGACACCTTGGGGTCTACCATCCCACACCTACTGGGGGGGGGGGGGGGGAGTCAGACACCTTGGGGAGTACCATCCCACACCTACTGGGGGGAGTCAGACACCTTGGGGACTACCATCCCACACCTACTGGGGGGAGTCAGACACCTTAGGGACTACCATCCCACACCTACTGGGGGGAGTCAGACACCTTGGGGTCTACCATCCCACACCTACTGGGGGGAGTCAGACACCTTGGGGACTACCATCCCACACCTACTGGGGGGAGTCAGACACCTTGGGGACTACCATCCCACACCTACTGGGGGGAGTCAGACACCTTGGGGACTACCATCCCACACCTACTGGGGGGAGTCAGACACCTTGGGGTCTACCATCCCACACCTACTGGGGGGGGGGGGGAGTCAGACACCTTGGGGACTACCATCCCACACCTACTGGGGGGAGTCAGACACCTTGGGGACTACCATCCCACACCTACTGGGGGGAGTCAGACACCTTGGGGACTACCATCCCACACCTACTGGGGGAAATAAGCGTGACAAGTTCTATCACATGTTCGGCATCTGAGAAAAGATGCAGGTCATTCAGCAAGAGACTATATTTTATACATGTGCCTCGTGCCCTCAGTTAGTAGGATCAGACTTCGCTCAGTGAGTAGTTATGGTGGTTGTGGTAGTGATGACGTCGGCGGTGGTGATGGTAGTGGCTGTCTTCGTCGCTGTCATAGCTGTAGTAGCGACTAGTGTGTAAAGTCCACAGTGGTAGCAGCAATAGGAACAACCGCAGTACTAGTAATAATGACTATAGGAGTAACAGCAACAGCAGCAGCTGTCCTTATATATGTAAACGTGTTTTTAGGAGTAACCGATGTAGATTTAGTTACAAAAGTGGTTGTGATTGTGTTTGTTGTCGTGGAAGAAGACACGCTTAACTGTTGTGATTGTGTCTGTTGTAGTGGAAGAAGAAACGTTTAACTGTTGTGATTGTGTTTGTTTTAGTGGAAGAACAAACGTTTAACTGATGTGATTGTGTTTGTTGTAGTGGAAGAAGAAACGTTTAACTGTTGTGATTGTGTTTGTTGTAGTGGAAGAAGAAACGTTTAACTGTTGTGATTGTGTTTGTTGTAGTGGAAGAAGAAACGTTTAACTGTTGTGATTGTGTTTGTTGTAGTGGAAGAAGAAACGTTTAACTGTTGTGATTGTGTGTGTTGTAGTGGAAGAAGAAACGTTTAACTGTTTTGGTTGTGTTTGTTGTAGTGAAAGAAGAAACGTTTAACTAGTTGTAGCTGTAACCTACAGATGATGAGACATGAAAGGCTTGTTTAATATACTTGGTGACTAAGAGAAGTTCAAACCGCCAGGACCACACACAGAACGATAAACATCTGGTGACACAAAGTGAAACCATTCGTATACAAATCAGCTGGGTACAAGTCCCAGGAACCTCGTTCAACTGTTAAGTTATATTTGGGCCCCTGCCAACAGGGGGCATGGGCTTTACAGTTAAAACAAAAATAATGCGTCCCATATTGGGGGTATGGGGTGGGGGGGGGGGGGTGCAATGTAATGTATAATCAGTATATTTGGTAAAGAAAATGTGCCAGTACTCCATTCATACATTTTCTTGTACACAAAATTCTATATTCACAGGTGGACGGCAGCAAATGGAACAAGAATGATGACTTGCTCAGGCAGAAGTTCATAAAACTAGTTGCTGATTTTATCAAAACAGGGTTTGTATTTTTCCCTAGTTATAGTAATTCCTTTTCTAAGTAAGAGCACAGAAGAATATGACATTCAAAGGGAAGGAAAAGGGGAAAAAGGGGGGGGGGGGGGAGATTAACGGCCCCTTTCAAGCCAATCGCGAACTAGACAAATTTGCTTGCTTCCAATTTTTATAGATGAATCGGCAATAATCTGGTTTAGTGGTCATAACAAACTGACCGCATTTATTTCCCTGATATTTTCTATTACATATTAGCGTGGGTCGACCATTTTGTTTTCTAAATTCATCTGATTCGGATAGGAACCCAAGAACTTCCCGACGGCAAGCAGTAGTTGTAGTAGTAACAGCAGCAGCAGTAGTAGTGGTTGTGGTGGTGATGGTAGTAGTAGTGGTTGTGGTGGTGATGGTAGTAGTAGTGGTTGTGGTGGTGATGGTAGTAGCTGAAGCAGCAGTAGTAGTGGTTGTGGTGGTGATGGTAGTAGCTGAAGCAGCAGTAGTAGTGGTTGTGGTGGTGATGGTAGTAGCTGAAGCAGCAGTAGTAGTGGTTGTGGTGGTGATGGTAGTAGCTGAAGCAGCAGATGCGTTGATTGAGTTTTGAAAGTACTTATCAACACTTTATATTCTCCTTATAACCCAGAATACTGAATATTTTTTTTTTCAAATTCTAAATATTACTACTACATGTAACTTTGCAAAAAGTTTATTATTCAACCTGAGATTATGTGGGAAAGTGTAGATGCGTGAAGTTTGTGGGCCTGTGTGTAAGTGGTGTGTGTGTGTAAGTGATATGTGTGTGTTCCAGATTTCACGGCCCAGTTTAACAAGAGATGTCAGACTACGTAAACTGGTTCCATCCCCGTGTGGTTTCCACAGCCTCATTTGGGAGAAGGTCCCGGGGGAGGGGGGGGGGAGGAGGGTAGACCCACTGTTCTTCTTACAAGCATGTCCTAAACGACGACTAGTAAGGGATGTTTCAGTCAAAGGCGTACATCTGCTTGAAAGGCAAGGTAGGTCACCACTGTGAAGGTCTCGGATAGGGAACATATTTTGGATCTTTTCTCCAGGCAATGCCGGCGTGGTGGATAATGAACAGACAGATAGATTGGCTGGATCTACATCACTGGGTGGTGAATAAATACATGACAAGGCAGATGTGGTCAAGGCCCTTTTGAAACAAGCAACGGAATCAGTAGAGAAACAAGATTATTATGGCCTGGAGAGAATGAGGCACCTGGGTGTAATCAGAGGGTCTGGCCGGCTCACTACACTCAGAGGAAAGGCAAGACGGACACATAACCCGATTGTGACCGGTACCATCAGTACTAGAACTCTGCGCTGGCTGCTGAAAATGAGGACGGAGCACGCATGGAAATGCCCCGAGTGCTGTGATGTCAATTCTTGACTCAACTCAACTCGGGAGGCAAGGAACAGTTCAATAAAGCAGATGACCAGCGTGGATGTGCACGCAAAACTCTGGTTATAGAACAAGAGCAGTCTAAAAGTGGACGAACAACCACGACTTGTGTAGAAGCTTTGGCTATCTTCCGAATAACGGTCCCAAATTATCGAGGTCAAGAAATAAACCCTAACAGGGCCTCAGTAACATGAAAATTTCAAACTTCCGGCGACTTAAATTGCGCACTTCCGGCGGCCACCGCCGCTACGAGCGGCGTGGATAGGGACTAAATTAGATGGCTGGGACTCACGAGCAGCAGCTACCGCATCTCCTGCAGCTTTCTTCATTTTATTTACTCGTGAGTCTCAGCCATCTAGTTTAGCCCCAATCCATGCAGCGCGTAGCAGCATGGGAGATACTCTCATTGGTGGCGGAAGTCCGCAATTTACATGTGACTGAGACCCTGTTAGGGTATATTTTTGTCCTCAATAATTTGGGACCGTTAATCAGAAGATAGCCGAAGCTTGGACTTGGTGTAGAAATATGAACTGGATGTAATGTTGAATGCCTAAACTCTGCAAACTCTGTGCTTGACTAAATGTCTATGAGACGGACGATGTTCTCATTTACCCAACAGGGTCCTATTAGGATAACACCAGGGTCCTAATGGAGCAGTGGTGCGCAATACAAGACTTATATTGTCTTTTAGCCTCTCTGACCCACCTTTACGTGGTGGACCTTTTTTTCCACAGCAGTCCAGTGGAAAATGTTGCACTGTGTAATGAATTTTTAGGTAACAAGAACTGATTAATACTGACAGATCTAGGAAAGATAAATCAATAGCGAAGCAAATATCAAAACAGTTGAGAGAACTGAAACTTATACATTCCAGCTCTAAAACACAATCCAAACAACATGTGCATCCAGCGAGAGGTTGTCTAAACTTAACCTTTTTTTGTGTGTGTGCATATTTCAGGAACCCAGCCAAATCCCTGACCTCTGAGCTGCCCTCAGGCTGGCCTGGGTTTGACCAGAAACAGCAGCAGTACCTGGAGTTTGGGCTCAACTTGACAGTCAAGCAACATTTTGTCAGCGACAGAGCACAGCTGTGGTCAGAGCAGATCCCCAAGTGGATCCAGGAGTTCCCTTTAAATCCTCCAGTTAAAGAGAGTTCTGAAGCAAATTTGTCTGTTCGAAACAATTGTTACCGTAAACTAATAGTGGTTGTTTTCATAGTTCAAGTGATATCTCTGTTGAGTGCATTCAATAAGTAGTGGTAGTCATTCTTTCACATGTGTCGTGTTCAACCCTTCTGGTTTATAACTAGGTTATACAGGGGTTGTGTCTGTTCACATACTGGATATTTATTTTTGTCCACTATTATTACTTATATAATATTGCACAAATTATTACTGATTATTGTTTTACGTTTAAGAGATTATAAGTTTTAAGAGTACTATACATAAATTATTAACTTTTACAAATTTGTGATATTATTATACATTTCAATTGTAAGTTTCTCGCCTGAATACGAGACCAGGCAGGCCTTCACACAAAGTCTTCAAGGATACATCACAGATTGCACGGAACTTGATAAATTGCTATCTATTAATTTACCAGTCTCTAAGCTGTCCAGTCCATCTGCCACAGTTCACGTTAATTCTGCTAGAGGTAACCTAACAACTATCTGGTTTGCTTCCTGGCCACACGAACAACTCAACCAACCGCAGACAGTTGTGAGTATAGCTACCCCAAAATGATTCGCCACACTTGTCTCACATAGGATTACACAGGCAACAAATGTATACCTTCAACACACCACCCACCGGCCCATTCCAGCATTCGCTCCTTTCCTTGATAAAAAACACAATCTGGTCATCTTTACACAAGGAGCCTCTAACGATAAATGCCCCAACAGCCATTCTCTGCCCTGAAGTGTTGGCCAGCCACGCGTTACATCCACAGTTCACCTTTCATGTAATGGCAGCTTTCTAATTTAGAAAAAAAATTTGTTTCTAACGCAAAATTTTCTCGCAGTCTACTGTCCTCATTATAGAACAGGTACTGATCGTCTGCAAATAGTAGCTTGTTCATTGTTATTATCATTATTAGTTGGGTTGTACTAGAGTGCATAACAATACAGTAGTAATTGTTAGAAATACCAGTCACTTTTTGCATAACATTATATTACTTAACTAATCACTAGAAGAAAAACTATTATGTTGTGTGATGACAATGTCAGTTTCAGTTTTTCCATTTTTTGTAAACTCGTGTATCAATTTACTGCAACATTTCTTTTAATAGAATGGTTTTTTAAAAAAAATGAAATATGAGCTTGAAACTTCCAGTTACTAGTATTTGTCTACTTAATTAATATTTCTATTTAATTCTTGATTTTTTAAAATTTGAATTACTTGTATATTCAATGTTAAAAAAATAAAATGTAAAATTCCATTGTTTGAGTTTTCTTTTAATTTCTAACGATAACTGTCCATTTTCTATGCCAAATACTTCATTTTAAGACTGGATACCAAATCTGTGAAATGGTTGTCTTTCCCCAAATGTGTTCAGTTTTGAATTTGTTTTGTTGCAATAAGAGTCATTAGAGTACACTCTTGGGTTTCAGTTCGCATATTTGTTTATTCTAGGTTGTAATTTACAATTGTAAATTTCCTTCTAATCCAAAATTTGTGAATTATTTTAAAAATCATAACTGCTTTTAGGACCTCCTACTCAAAGGCCTCCAAGTGCTTGTATTGAGCTGGAGCTACCTGTGTGACATGTAAAAAACTGACAACAGAGCTAACCTTTGTGACAAGAAAGAGAACTGACAACAGAGTTAACTTTTGTGACATGTAGAGAAATGACAACAGAGTTAACCTTTGTGACATGTAGAGAACTGACAACAGAGTTAATCTTTGTGACATGTAGAGAACTGACAACAGAGTTAACCTTTGTGACATGTAGAGAACTGACAACAGAGTTAACCTTTGTGACATGTAGAGAACTGACAACAGAGTTAACCTTTGAGACATGTAGAGAACTGACAACAGCGGTAACCTTTGTGACATGTAGAGAACTGACAACAGCGGTAACCTTTGTGACATGTAGAGAACTGACAACAGGGTTAACCTTTGTGACATGTAGAGAACTGACAACAGAGTTAACTTTTGTGACATGTAGAGAACTGACAACAGCGGTAACCTTTGTGACATGTAGAGAACTGACAACAGCGGTAACCTTTGTGACATGTAGAGAACTGACAACAGAGTTAACCTTTGTGACATGTAGAGAACTGACAACAGAGTTAACCTTTGTGACATGTAGAGAACTGACAACAGAGTTAACATTTGTGACATGTAGAGAACTGACAACAGAGTTAACCTTTGTGACATGTAGAGAACTGACAACAGAGTTAACCTTTGTGACATGAAGAGAACTGACAACAGCGGTAACCTTTGTGACATGTAGAGAACTGACAACAGAGTTAACCTTTGTGACATGTAGAGAACTGACAACAGAGTTAACCTTTGTGACATGTAGAGAACTGACAACAGAGTTAACCTTTGTGACATGTAGAGAACTGACAACAGCGGTAACCTTTGTGACATGTAGAGAATTGACAACAGCGGTAACCTTTGTGACATGTAGAGAACTGACAACAGAGTTAACCTTTGTGACATGTAGAGAACTGACAACAGCGGTAACCTTTGTGACATATAGAGAATTGACAACAGAGTTAACCTTTGTGACATGTAGAGAACTGACAACAGCGGTAACCTTTGTGACATGTAGAGAACTGACAACAGAGTTAACTTTTGTGACATGTAGAGAATTGACAACAGAGTTAACCTTTGTGACATGTAGAGAACTGACAACAGCGGTAACCTTTGTGACATGTAGAGAACTGACAACAGCGGTAACCTTTGTGACATGTAGAGAACTGACAACAGCGGTAACCTTTGTGACATGTAGAGAACTGACAACAGAGTTAACCTTTGTGACATGTAGAGAACTGACAACAGCGGTAACCTTTGTGACATGTAGAGAACTGATAACAGCGGTAACCTTTGTGACATGTAGAGAACTGACAACAGAGTTAACCTTTGTGACATGTAGAGAACTGACAACAGCGGTAACCTTTGTGACATGTAGAGAACTGACAACAGCGGTAACCTTTGTGACATGTAGAGAACTGACAACAGAGTTAACCTTTGTGACATGTAGAGAACTGACAACAGAGTTAACCTTTGTGACATGTATAGAACTGACAACAGCGGTAACCTTTGTGACATGTAGAGAACTGACAACAGCGGTAACCTTTGTGACATGTAGAGAACTGACAACAGAGTTAACTTTTGTGACATGTAGAGAACTGACAACAGCGGTAACCTTTGTGACATGTAGAGAACTGACAACAGCGGTAACCTTTGTGACATGTAGAGAACTGACAACAGAGTTAACCTTTGTGACATGTAGTGAACTGACAACAGAGTTAACTTTTGTGACATGTAGAGAACTGACAACAGCGGTAACCTTTGTGACATGTAGAGAACTGACAACAGCGGTAACCTTTGTGACATGTAGAGAACTGACAACAGCGGTAACCTTTGTGACATGTAGAGAACTGACAACAGCGGTAACCTTTGTGACATGTAGAGAATTGACAACAGAGTTAATCTTTGTGACATGTAGAGAATTGACAACAGAGTTAACCTTTGTGACATGTAGAGAATTGACAACAGAGTTAACCTTTGTGACATGTAGAGAACTGACAACAGCGGTAACCTTTGTGACATGTAGAGAACTGACAACAGCGGTAACCTTTGTGACATGTAGAGAATTGACAACAGAGTCCCTTAGTTTGAATGCACAAATATACTTGAAACTGTGCAAATTTGCGTTCCTTTACAAAAATACTTATTTTTAATTCATTGTGTATGAAACTAAGGTGTTTTGCACCCCCCAAAAAAAAAATCTGATTTTTGACAGCAAATGGTCTATGTTCTTCAAGCCAGTCTGACTTTGTCAAGTGGTTTTTTTGTAAATAATGCAATTTTATGTATACGTTCCCAATAATATTTGATTATACCTAATAACTGAGCATTAGTATATGTGTAAGTAAATAATGCGGATACAAACAATACATTGCACAATTTATTGCCAGTCATATTTATCTGTATCTCATCAGATGCGTTACTACAGAGTTACATCAATATAAAATAAAGCACAAAACTGAATAAATTCAACTGAAATGCGAATTTTCTTCGATACATTGTCTTTCTTTCATGGCCGCCAGAAGCTCACCGTAGTCCCGTGACCTACCAGGGTAAGTTCAAATATACAATAAATTACATCTGCTTACAAAGGACGGGGTTGTTGATATGTGTATTTGCCTGATGTTAACTACTTTTTGTTTGTCTGTGTAGAGTGGCATTTGTATTTATCTAAAGGTAAAACGCGTCAATCGTGGCTTAGGCGTTGCGAGTCCGACTCGTAATTCCAACGTATTGCGATAGAAAACCCACTGCTGGCTGCGTGGATTTTTATCATTGTGTGGAGCGTCGCAGGTCGACCCAGCCTAAAATGTGTACCAGGATGTATGTCCTGGGGAAGTAAAGACGACCGGAGTAATGCTGACCACATTACCTACTGAGTGCTGATTGGTCTAAAAGACATGCATGCTCTTCCCATATGCCCAAGGCAGGCGTAAAAAGGGATCTTTACTTTTTACAAGGTCAAACAATTATTCCATGACAATATAAAACAAATGATACAAAAATATAAAACTGATCAGAGGACATGTGTAAGGAAGGTAAAGAAAAGAACTGTATGTATCTTTTCTATCTATCTTCTTTCACCCCAACAGGAAATCACACAAGCAATAAACACCCGATGACACAATGTGCCATCATGTGGGTGAGGATCACCCGTGCAGAGGTCCCAGAAACAGCGTTCAGCGATTAGACCATATTTATGACCGGGCTATATTGCGGCCCCTGACAAGAGTCAGAGTAGGGCTTCACATAACGAAATATTTGCATCCCACAAGGGGATGACAGGGTACAAGTCACTGAGCTTATTCCACTATGAGTTCAAAAGCAATGCAAAGTATAAATCAAAATTAGAACAGTAACAAAAACAACAATTTAACAAACACTACCCAGGTGATTGACATAAAGACCATCCCTCCGTAATAGCCCGCCACTTTATAAAATCTGGACACATTGTTACCAAGGACAACGCATTTCAAATTGAGGGGAGACCAGTAAAAATGTCTATTCATGAACAAGGCGTGCACGCACGAGAGAAAGTGAACGCGTGGGTTACTGTGTGACGGGCTGAAAGTATGACTAACGAGATAAACAGAGAAAGTGTGAATTAAGTGACAGAGTGATTCTCGGGTAACATCAGCCACCCGCATAAGTGTGATCCTCGAGAACGCCCATATGAGCGTGAGTCTCGAGAACACCCACAGGGTCATGATTCACGAGAACGCCCATACGAGCGTGCCTCTCGTGTAGACATCATCCACCTACACAGATTTGAGGGGGATAAATTGGAGGGCTGAGTAGCCACTCGGAGGCAATCGAGAAGCAAAGAGAGAAGCGAGAAGAGAGAGAGAGAAAGCGAGAGTCAGAGACCAAGTCAGGGTCCGTGATATCTCTCGCGAGTCTAACAGACAAGAATACCGTCCGACTATCAGGCATTTAGGTCTGAGTGAGTGTCGAGGTTGCGAACTGAACGAAGATTTGGTCCCGCTGGCAAAGTAAGTCCAGGGGACGGAAGGCTCCAGTAGTACCTGTTCTGGGTGGCGACGTAGTGAAACGTAGGAGGACCACTAATGAAACAGGACAGGGTGGAGTGGTACATACGAGAGCTGTGTGCTAGAGGCACATCTGCGACTGAGGTGCAATCTATTTCTTTCAAAGGTGCAACCAATCTGCGACTGAGGTGCAATCTATTTCTTTCCAATGTGCAACCCAACTTCTAACAAGATGAAAGCAATCTCCCACCAAGGAGCAACCAATGTCCTACCAATGTACAATCAAACTCCTACCAGGGTAAAACTTATCTCCTACCAAGTTGCAACCAAACTTCTACCAATGTGCAATTAATCTCTTTCCAAAGTGCAACCAATTTCCTACCAAGGTGCAACTAATCTGCTACCAAACTGTCAATCACAGGATAACCTGGAAGCATATTTGTCCAGGCACATATGTTGCATTACAAAAGTAAACATTCAACAGTATTTTCTGTGCTGTGGAATGTTAAACATTTGTCCCTATGGCATAATATTTTCATCTCATCTACGTCACATCAAAAGTTATAATAATTACCTTTATACATGGCAAAAAAATCAGTTTTATAATCCTTAAAAATAATATTGACATTAACTGCTTAACCTCGAGACCAGTCATTTTACTCCGTGATCTCATAAATCAGCTAGTTGAAAGTCAGGTGCACTTGTTTAGCCACACACAAAAGTCCAGATTAGAGGCTTCCAACAGGTACTCCGTCGAGCCCTAAAGGCAGCACAAGGGAACATATTTATCAAATGAATGAAAGTGGAGATTAAAAATAAACAATTAGTATCAGACAAAGACAATTTGTAAAAGTACATTATGGGATGGGGGGGGGGGGGGGTTTGGCTGGGTCATGCTGAAACCACCAGCTCCAGAATTGTTGTAGTGCGAGATCCGGACGGGCAGACAACAAGAGTACACTGGACGCCATCCGGTCACGCGCACTGTGTCAAATGCCTTTCCTGGACCTGAATGTTCGAGTGATTTCATGGAACTGCATTCTGGGAGAAGGCCTGCCAAAAGAAAAAAAAAAAAAAACACAAACGAAGATAAGAAAAGAGTTATGTATACACAGAAAAAACGTACACAGATGTAGATTTACACAAAGAGAAAATACACACAAAATATTGCACACAGAAAACACATACAAATGTACATAAAACGCATAGAAATAACACACAGAAAAAGACACAGAACACATTAAACACACATACATACACACATACACACACACACACAAAGAGAACACACAAAGAAGAACATCAGAAATCACACACAAACTCACAAACACACACACACACACACACACACACACACACACACACACACACACACACATACAAAAAACACTGAACATACACTGAAAAGACACAGAACACACACTTTAAAAAGACAGAAAACATGCAGAAAACAGAGAAATAGAAGTCATGCAAGCAAAAAACACATACAAAACACATACAAAACTCACACAAACACACTGAAAATACACTGAAAAGACACAGAACACACACTTTAAAAAGACAGAAAACATGCAGAAAACAGAGAAAATAGAAGTCATGCAAGCAAAAAACACATAGAAAACACATAAAAAACTCACACACACACACACACACACACACACACACACACAAATAAAACACAGAAAACCCAAACAAAGAAAATACACACACATGCCACTTGCAGAAAACACATGGAAAACTCGCACAGGAAACACACACACACATACACACACGTACTTCATTCTACGAGTACAGTTTCATCATGAACGCTGGTGGTCGTCACTGGGGCTACGGCTGGTGCTTCTATCGACGTTGTGGGCAGGCAGCCAGTCGCTCTGCGACGAGAGACTGATGTTAACTCTCTGTGACATGAGTCTTACACACTTGTGGTTCTGTTTTGAAGCAGGGCAACGACACAACGCCAAGTAATATTATTTTATAACACCTTACTTGCTTCAGAAAATCTGTGAGTGTCTCATACAAGAGTGAAGCATTGCATCGTCTACTAAGAATAGTTTTTTTCTTCTCTGCATCGCCTTAAAGTGCTTCTGCTTCTGCTTTTTCAGAGTCTTCACTTCCTCTTTTGCCACTCCGGTTATCGATGGCGATATAAGCTTCTGCTTCTAGTTCTCCTGGCCCCTTGGCCGTAAATACATCGCTGTGTTGTAGAGTTTCTCTGATGTTATCTCTCCGCCTTATTTACCTACCTTGTGTTCTACGTCCTTTCCCTCTTTTGATTATGCGTTGTATGGTGCTGTGTCACCAAGTATTCTATGTAAATGGGCAGACCATTTTAAATGCTGCCTATGTATGCAATTTAAAACTGTGTGCTGACTTTTTCGCTCGTGACATCATTTCTGATCGATCTCCTGCGGTCACTCCTGCAGCCTTTCTCAGACATCTTATCTTAACAGTGCAGTCCTCCTGGATGTATAGCTGGCCACAAGTTGTTGCCCATGTGTGGTTCTCGTTAGAATCTGAACTGAATAATTATCAAGTTTTGATTTCTTCTCAATTATTAGAATTTCTTTTACTGCTACAATTGCTTTTTGTTTTTAAATACTAAGAACTTAGAATATTCAACAAATTATACCCTCCCTGCATAGAAATATCGAATGTCTGGTAAAATGTATATTATATTTAATTAACTTTCACCCCCCCCCCCCTTCTTCCCATTCCCGCTTGCTAGCTGGGAAATAGTCCACGACTCAAATCAGTATGTTGCTACAAAATAGTTGCATTCTCTCAAAATGTAAATTGTTATTTCCTTGCGGGTGCTTAACCGTAGACTTTTTAATGCTGTTTAATATTATTTCACACACACACACACACTCGCGCGCGCGCGCACACACACACACACACACATATATATATATACATTATTATTTACATAATTACTAATAAGTACTTACACTTGATGTTCCTACCCTTAGAAATGTTGTAAGGAGACTGAGTCTCCTTTGATTGTTTTGATGTTTTATTTGTGACGACGCCCCTGCTTTGCATTCGCGTAAGTATTTCAATAAGGCTTCGTTGTGTCCCTCGCCCCTAACCATTCGCGATGTTTTCATGAAAGGGTTTATTTCCAACACCAAAACTGCGTCCCAGTCAGCAAACCCTGCACACCGTTCTCTGACTTGATTGAAACCTACATGTTCGTTTGCTACAGCTGCTGCGTCGGAGTTGGGTGTGTCTAACAGTATAATAGCGGGTTTAACGTTGTTAATGCCACTAGGCTGCTGGTTATTTCTCACAGACAAGGTAATGAAACAGTTCTGCAGTCGTGATAACTGTCTGTACTGTATTCATTTTCCAGGAGTTCTGATGTCCTAGCTGTCATTAGATTGACTTGACATTACAATGCTAAACCTCAAAGTTGATCTTGCTTACAATATGCTTGACATTAATTTGAGTGTATCTTTTCTACAAAACTGTTTTACAATATCTTCTTCTTCTTCTTCTTTTTCTTCTTCTTCTTCTTCGCGATCAACGGCTGTAAACTGAGGTGGACAATTCTTGTTGTTCGTCCACTTACTCACTCTAATCCTGTTCCAGAACATGAGTGTTGCATGCTCATCCATTTTAGCCTAAATCTGATTAGTCTGTAAGCAGACTACTGGTACTTTGCCTCTCCGATAAATGGGACCCATTTAAGGCTGGCTGCGACGCCCCATACCACGATAAAATCCACGCAGCCAGCAGTGGGTTTCGATCGTGGTACTTTGGAATTACGAGCCAGACCCTCAACGCCTAAGCCACGGACGCCGCTTGCACAACAGTAGCAGTTGTATACAATGAATCAGCCGTTTATTGAACCAACTGATTGTCATTTATATACTGTTGAATCGGCAAAACTCAAAAGACCACGAGAATATCAGGTAAAAAGATGTGTCGATAAACATGCACACTGTACAGGTAGCCAAAGAGGAGCATTAAACCAACACAGAACTGGTGTTATCACTCGCCACACGCTGAAGGATATGCTGAAAATGGGGTCCAACCGCTTATGGACTTGTCCGATGAGCAATAAGGGTAATCTTTCCACTAACTAACTAATTATACCGGGAACAGTTGGCAATTTGCTGGACGGTGAAGCGGCTGTGAAAAAACCTTACCTAAAACACGCAAATCTTCAAAGTGAGTCGATCAGCCAGTCTTGTGGTTTATGTTAGCCTGTTTCCCATATTTTTGTTTACTTTGCGTACTTCTTCTTACACACTATAGGATAGAAGGTGCCAACAGCTCCCGCTATGAAGATGTTTTCCCCGCCATCTGCTGCTGCTGGCCGTGTCTTGTGTGTGGGCCTCAGATCCAATCATCAAATCTCCCGCTGGAACCTTCCTCGGCTCCACACTAACTGCCAGGAATGGCCAGGTCTACAACGCATTTCGAGGCATCCCTTTCGCCAAACCTCCGATCAATGATCTGAGATTTCAACCTCCAGTTGCCATCGATCCCATTGGTAAGTCTGCTACAGATTATAAGTTTGCTATAGGTGTGTTTTGTAGGTTTGCTATTGATGATCCTGGTTAATCTGCTATCGTTTGTTGATGCCACCTTTCCATCTTCACAGACTATAGTGGTTAAGTGTGCTACAGGGAGGCAGGTGAATGCCAGCCCATGAAGACCCAATGAATGCCAACGATGTAGTTCCTCCTCCTCACAGCACACAGCCTGGGCAGTATCGTAGACTCCGTGTGTTGCCACTACAGTATGATCCCTCTTTCCACCTGCTTTATTTAGTCTAACAACAATTTACCGCGAATAGATTTTAAGTCTGTCTCTCTCACTCTCTTTGCACCTGCCTTGTTAACTTTAGAAGAAACGTTACCTGGATAGGTTTTAGATCCAGTTGATAAATCTGTTTTAATTCAGAGTGGTAAATACTAGACCATAAAGGTGAGCCTGCTATCGATCGAGTTGTTAAGTCTGTTATAGATCACATTGTTAGGTCTGCTATTTATCACATTCTCAAGTCTGCTATATATTAAATTGTTAAGTTTGCTGCTATAGATCACATTGTTAAGTCTGCTATAGATCACATTGTTAAGTCTGCTATAGATCACATTGTTAAGTCTGCTATACATCACATTGTTAAGTCTGCTATAGATCACATTGTTAAGTCTGCTATAGATCACATTGTTAAGTCTGCTATAGATCACATTGTTAAGTCTGCTATAGATCACATTGTTAAGTCTGCTATATATCACATTTCCCCGCTTGATCGAGCTGGCCAGGCCAACCAGGTAATAATCTCTTTACCTCCGTCTTGCTTGCTCTCTTTCCATCAATGTGGCCAGCTGTTACCAAATTCTCGAGTCCACTCTTTCTCAAAACGTGACCAAAAAGCATATGCAGTCGATGTCCAAATGTTCTAATAAGTTTTTGACTTTCATCTGTGTCGATGAGTACTGCTTCGTTTGTTTCTCTTTCCTTCTATTTTATTCTTTTTCAGGGATGGCATCTCTGTCGCAAGTAAATATTTTCCTGTCTTGTTCGCGTGTTGGCCATGTTTCACATGTACATAGCAACACTAGCTCTACATACCGACTGAACACTCCCCCCCCCCCCCCCCAATCCCCCTTGCAGTTGACATTGTATTATTGGTAAGGATCTTTTGCATCTTACGTAAAGGCCACTTTTGCCCCGGTGATTCTTGTTCTTATGTCTGCCAGGCGTCTTGCGTGAAATATTATTATGGTTCCTATATAGTTGTCTCTATTAACTTACTGAAGAAGTTTTCCATTTTCCCGGATTGCATGCTTTGTAATTTTTATCTTCTTGGTGAATACCACAGTATATTTTTCAGTGCAGTTTAACTCTAAACCTAGTTTTCCATACAAAAAAAGATATACAACTAATTTTTATAGTTTCATAGTTAGCATCGATATTATCTTCACTTCTAAAGTTTTTTTTTTTTTTTTTTAAATCTTTTTCTAACACACAGAATTCTTAATTTTTTTAACTACCCTGTTAAAATATAATGTTTTTAACTTCTATTTTTTTTTTTTACATCATTTTTTTATATGTTTCTGTCATTATCCTATGTTGTCCTGTAATCCTCAGATGATGTGTATAACGCCACCGATTTCAAACCCATGTGTATCCAGATGTATTTAACACCCACCTCACTTTCGCTTGGCCAGGAGGACTGTTTGTACTTGAACGTGTACACACCTCTTGGTTCGGACAAACCTCTCGGAAATTTGAAAAAGGTTTATTTGTATTAATAAATTATTGTTGGTGGTCTGAACAATGCAGCTAGTGTTATCTTATATTGTTGGCAATATTTGAAGAGAAAAAAAGTGTTTACCGTGTAGGATAATGAACATAGAGAACTCTGATTAGAGAAAAAGTGGAAAAAGTTTAAGGTCAGACAATTAAAGTGTTTCAGTCATATGAAGAATATAAAGAAAATGGCCCTTGTTACGTCAATGGCTCATCGGGCACAGGAAACTAGTTCCACGTTGAATGATTTGGTCAATACCCTGCCGACCGCCTTTACTTCACATGCAGTTACCTAGTACTTTTTTAGGCTGTGTCGACCCAGCAGCCAAGTCATTTTTGTTCAATCTTCGCGGCGCTGCTTCGAACTCAAGACCTTCTGATCGACTGGTGAGCGTCTAGTAACTCGGCAACGTTGACTTCCATGAACAGACTAACGTGAACAGACTAACGTGAACAGACTAACGTGAAAAGACTAACGTGAAAAGACTAACGTGAACAGACTAA